>JABBOT010000010.1:1430921-1836477 GCA_016165875.1 Acanthopleura granulata
AATCTCTTCATTCGTTAGCCGGTTAGTTTACCTTGGATTTCTAAACACATAGCCCCATATAGTCCTTCTTCTTCGGTTGCACACGTTTTCGCCGAATCCCATGAGCTGGAAAATGAAATTCCAGTCGGAACTTTGTGGCTGTATGAAAAACCCTGTAAATACACTGGTTATGATGGGGACGTCCGTCCTGAGAAGGGAAAAAAAAAGCAACGCAAGGCGCTATATTTGACAGGCCACGCTTGTCTCCAGTGATCACACTTCGCCGTGGTCTCCATTACCAAGTCTTTAATACGGCATTTTGGTCGATACGTATTGGAAAAAAAAACAAAACCGAAAAATTTGAAGTAAAATTCAGTAGAAAGACCTTAAAACTGTTTCTGCAAAATACCTTTACTTACTTCTCTCTGCTTCTTTTTGGGGCACAGCAGTACATTGCATGTGTAAAATTTACAATAACTGAACATACAGGTGTGCCAAAAAGCTGTGTGACGTCGTTACCGACATACATTATGACTATGGTCCACAAAGCCCACCGTATAAAATGCAAACACTGACTACATTTAACTCGGTGAAAAAAAAAAAAAAAAAAAGCAAGAGAGTAAAGGTAGAGGCAGTTTTAATGGTGTTTATACTAATACCTGCATCATTTTTATGTTTTCTTTCCCTATAAACACAGCGTGTCTTGCGTGGGACTTCGAAAGCACTAAATCATTTGTAAGAGTGCAGAAATGGGGAAGTATGAAAAGAGCATGCCGATTTACTCACGTTAAAAGGTTTCTCTGGGTAAGGTTTTACTTACCCCAACTCTAGTAGCCCCAGGATAGCGGCCGCTATACCCAGGGCAAGCTTTGCAGCACTCGATCTTCGCATAGTCATGTTACGCCATGCTCACAGAAAGAGTCGATTGACAATGTTTCCAACACGCGGAGACGTCACCATGGAGATGACGTTACAGTCGTTTAATGTAATGCGTGGAACGATACTCGCGCATGGCATGGCAAGCCAATTGTCGTTGTTCATGCGAACGTCACAATGCTAATCACGTATAATCCATTGTTGCCATTGACGTTACGCTAACAATGTAACGTAACAGATAAAACTTTATACTGATGTTACTCCAACAATTGATATATCCACAACATCAGATGTCCCTCCCACTCCTCTTCGTGACAACGTACCTTTTCATTCCATTCCCAGTGAAAGGAAGTGTGACGTATTGACGTCACAGAAGGACCTCGCATCTGTAACAATTTTGTGGAACATGAGTGTTCTTGACTGACAGTTTGGAAATGTCTGTGGGGACATCAGATAAATGAATCTGCACCGATTTTGTTCCTTTACGGTGGTCTCACACACAACGATATTGCTTTCGACTTTTTCGACCGATATTATGTTCGATTTAGTATGTTACAAACCATTCGATTACCTTTCGATTGTTTTGCGCATACACAACGATATTCATTCCAACTAGTCAAATCGTGCCCATGGTTACCTCGCGTGTCTGTAGGGCGCAGGACAAAATGGCCTCAGGCAATACTGACAGCAATGATACCGAAAATGGGCTCTCCCCCCTGCAGCTGCAGCTACCGTTGTTTTCTCGCGAAGAAAAGGAAAGTGAAAATGGAAGAAGGAATGGATTGCCAAAGGATCCAAACTTGGGGCATATTCTTGCATTTTAAAACCTCCGGAGAAACGTCAGCTTTAAAAAAAAGTTCCTGAGGATGAACGATGTGGCTTTTGAAAACCTGGTAAGTCTCGGTGGGTGATAAATCAGCAAGCAAGACTCCAGGGTGAGGGATGGCATTCCGCCCGGAGAGCGACTTGCCATCTCTCACAGCTAGCTAGTGGTACACATAATTAGCTCTGGCTGTGATTACGTATACGACCACAGACCTGTCGTTTTCCATAACGGCATAAGTCTACCATAAACACCTCTGTATTGAGTGAGTGAATGAGTGCTTGGGATTTAACGTGATTCGATGTTTCAGTCTTGTGACACCGAGGAGTCCTTCAGGTGTGTGCATATATAGTGTCTTCTTGTGGCAGGGCGAGTCCATGCCGCCAAAGTGCTTCGGAACACCAGACATGACACTCCATCCAGTCACATTATACTGACACCGGGCTGACGATTCCTGTTTCCTTGCTCTAACCTCTCAATCCAGAGCCCCAAGCGAGGCAGAAACCAGTACCATTTTTAAAGCCATTAGTATGACCCGACCCGGGCTTGAACCTGCATCTCCCGACCTCATGGCGGACGCAGTAACCACAAGGCCACCGAGGGGGCCCGTCTGTATTGAGGAGAGCATGGGAAATACAGAGGCGTTTAAAGTAAGCTCATGGTAGACGACAAGGCTGTGGCTATATATCTAATCAGAGCAATAATACACAATACATGTAGAAGATATATCACCGGAATCACTAGAGTTGAACACAGGAAGATCTCACTGGTCAACTGATTAAAAGGATACTTCATTGCAATATCAATGACAAAGTAAAAAAAAATCGGTCTGAAAGCAAAAATAAGCCAAAAGATAAAACATTTCTTCAAAGCGTAAATGACGATAGCGAAAACTGAGTGATGCTTTAAATTTAAACGGAAATACGTCGTAAAAACGAAGTTATGGTGAGTGAAAAGACCATTAAAAGCTTTATCTGAAGATACCTTCACTGAAGTCTTTTAGATTTTTTTTCACCAAGATAAACGCAGTCAAATGTTTTGATTGTATGGTGGGTTTTATGGACCATATTGATAATGTGGTTCACCAGTGACGTCACACAAATTTGTGTACACCTTTATTTTCAGCTCTGAACAAAAGTCTTGTGAAGGGTACTCCTGTAATACTATGACGTCACATTAAAGACAGTACGATGCTATAGATGCCATAGTGCGATAGAATCAGATTTTGACGTAACAATGGGCTGAGGTTCCCACCTTACTCTTTCGCGCCAAACTGACGCAATAATGCTGGGTTTACATTGTCATTCAGACACGTAAAGCGTCATAGTGGCCATGTACGTGAATAACTTTCCAAACGTACGCAGCGCGACTTAAAGAGGTCATCTCCATGGTGACGTCTCCGCGTGTTGGAAACATTGTCAATCGACTCTTTCTGTGAGCATGGCGTAACATGACTATGCGAAGATCGAGTGCTGCAAAGCTTGCCCTGGGTATAGCGGCCGCTATCCTGGGGCTACTAGAGTTGGGGTAAGTAAAACCTTACCCAGAGAAACCTTTTAACGTGAGTAAATCGGCATGCTCTTTTCATACTTCCCCATTTCTGCACTCTTACAAATGATTTAGTGCTTTCGAAGTCCCACGCAAGACACGCTGTGTTTATAGGGAAAGAAAACATAAAAATGATGCAGGTATTAGTATAAACACCATTAAAACTGCCTCTACCTTTACTCTCTTGCTTTTTTTTTTTTTTTTTTTTCACCGAGTTAAATGTAGTCAGTGTTTGCATTGTATACGGTGGGCTTTGTGGACCATAGTCATAATGTATGTCGGTAACGACGTCACACAGCTTTTTGGCACACCTGTATGTTCAGTTATTGTAAATTTTACACATGCAATGTACTGCTGTGCCCCAAAAAGAAGCAGAGAGAAGTAAGTAAAGGTATTTTGCAGAAACAGTTTTAAGGTCTTTCTACTGAATTTTACTTCAAATTTTTCGGTTTTGTTTTTTTTTCCAATACGTATCGACCAAAATGCCGTATTAAAGACTTGGTAATGGAGACCACGGCGAAGTGTGATCACTGGAGACAAGCGTGGCCTGTCAAATATAGCGCCTTGCGTTGCTTTTTTTTTCCCTTCTCAGGACGGACGTCCCCATCATAACCAGTGTATTTACAGGGTTTTTCATACAGCCACAAAGTTCCGACTGGAATTTCATTTTCCAGCTCATGGGATTCGGCGAAAACGTGTGCAACCGAAGAAGAAGGACTATATGGGGCTATGTGTTTAGAAATCCAAGGTAAACTAACCGGCTAACGAATGAAGAGATTATTGTTACAGATGTAAACTAGTCGGATGTTTCGTTAGAAACTAAGCCTACGCTTGTCCATGTTGGACATTTCGCCGAGAAGTAGGTTAGGGTTATACCGTAAAGTTTCGTTTCACACGCTATACATGTACTTTGGAAGCACATTATCACCTCTTATGGTGAACTTCGCGCTAGTAATGCACTTTTGTAATAGAATAACATACAATATACGGGTTTATTCCGTATACCATTGTAATTAATGGATATTTTAGAAGTTACGTTAGTCTATACACCACTGAATTGAAGAAATACATGTTTTCTAATTAAAGCATTAGCGTCCACATTTTGCTACTTACTATAAAGATTATAACCTGTTTACACAGTATATTACCTGGAGAGCTTCTGAGGAATGTAATAATGACTCCGCCAAAAACAATACATTTACTGCCCTAGCCGATCTCCAGCCGGCCGCCCGGTACGGCTGAGCGACTAACCTTATAGATGGCCTACCCATCGAGGCTTGCTGGGCCATATAACCTGGGAATTCGTATCTACATGATTTCATTTTTTGGATGGATTCTAACTACAGAGAAGCAGATAAACTGCCGTATCAATTTGAACCCATAATGTTGGAGTTAGGATTTATGACACTGACACATATGGTCAGACTTTGGATTCTTTCCCACCATGCTTGTTGTCACTCATGTAGGTTTAATTTAACACTGAACTATCTGGCGAGGTTGTGACAGCTCCTAAATGTTGTGCGTGTATGACGTCATTCGGCGAAGACTACCGAATGTTGGTTGAAAAAATGCATGAAACAGGTTTCATTATCTAGCGATTTCGTGTGATATATAACTCACATTAATGTGCACATTTTAAATATTTTTTTAATGTCAATGTAACGATATATACATGGGTACCGTAACTAATTATGAATAAATACTAAATCTGGACATTAACCCTTTTAGGACAGACAGAGCTTCCTTTTTCAGTGTGGACACAATCGTGCTTCTTTTAAATCCCACATTAGTTCCCTTGAACTGGATTTGTGCCCAGAGAAGTTAACAGGTCACACGTCTATATTTTAAACGAGCCATTACTTAGACATGCACTGTTTTGAATCCCTAGGCCTCCAGAAAATGGATATGTGGCAACTGCGATGTGTCACATTTATCATTTGGTAAGTGGATCGAGCCCCGAAGTCGAAAGCGGACTTTTGCAGGATATTGGGACTTTGAGTTACTCCCTTGTGAACAGCTTCAGTTCAGCTATTCTGCTGGTGAATTCTGTGCTGAGAGAGGTACGACTCAGCCTGCGAGAAACGGCAATCCATCTGCTGTTGTCTATTCACTGCGATGGTAAGTTTACTTAAGGTGGTGTCTGTGTTTTGTATGTTTCCCTGGGGTGGTTACAGCTACAGGGAAGTGATGTGTGTTAAGCCCTGATTCCGGAACGTTACATGAATAGATTTTTAATCGCATTGAGTAATTACATATTATGTAAAGCTTAAATGGACTGAATAAAATTTACGAAGTTTCCCTTACACTTGTCCACATCTGATTCCACTTAGTATGTTTGTGTACAGAATAAATGAAAAAAACTGTCTGTAAGTCTACCACAATCGTCTGTATTTAGGACTTGCTTATTTAACATATAACATATACAATTTAACACAATCCACACTAGTTGATTCGTTTTTGTTTTTGTTTCTTTCTTCTTTTTTTTTTGTACATGAAAGTATATGACGAAATATTCTGCCAACCTCCAGGGATGAATTTCGCAGTCCTAAGTGTTGGTAGGCTGGCCTTCAGGAAAAGACACGACTGTGAAAAATAATGCCTCCACTGCTATTTTGTGTGCAGATGTACACAAGTATTTTCTTTTTAAAATCATTTGCGTATACAAAATTAATACTCATATCATAAGTTCTGCCTTATACATTATACTTTTTAGTTATCTGTACTCGTACGATTCGAAAACTTCCTGTGTTTTCTTTGCCTGTAGATGTCATGGAGGCCGTCAGCATCGGGCTTGGTTTGTGGATGTTGATCCGATGGGTCTTCTACTGGCGCACTAAAGGTACGTATACTTCTGTTTACATACATTTTGAATACTGCTACATACATGGAATTCTGTTCTTTTCATTTAAAACGCTCACCCACACGAGATGTTTATCCGACGTATGCTCTTTCAGGACTGGCGAAGAAGATGCCCAAAGCTACAAGGTCTTTCCTGAGCACAATCACCTCGGACTACTTGCCACTGAAGCTGATTCATACCAACACCAGCTTGTACTACTTTCACGCCAAGTGCAAGAAGACCGCTAGAGACGTATTTGTCAAGTGTCGTCGTAAAGGCTGCAGCAAGTCCACCAAGAAAAAACTGGACAAGGAATACCTCGTGGTCAGTGCCATCAGTCACCCAGGTATTATAAATGTGATAGATTGGATTCAACTAGACGCCGCCTATGGCCTGGGACTAGAGTTTGCTCCCTTTGGTAAC
This sequence comes from Acanthopleura granulata, assembly GCA_016165875.1. NCBI lineage: Eukaryota > Metazoa > Mollusca > Polyplacophora > Chitonida > Chitonidae > Acanthopleura > Acanthopleura granulata. The sequence continues at coordinate 1,437,410 of JABBOT010000010.1, forward strand.
CTGAGCGAGGTCATGTTTACCCAGTTCTCCCAAATTCGTGGAATGTCCAAATTCATCATTTTCAGGCAAATAGTGTCAGCTGTAGAGTTCCTGCACGACGCCGGCATGGCCCATCTCAACATCCGGCCCGGAAGTGTCATGGTCTTCAAGAAATGGTCTCTGGTCAAACTGTCCGGTTTTGATCACGTGGTGAAGGTAAATGCCAAACGACTCTGCCGCTTATTTGACCTGCATGCAATCTCTACCCCACCTGAAGTATTCAAGAGGAAGCCCTATCACCCGAAGAAAGCGGACATCTGGGCGCTGGGGTCTCTGTTTTTCTACATCGTGTCCGGCGATTACCTACAGAAAGACACCGGCTTACCCCTGGACCGTCTGGTGTTTCCCGGCCTCAAAGATTGTGACTGGGACGACAAACGGGGCGTCTTGGAAATTCTCAACTGCGCATTATTTCCTGTTCCACATCGCCGCCCTGAAGCCTCCCAGCTTATGAGGCGATTTAGATTCTTCGGATTGTGAGATTTAAAGTACGCTTTAAAAACTCTACCACCCCCTCTCCTCAAAAACGAATTTTATAAAATTTATAAAATTAAAAAAAAAATTACAACATTACCAAAAGAAATAAAGAAGAACAATATGAAATTTAAAAAAAATTCTTCGAATTGTAAGATTTCAGACAGATTTTCAAACAGAAATATATCAATAACAAAAGAAATGCGAAATAAAAAAGATATATAATTTTTCAAATTATTAAAAAAGAAAAAAAATACAAAACACAAGGAACCATATATAGTATACATGAAATCTTATTAAAGCTGATAAAGTTGAGGACATCAACGAGACCATTTCATAAGCTGACAACGTGGGGGGCATCTGTGGTATGTAGATAGTGTAATTCGGAAGTCTTCCAGCTATTGTGGCCATTCATACTGTTCATATTGTCAAACTTCAAACGGATTTTTAAAAAAAATTGAAAAAAAAAGAAAAAAATAATAGCGAAAGAAAATTATCCCTCCCCCCTCAACAAAATTATCCAAAATCACGAAAAAAATTTTGAAAATTACTACAAAGAATAAATCCAAAATACCATAGAGGTTTAGGCTTATGTGTAATAAATATCAAATTTTAATAAAAAAAATGAAGACGCTGAGGAGCCCATTTTTTAGGCTGATTACGTGAACATCTGATTCATGGAGACAGTAAGTAAAATAACACGCTGAGCACGTCCGTAACATGTTTGACGTTACCATTTCAGAGGCAGATATACCCTCCTCTCCTGTAATAAATAGATTAGACCATTCACTGGGTATACATCTACTATACATTCTCTTCCCGTTCACTGAACTTTCACATGTTCATTTTTTTAACACCAGATACATATGGTATCTGCTCAGTTTGCTTTCAGCAGATATGTATAACATGCAGATAGCGAGAATGAAGACCTCAAAGAGACCATGACCTAGTACGGCTGTTCTGAGTTGGATAAATATTCGGTGAACTTGTGATATTTAGGAAATATTGCTAGCCCTTGAAATAAAATGTAATGCAAAAATAGATGCACTTTTCTTCCGTTTTCTGTTCTTTGTGTGAGTTCGTCATAAAGTAACTAACTTGTATTTCCGGGTGTTCTCCACAGATGTCGCATACTCAAATCTAACAACGGCAGTAAGTCACAACTTTTTCGGGAAACTGGCTAAGGGCATTGGGTTCTTCATGCACAACCTCCCGTGTAGAGTGAAAAAAGGAACGGGTTCAGGCATGTGTTGAAGGCGCGTATTTGCTTCAAATACTGTAGTTGCTGGATCTTCCGCCAATATGACATACACATTAAGCTCGCTCAGGGGAGGAACATTTGTAAATGATACATGGGTGAAGTATATCAGTTACTTGCCAAATGGCGTTGGTTTATTTCGGTTTCATCAACCCATAAAACTCATACCTCCGTCGCACAGTTGTTGCATTATTGCGAGTGGATTTAAATCCCAACCGGAGCTGGCTTCATGACATCAAGAACACCGCCAACCAAACCTGTCATCCCCAATGCTTCGCTCTGACAGTACAAATCTTGTCCACGTGGCATGATTCTCACACAGTACCTTCATGTATTCTTCACAGTTTTCTTTGTCTCTGTTTTTGAAGAAGATTAGGCTTTGAATTCGAATGTACGTGGTTGAAGCTTTTCGGATAGTTATAGTTGGTTGACACTAACACTGATATACTTCTGCGGGTAATGGTCCAAACATTCTGGAGGTACCGTAAGGCTTTCTGTCTACTTGACTGATATTTTCACAGATGTACAGATACATATAAACATACCACACTGGTGGAAGACAAGTGGCGTTTAGTGAACGTTAGGCAACACAAACGGCTACACATGTTTCAGCGGCTGCCGATTCCCTGCCCAAGGCCTGGTTTGATTCCGCATATACTAGAGGTAGCAAAGGACGCACCATATCTGCTCGGTCATAACACTGATCAGTGTTGCCAGCTGTAGGCTTACTCATTTCTGACGTAGGCCAGGTTTATATGCACAGGAGATAAAGGGCAGCTACAGCCAAATCATCACATCCCGCTACTCAGTATTATGAAGTGTCTGTATTCATTTCCAGAATACATATCCCACAGGCCAAATCAACGACGACAGAAATAAGCACATCTTCATCTACATAGTCGTCGCTAAAGTGCTTATGGGAGAATTTCGGAGATGCACCATGACAATCATGATAGCAATAGCCTTAGTGAAACTTACGTGAACAGACTAAGAGGACACCGTGTGATAAACTCTTTGTCTGTTGTGTTATTATCTGACTTTGTACATTTAGTGATGAACTGACTTTTCGTGGTCAGGTACCGACTTTTTGTGCTCAGATATACCAACTGACTTTTCGTGGTCAGGTACCGACTTTTTGTGCTCAGATATACCAACTGACTTTTCGAGGTCAGGTACCGACTTTTTGTGCTCAGATATACCAACTGACTTGTGGTGGTCAGATACAGACTTTTTGTGATCAGGTAACAACTGACTTTTTGTGATCAGGTAACAACTGACTTTTTGTGATCAGGTAATTACCAACATAGTTTAAGGACAAAATCACCACATTTTTGTCACACTTTAGATTAAAATTCTTGTCAACTTCGTCCATACGTTATATACGCAGACATAAAACTCTCTGCCGGTGATGACAAAAATCGACGGGATGTCATTGTGCTGCTACAACATTACCAAAATGGGTGCATAAAAGCCAAACAGTATATTCATATAACTAGGTTCTATTGTTTCCATGAAAACAATTTTAAATCTAAAGGAGAAAATACAGAGACATTTTCAGCCACAGTTTTTATTGGCCTGTTTTGTAATGGTTATTTAAATTTTGGAAAATCTTAAGTGTTGTCATTTTCTCATTAAGCGTATTAAAAGGAAATACCCCGCAAAATGAAGTTATGGTCAGCAAAAAGGCCATTTAAAACTGCATCTGCAAATACCTTCACAAATAGTTTTAATATTCTTTTCATCAAATTAAATGCAGTCAAATGCTTTAATAGTGTGGTGGGTTTTATGGACTGTACTTACAGTGTGTGTTGTCACACCGAGTTTTCTCTGGCCCTAGAGCACAACTTTAATGTCATTATCTTTTCCATACACGTGTAGACATCACAGGTGTACGGGTTACAAGAACTTTATTCAGAGCGGAACACAAAGGTGAACAAAACATTTTGTGACGTCATTGTAGACACACACTATCAGTATGGTCCATAAAACCCAACATACAATCTCAACATTTGAATGCATTTTATTTGGTGGGGTAAATATTAAAACCTCTGTGAAGATATTTTTCAGACAGTTTTTAATCGTCTTTTTACGATGACTTCATGGTTGTGTTCTTCCCTTCGACAGAATTTTGGATTACACTGGTAAACAATTTCACCCAGTTGTCAATTCTGTAAAAATAATTAAAGTGTGGTTCCTTTTGACTCTCCATGGAAAAAACCCTATAATCGTTCTAGGTGTTCCCAGTACCATCAGTATTGAAGCAATACGACCCCAACAGGAGATAAAAACAAAAAGACCCATTAAACAGTCACGGTACCATTATCACTTGTATTACTGATCCTTTTCCATCTAATTCTCATAAGGCATGAGTCTGATAAACTCAGAATAAATAACGTGTAACAGATAATATATAACATGCACAATGTTTGAAGACCACGGCCAGTCAAGTCTTTTAATTATCTCTTTCCTTCAACAATTCGTCACTTTGAATTAAGGAAAACCACCACATATTCATTCAGACACACTGCGATCAGGCTATATGACTCTGGCTATATGACTCTATATGACTCATTACCTGGAGAAGAATGCCATGCTACTCTACCCTAATTGTAGAGGTTAGGTCGGTCCAGATGTAGCTTCTTACGGTTTTAATAAAACTGATACACCCCGCATTCATATTGCATGGCAGGAGCAAAAAGAATACCTTTGGAAATATGATTGATATGGAACTATGAGTTTTAGGCTTGAATCACAAAACCAGTTATTGATACATTTTGAAGAAACAGTTCCGGTAACAGCGTCGTTTTCTTATCTTTCAATCTTCCATCCTTCCTTCTGACCAAAGATTGCCCTGGTTGGCATAATACCTGGACGGATTCACAACCCCATTTGTTTGTGTGATATATGTTTCAAGCTCTCAGTTAACCATCCCAGTGGACATCTGCATTCACCTAATGTCCATAATCCCGATTCGCCAAGATTCGTGGCTTCATCTCTTGATGACAGGGCCTGGTAGTTGTGAGATCGTGGCTTCATTTTACGGTGATACACCGCGACATCCAATATTCGTGGCTTTATCTCACGATGACAGGTCCTGTGTGAGTGACATCCTCTCCTCATCTTCAAGAGATGTACGTATGTCCATGCCAGATTCGTGGGGTCATCTCCTGATAACAGGTCTGTTATTCTTTACCACTCCTGGTTTCATCTTACCACGATCCATGATCGATACAAACCAAATATTCGTGGCTGCATCTCAGTGCGCTACGCTCGGTCCGGGTGGGCATAAAGCGTTAGCTGACGAGAGTCCCTGATTCTTGTGAGTCTCTCGCTTCAGTTCATCCTGCTTTCTGACCTCTCAGTGATCGAGACTGGGAAATACTTCCAAGATCACCCCAAGTTGTCATCCGCTACAGACGTACATCTGAGGTGGGTAGTCGTGACTCCATCGTATAGAGTCCGTGGGAAGGAAGACTTGAGGGTACTCGCTCAGCTGGTGAAAGTCTCGCTCCACGCCCTGGATGAAGAGTCTAACATTCGGACAATGGCCAATATTGAGTGCCAAAAGCTCCGGACAGTCAAGGTCCAAGCTATGTACGTCTTTACATCCAAACATATTCAGGTATTTCAAGGGTGGAGCCTGGATGCTCACGTTGCTCAAATCTCGGCATTTCTCGAGGTTCAGGTGCGAGATGTTGGGACATCCGGTTAGCGCCATCTGGAGGACGTAATCCGACATCTGACAACGGTAGAGAACTACAGTCCGTGCAAGAGGAGTGCTTACGGACAGGAGGTTAACCTTACAGTCGAAAAGCCGAAGGAAGCCTATAGAGCCCAATGCGTGGATGACGCAGGATTCCAGTATCAACTGGTCGTCACTGCAGAGATTAAGCTCGATAGAGTCGACACTGACACACTGTATAGTCATAGTCTTCAGAGCAGGAACGCCGACCAGCGCCACTTTGCATAGATGATTAGCTGTGATGTACACGTGGTTTAGGGTGATAATGTCATTCTCGGCTTCCGTATGTAATAATCTTAGGCTAGGACTTCGTATATGAAGCGTTTCACAGGAGAAATCTCCCAGTAGACATAGTTCCTGAAGAGATGGCACGATGTACTCGTCCAGCGTCAAACTATCCTGGGATATACAACCTAACCGTAGACATGCTATAGACGGGTTCAGTTTCAGAGTGCGTCGGAAGGAGCGCATCTCGATCTCGTCACAGTTGCACAGCTCCAACACCGCAAGCTTACCACTCTTGACTGTCAGAGTCCGAAGCACACCGCTGCCATCCACGCAGACTCTCCGCAACCTGGGAGTGTCCAGTTCTAAGTGCTCCATGGACTCGAGGCCTTGGTCGATGGTGATGATGCGGAGATTGGTGGCTGTTATACTCACAAACAAGACACTCCACAGATTGAACAGGTAGATTTTCTGAATAGACTCTGACACCAACCGAATACCGTGGAGGTGCTGTAAGAGAGAAGATGTCTATTTAGAACAAACTGAGGGAAAGGCATCTGTAGCATTTTTTGGACAAAAACATTCACAAGATCCACAAATTGTCACCAAAGCCAGGTACTTCAAGCACGGATGTGCTAATTAAGCGTGTGAACAGAATTGAGGAAAGGTCTATACGAACTACATTGTACTTTTGGCCATGAGGAGATTGTATCATTGAACTCAGTTCGGATCTTATAACATTGCTTAATATGTCCTGTGTCGTTCAGTTAGTAAGAAAACCACGCAATTTCAGTACACGTTTTATGATCACGGAGGAAAAAAAGGACATGTGGTCTTCGTAGTTTGAAAAAACAGCGTTATTATATTCACTAAAATTGATTAAATTAGTCATTTATCTTATTAGTCTCAGGTATATTTTGGATTATAAGATTTATGGGTGAAGGAAACCGGGCGGCATAAGGAGGAAATCACCATCCCATCTCACGATCGCAGATGGATTCACACGGTTATAAGAGATTTAGGAAAACAAGGGACATTTTGTCCATGGGTTATCGTTGATGAGCCAGCATTCTCTCACACCGTTATTACAGTAAACAGTCACAACAGCCCAGACCACACAAAAACAGCAACTGGAGTTATTACATCTACATACAAAATATGAATTTGTTTTTCATAATTCGATACATGAAGATTTCGTTAACGGCAATGAGAACTATCAAGTTGTTATTTGTGCCTAGTATGTACATAAGCACAGTTGAATAGTTTTCCTTTGACCCTACAGTTGAGCGAGTTGTCCTTCAAGAATTGTCTGTAATGAATTTATCATCGTACATAGATATTCAAATAATAGCACCGTGATATGCAAACGTCACAAGCCAAAGTGTCAATACACACGTCCTGACTGGTAGACTGAAACATACCTTGAAAACGTTGTCCATAGAAAGATAAAATTAATCGAACATTTAGTTCCTGTAAAGAATCTATTAAATATATCATATTTCCATGACAACATGCATTGATTGACCCCTAAGAGCCAGATGTCGCGGACGTTGATGACTGTAACTTGTGACCCTATTCCCACGTTACAATCAATATATTTGCATAGATATATATATATATCTTCATTCACAAAATCCCAGAACCGATCCACGAAAACCTGTTACCAAATAACAATGGAGATTCGCCACAGACTGTATACCCTGTAATGGTTCAAGTAAATATGGTGGATTCCACGAAGCGATTTTTGACTTAAATCAAAACTTTACTATGATGCAAAGTTGACAGCCCAAGAAGTTCCAATAGAGGAGTTTCGAGTTCGAACTCTTTTATCGCTAAAGGCAAGAAAAACCGTCCTGTACCATGTAACCCTCTCAAAAAATTTAGGCAACTTTCTGATTACGTTTACTATAACATGTGCGTCTCAGAAAAAGTTTCAAAAAAGGTTATGTAGATTAGACGTACTATAGGGAGAATTAAGGAGCTGGAAGTTTTTAAAAGTAAAATGCTCCTGATTAAAGGTGGGGTCGTTTGTGCCTCCTCAACACGACGTGACAGGTGATCGGTAAATTCAAATCAACAAAGTTGCCTGACATTTTTGACAAGTCACATGACACAGCTGAACTCTTTTTACCTTCTGCGACAAAAGAGTTGGAACTCGAAACCCCTTTATTGACGCACATTTTTGTAAAAGTAACACTTGTCATGTGCTCAAAACTTTTAACATCAAGGGTCTAAAGATAAGCGTTCAGATCAACTTCCACAACTGCTATATATAGTAGATGGCGGCACCAGTTCTGCGTTGTAAGCACCCTCTGCAGGTTTAGATCTTGCCATCATTTGGTTAGAATTCAGCGGGTATATATCTCACTAATCTTGTCGGCGATTTAAATATGGTGCTTTCATTTTTCAAAGCGTCACTATAAGCTTTCGGTTTCTTAGGGTACTTAGCTATCAGTGTGTTGCCATGATCTATTATCTGGTGTGAATAGACAGACCAACAGGTGATACGAAAATCACATGCACTTAACAAGCCCAGGTGTTTAAAGTTAATGGGGAACTTACAGACTGCATACATTGACAAGTGCGACGTAACATTGCGTGCAATGAAGTTCAAGGTGACCGTTGATCAGCCTAGCAACGCGGCGCGTTCGCCATGTTGGGCGACAAGCTATCACTGACAGTTATGATCCGACAGGCTCGCGGAGACACTGGGATCAGTCATAGAGCTATATGGGCTGCTCTTTTCACCGTGTGTGAGGACTTGTCCTCAGGTAAGATGAAAGAACAGATATAGGATACCAAACTGTGTTATTTACTTAAGAAGATCAAGGAGAGATTGGTGAGCACTTAGTCCATAAAGTCAACATGCAGGTCAGAAAAAAGGAGTGGTTCAATTGTCCCGCTGTGTCTCAGATTATTGACATCGGGCATGTAGAGGGTTCCCCAAACTCTTAATTACCTGATGATACCAAAATGACACGCTTGTAGCGTAATTCAATATTCATGAAGGCAATATAAATAGGTCGATGTGTATATACGAAACAATGTTTTTCATATATGGGTGTATCGTTATTTGGATAAATTGTAAATTAATAAAATGCCAAGGCAAGAAACAAAATTAAAGGCATATTTTAATTTATATTTCCTGTGGCAGACCCAGTGAATACATAGGCTTATAATCATAGCTCGTCATTTATGGACATGTATCATTATGTAAGCCTATCTCCCTGCACACTGTTTATTATGACTTTGGCCTATAGCATCAGTATATGCATAGTCTATCTCAGCTCTGTCTTTCAAGTAATGTACACAAAACGAAATAAAAAAATGGGGTAAATGTGTGTTTTGGTTATTGCATGTAAAAGGATTTTTTACATATCGAGTGTGCATCTACAGGTGCCTGAGCAGTGCTATTTGGCCATTTCCACCTTGCCGCACAATGTGAAGAGAGGTGTTCAAGAAAGTTATTCAGTACATGTATTATCAAAGTATTCCGAGAGTTAAAATGTATGCATGTCTATAGTACTGCTTATTCCGCTCCCTTCTAGACAGCCATTTACATCTTAAAACGTGAACAGGGCATTCACATTAGAAAACCGAACTTCATAACAGCATATGTATTGCTATTCACCCCGGGCGTCAGCCAACACGGCGGCGCGTCGTTTTGAGACAGGCTATGATGCGTATTGCACGCAACGTCAGGCTACAGTCAAGAGAGAGTTTGAGCATTAAAACATAAAATATTTCAGACATTCTTCCCTTGCTGGCAAACCCATTGATCGGTATCCTTCGTTGAAACTCTGGTCTGTTGCTTTGTATCAAGCGCTATGGCAATAACCGGGAGGTATTTGATTTGTTTCACATTTCATTTTTTTTTCAACAATGTGCCACAAACTAAAATAAGTTCTGTTGTTTGTTCACATGACAGAAATGTTAATGTTAGACCAGAGATCTGTTGTTTTTCAAGAACACATGTTACAGTCCTTGAATGACAGTTTTGGGCACAGAACTCGGTATAAAATAACACAGAAGCCTACTGCACTTACGTACGAAATGAGATACATCGATCTAGTCACGAACAAACATGCTATATACTGTGGAATATTGTTTGTACAACAGCAAATAAACTGCCCTGGATAAACAAATGTAACACGTGTGAAGTCATTGGCCAGTCATCTGCGTTACGGGGACTAAGTGCGACTGTAGAAATCATCGATTCGTGATAACTCGCACTAAACCAGTAGCCTGACTACCTCGCCATGTAGGTAAACTCAAATCGGCTAACCCGCCGCAAACACAGCCATATGCCAGTCCGCCGTACCAAGGAATGTCGGTGACGTCAGTGTGGCGCGCGTAAAATCGATTTGTCAGTGTAGCTACTAATTGGACTTTTAAAAATATAGATATAATGCTGATAAACGATAACTGCTTGAACATCTGGGACATGAAGATCACATGACATTGTATTGAGCGTTATTAGGCCTACGCATGTAAGTGTTTTGCAGTTATTAGACCCGAAAATGAAATGAAAATCAAAAATTTGTAAGTGTTGTTGGAACTTACTTCAGTTACCAATAATGGGAATCTCAACCAAAGATGAATCACAATTATCTCTTGACTTTCGCTCAGATCACCTCATTATACGCAACCAGTGAAACTCATATAACGTATATACGTCCAACACAGCTGATTCGCCTTGACCATAGTTGTCTCCAGGATAAGCACACAATTCGCCAACCGGACTGGTGCAATCTGTCACATACTGACCAGTCTACTGTCACCCACTGACCGGTCAGAGCCATTATCATTTCACTGGCCGTTTTGATCAAATTATCACTCACTGACCGGTCCGATCTGTTATCATTCACTGGTCGTTCTGATCCAATAATCACTCACTGGCCAGTCCGATCCATTATCATTTTCTGGCCTTTTTTATCTATTATCACTGAAAGACCTTCTGATTCATTACCGCTCACTGACCTTTCCAGTTTACTATCAGTCAATGATCGGATCAAATCTACTATCACTCAGTCACCAGTCAGTTAATTACACTATCACTGAATGATCAGTCCGGTCTGCTATCACTCACTCACCGGTTAGGACCGTTTACTGACATTATGAGTGGTTTAAAGTGATCGTATAAGTATACCTGGAAGGATTTCCATGGCTAATGAAAAATAAGGACGTGGATTTCTTTCACGTACACTATCATCCATATAGGCCTAGCTACAATGTATGCCTAATATCAAAAGAAGAGTGAGGACGTTCTGAACATATGACCATGGCCTTCAAGACAGCTGACAAAAATGTCTGTACCACGGGGTAAATGGGTGTGGCTTCAGGTGGTATGAAGGAAATGACTATTGTCTCAATCCATGACCCCGACATATGTGTATCGTACATGTGATTAACACTTGTCGTTGAATAAGGAAGGTACATGATGTTGTTCCCAGTACAGGCTTAGTACTAACTTTAATTTCCACAACAGAAAAAAAATGCAAGCTGCGCAACGAGACGGACTGATTGGTCATAAAGGTGTGATTGGGAACATTCCACTTCTATCACGGCGGGTACATTCATTCGAGGATAAAACCACCCACCCCTGTCAAGTAACTGACGAACTTTCACACGTGATCCACTTTTTTCACCACAGCGAGCAAGATGTATATGTCACATTGGTGGGATGATGGCCTTGAGCTCTGTCTACCGCTAGACAAGGCCCCGGAAACAGTGAGGTCCGATGGGAATGTCGGGAATTCTCTGTGCCTGTCTGAGATTGAACGATCAACTATACTGTGTCGGAGGGACTGAAAGTCAAGCATCGTAGCCGCACGGTCATGATTCCCCACCGTCGACACCCCTCCGTCAAAACCCACTGCCGAAACTCCACCACCGTAGGCACTGCCGAAACCCCAAAGGCTTAACCACCACCGACTCCACCGGAGCAACTCACTACCGCCGACACCCAACAGATGCAACCCACCACCGCCGACAGCCCAACACCGGGGACGGAAAGATAATGTCCCAGTTCCCAAAAACATTTCCCTTAACACGCAGGATAAATACTTAAAGACATATAATCACGATTCACTCTAAAAGAACTCACAGTAGAGGTCTGCACGATTTGCTTAGGATATAAACTGGTCAGGACAAAGCAGAACTATCATCCGTCGTCTAGAGGAAATTCCAAGCTGACCAGACATTCTTAATTACCAGCAATTCAGTTAAAGTAGTGACATCAAGGAAAATCGTAGAAGAAAAACCGCAAAACTATGAAACAAGGAAAGTAACATAGAAATGAAACCAATGTAAAGAGTAGAATAGGCTTATATCTATACACAGCTGACGGCTGGTGGACTATAAGCCTATAGACTGGTCCACACATCATAAGCGGCCTACCTCACAGTTGCTGATGCTAAGTTTGCGCAGCCTTGGCAGGTTGTTGATGATGTCCCACAATTCGTCCATTTCGATGGGCACAAAGTGTAAACAGAGCACTGTGACCAGTTTGGCGAAGCGAGACTCGGCCACCCACTGGATCACCCGAAACCCCTCCAACATAGACCGCTCACTACGTACATCATTCAGCTGAAGGCCAGAGTTTATCTTCAACTTGACAGACTCCAGTTCCTGTAAGGAAGTGAACAGTTTAGAGACGCCGACAGAGGTGACGAACCAACAAGCGTTCAAGGAGATCTCTTTCAATCTTGGGAAATGTTTAGCTATAAGTTCCATGTCATCATCTGTTAGCGCGTAACCGCCGTTTATTTGAACCTCCTCAAGTTGGCGGAGTGGAGCAAGACTCTCCACTACAGCACGTGTCCACAATACAGGTAACCGTAAACACTTCAGTCCACACAACCGCGGAATCTGAGAAAACACGCTCTCGTACACAGGTGAGTTCTCTCGCCAGGTGAGTTTCTGTATATGACAGCCATACACACGGAATATCGTACACAGCATACTGAAGTGCCAGTGTTTGAAAGTTGTGGGGTCAACATGGACGGATCGCCAGAGCGAGCCGGTGCACTGGAGAACGGATTGCCACTTACGACAAACCATGGACAGAGCGGGCAGCTCATCCTCAATCGGATGGAAGTATCCAAATACCCGCGCCAACAACTCGTTCGGAAGGTCATTCACATTGGTCATTGGTCTCCAGGCCGTGTCATCGCTCCAAGGCGCTGTCATGTCCACCCATCCCGCGGATTTCGGACAAGCCATTTAGGTTGTGGAATTATGCCCCGATCAATGGCCGCTGTACTAAATTCACCCACACCAGCGTACAACCCCTGTCCGTGTGACACCTTCACACTTTCATTCATAAAGTTGACGCCCACACATTTGCCTGATTTTATGGCAGTCCTCCTAAAAGAACCATATGCGGATTGAAGGCGGATAGCCTGATGTAGCACGTGACCAATGACGTGGCCCACGCGCCTCGTGGCCGCCATGAATGAAAGCCGGTCGATATTCACATGGTGCATTGCAGTTGTAATCCCAGTCAGAACGAATGTTTTCCGCTGTGTCACAGCAAATTCAATATTTGACTTACTTGCATACATTCTGTCTTTAACCTACACACTAAACAGCTGTTCGCGTCGATAAATTGGAACCTTTCCGAGTTATGGTGGCCTCGATGCGACTGCCCAATCACAATTACCACATTCCTCTCACATACACCGACCCCTGGGATCGTAATTGACACACGCTGCTGGTTGACATTTTCATGCCTCTGATAAACATGTTCAACTCATAAGCAGACATGACACCGGTTAATTATTGTCTGCATATTATATACTTGTGAAATTAGGTCATTCATGACGATGGGGCGGACGTTTCTGACGTCATCATGAAAGACGGAACCAGTCACGAGTGAGTATGATCTCGTGCCTTCTATGGACGTGCTATTAGGTTTATTTGACTACCAGGGTGTTGTTTGAATTTATTTCACAACAATCCATACAGACATACGTGGCAAATGTACTTTTTGAACCGTGATTTGTTGTTAATGGTTATACTAACTGGATTCAAATGCTTCGTCCATCTGGTAGCCTACCACCTCATCGTATAGATCTAACTCCACGTAACTTTCCTCCGGGTAAGGCTATGGGGCGTTAATAGTTGGTATATTTCATCTGATATGTGAACCGTACAACTTTGTGGGCTAGTATGATCTGATATAGCATAGGGGCTGTTCTACAGCCTAGATACGTGGAAATGCGAACGAATCCCTATCTAAACTGTAAGCAGCAATAGTAGTGTGGTAATTGATGTCTGAAAAGACATAGCTAGGCCATACTGTAAGCAATCTATTAGACCACTGGAAGATGTTTACCCAAGTCGATTTTTCACCTTATTGTATTACAATTTTTCAGTTGCACTTTCGAGAACCACTGCTTAGGGAGAACTAGAGTAAAAAGATATCATGGAGAAGATGCTTAAATGACAAGCATTTTGTAACAGATTGTATTGTTCCATCAGTTTTACGTTATGCCAGTTGGGCGAAAGGGCATCATCTATCAGTTAAACTAGTGTCGGTAACAAAAGCTTCACACAAAGGCCATCGTCTACCAGTTAAAATAGTGTCGGTAACAAAAGCTTCACACAAAGGCCATCGTCTACCAGTTAAAATAGTGTCGGTAACAAAAGCTTCACACAAAGGGCATCATCTACCAGTTAAACTAGTGTCTGTAACAAAAGCTTCACACAAAGGGCATCATCTACCAGTTAAACTAGTGTCTGTAACAAAAGCTTCACACAAAGGCATTTACATACGGATAAGTCAAAGGCCAGGAGTGATTCCTCAACTCTCATATCTAAGGCTATGCAATAATTTCTCACCAGAATGATACAAAATTTTACTTCATCCTAGGCAGAGAAGTTCTGAAAATCACCAAATACGGGAGCTGAATAACTTTAAACTGCCAATAAAACACAGTGATGCTTTGAAAACCAGCCAAATGGCTGTAATTGGGCCAAATGTGAATAGTGACTCGACAGGAATGGAGGATAATGAAAATCTGACAGGACACAGAGCTTTTAAACTCCCAAAGAAGCGACGATGTTCTGAAACCTGGGTCATCATCCTGCAGGACACATGTAGGCAGTCCGCCTACTTGGTAAATCCACAAGAGCACCAAGAATGTTCCAGGGCAATCTATCTATCGATCACGTCTTATGAAGAAGCAGTGAATGGAAAAGCAACTGAAAACAATTCGTCTATTCACACACCTTATAATATTTGACTTTTCGCCTGTCACAAAATTTATATGTACAATTGAAAAATGCCACATACATCTATTGGTGTTCGATCACGGGCAGGAGCTTTTGTCGGGTGTTCAAGCCAATTCGAAAACTAGGCAAGGGATGTAACACACTCGAAGTAATATTCAATAATGTTTCTTAAAATATTCTTTATACATTTCATTCCAAGATGTAACTTCAGCAATTCATTCGGATTTTAAGGAGCCCTACAAAATACCAAAACCTACACCATTTTTTTTACATACCTTCACTTATGTATCAACGACATTTTATTCGAATGTATGTATGTATGTATGCTTGAGTTTTAACGTACTTAACAATTTATCAGCCATATGACGACGAAAAGTTCTTAGAATGTATATATTTTCTTTGTCTTCTCGTGGCAGGTCGATTCCATGCTGCCAAATTGCCGCCGCCACTGGAACATCATGGCGAAAACACCATATGACATTATACTGACAGCGAGCCGACCAGTCCTGTTTCCTTACTCTAACCTCTCAACGCCGAACGCCAAGCGAGGCAGCAACAAATACCATTTTTTAAAGTCTTTGGTATGATCCGACCCGGGACTGATCCCGGCTCTCGCGACCTCGAGACCTATGCTCTAACCAGCAGTCCACCGAGGCGGTTGATTTTATTCTTATTCAGCCATAATATCCTGGCTTGAGGGACGCACAGCTGTTTTCAAAAAAGCTCACGAACGAAGTGGCGTGTTTGAGCCCTATTCGTGAGTTGTGCGTCACCTTTACCTGTAGAAGTTGGCCGAGTTGGCCCTAGCTGCTGTGTCCTTGACCTCTTTTTCCTCCCTCCAATTATAAGCGTTCCTGTCACCATACAAAACTAATGCATTCTTGAGTAGGGGATATAACTCGATCCAAATTAAATATCTGACAACACAAACGCTTCTTTGAGCGAGAAAAGTCGTGAAACGTGGCCCGACATTACGAGAACATATGACGAACACTCTACAAGACACCACGTTTATTTTCTTTTGGCCTATACTCTGTTTAATAAAACTGTATGGCAATAAACCAAAATTTTCACATATTTTCTTATCTGCTGGAATGGCACTTCTACTCTGTTCAACACCTATAAGCGGAATGCTTCTGTTTTAGCAGCACATCTAGATTGACGGAAAGTCTCCTCTCTACATCTGTACTCAAATGTACTGTGACAGCACACCTCTTTCTATCGTTGCAATGCGGGGGAAATATTTATGTGTCTTTGCTCATGGCTTAATTTGCTTCAACATGACTTAAAGAGGAGCCGCAACGATGTGCTGTCGACACCACACCCAAACACTAACGCCAGACAGGACACCCACAACCTCTCACAATATGCTGATACCAGATATGATACTCTCCAGTCAAAGTATCCTGATACCAGACATGACATGACCATCTTCACATTAGAGCACATGAACACTAGGTTACACCGCTGAACATAACTGTCCCCAGAATATGCTTGGTGGCTCATAATTTAACATAGCTTGCAACATTATTTTGATTTACTGGCCAGCAGCTGACCAATCCGAAGTGATATATTTATAGAAATGCTTCAAATGAATGATGTGCTGATGACATCCCACCTTGCCTGTTACACTGACACCATACTTGTCAGACATCACATCCCACCCAGCCTGTTAGACTGACACCATACTTGTCAGACATGACATCCCACCCAGTCTGTTACACTCACATCATACTTGTCAGACATGACATCCCACCCAGCCTGTTACACTGACACCATACTTGTCAGACCTAACATCCCCTCAGCCTGTTACACTTGACACCATACTTGTCAGACATGACATCCCACCCAGCCTGTTACACCGACACCAGACTTGTCAGACATGACATCCCATTCACTGTACACCAGTACAATGACACCTGACAAGGCACCCCACCCACACACAAGACACTTACATGTGAGTGGGCTGGGCAAGTACCAAAGTTGATAATTTTAATAGTTCAGTCACATGTATGACTGGAGTTTGAGAATACACCTAGCTCTCCTGCTTGTTCCAACACCTGTACCTGTGGTCAATGTAGGTCAGGCATTCCTTCTATCAAAGAAATGACCTAAACTAGACTGCATCAGAGATGCAACATGTAACCTAGCAGTGACCAAGTTTGCCAAAACTAGAACACCCATTATATGATGAAATGTGTTTTCCAGGTACAATGATTCTCTTTATTGATCAGGAAATGTTGACATATATACACACAATGAGAGATCATCTTTTCACTGACACAAGATCAATGTTTCGGTATTTAGTTTTCATTGTCAAGTTCTAGTGTACAGTTGTTCATTTACATCATCTTAAACTGCTAAAACCTGAAAGAAGAAACATCTCTGTGTCAAGCTGACCTCATGATTTCAGCTCTGTCTGAATCTGTGAAAACCTCTCCACTTGTTCTTCCAAAGATTGACAAACATTCCTCAGATCATCTCCCATGTCAGTTTGCTGTTGCTGGAGTAAACAGAAAAAAATTCAAATCTTTAAAAATTTTTACAGTTAAAAGTACTTCTAATTCCGCTATTTGTTTATTTAGTCGAGCACACTGAAAGTACATGTTTGTTAAAACTCAAGACCAAAGACAAGATTGTGCTGGTAACATGATAAATTCTGAATCGATTTTTTTCTTTGTCTAATGAATTAAGGCTTCAAATCACTTTCATGTTAATTTAAATGATATCACGGTGGTATCTCCTTGCAGCAGAGAGTCCTAAAGTTGCACCTGGACATGCCCTTGATGCTGAGTGCCAAGCTTGTTCAGGTTAATTACAGTAGAACTAGGATCTTACAGCACTTACCTTTATCTTTGTGGCACAACTTCTCAGCATGAGTTTGCAGGAAGATGCCAGAGACAAAGCTTGAGCTGGGGAGGATGACTGGATACATTTGGAATAGGCTGTGAAACCAAAGATGGAAGATTGTTACGATAGCTGGTGATGAAGGGTACAGGAGTGTTTAAGGCTTTAACATACCTACAAGCCATACCTCTTGTTTATTTATTTCCTCTGGTAATTTATACCGCTTACAGATCTTCCCATTAACAGCCTGAAATACCATTTATAAAACTGTCATAATGAGATACAGTGGCGATCCGGCCCCAAGCTAACTCGACCATTGCACTGTACAAGTAATTTTGTCAGGAATGAAAAGTACAGCTTTGGCCTGAATTAACTTTGGTGGGAAAGATTTCCCATTAGAAGGTGTGTAGCCAACCATCTTTCATTATTCTTGTCTGTTCCTTGCATGCACAAAAAATCTTCCAGAGAAAGAGATTTGCTTCTGCTTGTTTTTCTTTTTTCGATAAAGATGAAGACATTTCACTAACTTTCACCATCAACGAAGCAAGGAAACCTTCAACAACATGGGGGCCTGTCAACCAGGTATTGCCGCAACAAGACAATAAAATGGATTGATGGAGTAACAGTCTGAGAAATTTCACTGTAGAAAGTAACTTTCTTGAGTATGGCGTAAAAAAGCACCAATCAATCAATCTTCATCCTTGAAAAGTAGTCCAGAATTGGAGGCCTATCCATCTGGTGAGTCTCGGGGGAGGAACCCCAGTCAAACTAACCCTTCTTATATAAAAGTGTGGAATAAGAGCACGGGCAGCCAAGCTACAGCATGAAGGGATGAGGGGCGATTAGAGCGCCCACTACAGCCCACACTGTAATATTTAGATGTGGTAGCAAGGCTACCAAAGAGCTCGCCTGTTGGCAATAGGTGGCAAGAGAGTAATGATTACAAGCTGATGAGACAGATTATTAAAATTAGTACACATGTGAAAGTGCATAAAGGGTATAAACTTGTGAATGGTGTCATTTTTGAGAGAACCCCATGACACTGGCTGAGCGCAATATATGTACATGCTGTAGTTTTTTTAAAATACATTTTGTTGAACTCTGCTTTCCCAGTTACTGGGTGTCTGACGGCGAAATTTGGTAATTTATGGTAATTAATGTGAACGTAGTGGAATGACTGATGGAAAATCCCCCTTGTGTTATTGTGATCTAATTGTGTGCAAACCCTGGGCTCATAGATGCAGTATTTTTTAAGACTAGGACTTTGTTTAACACCGATTCTAATACACAGTACACTAAGTGAAGAATTTGGTAATTTATGGTATCTTATATGTGCACACGGAATCAAAGATGAAATATCCTCCCCGTGTTATTGTGCTCTACACATGTGCAAACCCTGAACTCAATACATGCATTATTTTTTAAGACACCACCACTAACATTTTGTTTAACACTGATTCTAATACACAGTACACTAAGTCAGGAATTCAGTAATTTACGGTATTTAATATACACACACAGAATCAATGATGGAATATCCCTTTGTGTTATTATGCTCTGCATGTGTGCAAACCTTGAGTTCAATGCATGCAGTACTTCTTAAGATACCACTCCCAACATTTTGTTTATCAAGGATTCTAATACACAGTACACTAAGTCAGGAATTCAGTAATTTACGGTATTTAATATGCACACACAGAATCAATGATGGAATATCCCCTTGTGTTATTATGCTCTGCATGTGTGCAAACCTTGAGTTCAACGCATGCAGTACTTTTTAAGATACCACTCCCAACATTTTGTTTACCAGAGATTCTAAGACACAGTACACTAAGTCAGGAATTCCATAATTTATGGTATTTAATATGCACACACAGAATCAATGATGGAATATCCCCTTGTGTTATTGTGCTCTACATGTGTGCAAACCTTGAGTTCAATGCATGCAGTACTTTTTAAGATACCATTCCTAACATTTTGTTTAATAGTACTTTCCCTGTTATTGGACGCCAATGCTCAGGGTGTGACATAAGCTGCGCCCGTATTTAGTACAAATTACCTTCTGCTAGTTTCAAAGCTAACTTTCCAACTTTTAAGCATTTCTTCTCATCTTTTTCCCAGTTATTCTCTTGGACTGCACACTGATGAGCCTTCTTCAAATGCTGAAGACACTGTAACAAAAGAGTCATATCCTAAATTATCCATTAGCAACATTTCAGTGTGCTGTGTACATATACACTGTCAAGCCATCATAACTTTAGCACAAAAATAACTTTAATCTTACGAAATAGTTGTAACAGCTCACAAAACAGTAATACATATTCAAGTGAGACAAACACTGTGGGGCTACATGTACCTATACAGTGTGATATTAACAGACTTGTCATCCCTGCGCATCTCTGCCTGGTCAGCCATGATGTATGAGCACACTGTTACCTTTTCCTGATTGCCATCAGTATCATCAGTGTCACAGAGTAAAGCATAAGCTTCCCACACATCCCCATTGGTGATCCCCTGGAAAGGAGAAACAGAAGAGAGTGAATTACCTCACACCTTAATACATCTCAACCCACTTCCATGCAAACAAAATTGGGCAGGTTTAAAACTGTCCAAAAGCGACGATCCTAAATGACCTAAAGTTTCGTCCATAATTCAGTTGCTTATTTGATTCTGCGAGTTCTATTGATTTTAGGAACGTGCTTTGTAGTTTTTGTGGAAGACTGGATGATATTGGATGATAATATTTTATAACCTTTGTTTTGCCCCTAAAGGGATACATTTTAAACCAAATTTTAGGTCATTTACAGTAATTTGATGGGTACGATTATGTTATGAGAAACTGTCATCCCAAGACTGATGGCAAAGCTATTACCTGTCAAGATAAACCACAAAATACAACCATCAGCTTTAATATTTTTCTTCATTTCTTTCTTGACTTAATCATCAACTCTTACATTTTACATATTACAGTTTACCAAATGTTACTTTACCTTTGCCGCAATTCTGCCGAACAGCTCCAAGGCTTTGGGTCTCAGCTGACCAGACGGCTGACCTTTTGCATCAGGAATGTTTCCAGCTATAGCCATGGACAGGATCTTCAACACCTTAACAAATCACA
This sequence comes from Acanthopleura granulata, assembly GCA_016165875.1. Taxonomy (NCBI): domain Eukaryota; kingdom Metazoa; phylum Mollusca; class Polyplacophora; order Chitonida; family Chitonidae; genus Acanthopleura; species Acanthopleura granulata. The sequence goes on from JABBOT010000010.1 coordinate 1,458,350, forward strand.
CATACAACAAGATCAATAAATTATTCAAGCATGCAAGATACATGTACATTAAACACCTATATGTGTTGATCACTTACATGTAACTGGTACAAATATTCTTGTCACACAATTGGTAGTTCTACTTCAAACAGAACAAACCTCCACATCCAAGTATTTGTCCTTGAGATCTAAAAGCCTGTGGTAAGCTAGGATGACCTCTGTGAACTCCTTGCAATCTGTGCCGATCTGAAGCACAAGGCAGATGAAACCAGTGTTACGATATCTGGGTGGGAGCACCTGCACATTACAGAAGTCAGTCTTCAAGAATCAGCTGTAAATCATTTCACTTTTATTCTGAGAGGTATAATTAAATTTACTTCTAATTATTACACAGGATACAGCAATCAGGGCACATTTATTGCAAAGTATCTGTTTATCATCAACTGAGGATCTTGTCACTGTTTCTAATTATGAACTGAATTGTACACCAAAAATCACATGAAACACCAAGTACAGAAAACATCATTTTCATCACATTAATTCAATCTCTACAGGCATTACCAGCAACGCATTCTCCCAAAGTCTCCAGTTGGTGTAGCAGCATTTAATAGCATCCTGGAGTATGGCAAAAGCTCTTGGTCTAAAATATAAAAGAACACAAAAATTGACAAAACCTCTAATATTCTGAAAGTGATGTGATTTTCTACTTGAAACAAACAATTAAATTCTGATAAATCATTTAGAGCTTTTCAACCTTTTGCTTCTTCATGATATCATGTTAGCATAACAAAGAAAGTTTTACTGTCATTGAACTGGTTCAGTAAATTATGATTTGCCTTCAACCAAGCTGTTAGTTTTACAGGTGGAGGCTCTGGGAGGGAACAAGTTTTGTGTGTGTCCATTAATTCAAGAACAAGCATTTCACTACACAAAGTGCACCTCTGTCAGCCATGACTTGACAAAGTGCACCTGCTGCCAGCCATGACTTGACAAAGTGCACCTCCTGGCAGCCATGACTTGACAAAGTGCACCTCCTGCCAGCCATGACTTGACAAAGTGCACCTCCTGCCAGCCATGACTTGACAAAGTGCAACTCTGCCAGCCATGACTTGACAAAGTGCAACTCTGTCAGCCATGACTTGACATTGTGCACCTCCTGCCAGCCATGACATGTACCAGTTTAACAAAATTTACAAATGAATGCATAATACATCTGATGAGTTTGTTCTTCCAAACACTTACTTCTGATTTAATCTCACATATACTGTAGAAAGATTTGCCCAAGCTTCAAAATTCTGAAAGAATGAAATAAATTTACTCTCACAAGATAATAATATGTAAACAGATATACATCTATACAGTAACACCCTAAAGGTTGAGAAAGTCAACTTTTTTGAAGAACACATATACAAAAGTAAAACACTCTTTTTCACAAACACACTTACGAAAATGTTACAACATATTAGTACAGGAATGAGGTATACAACTCACATCATAATCCAGGGTGACACACCTGTGGAAGGCCTGGGATGCTGTCTGGTAGTGTCTGGCTCCTAATGCAGCACAGCCATACGTGAACCATACAGGGATCTGCCAAACAGGACATAGGACATTCACACTGAGATTGGGTGGCAGGTAGAGTCAGCATTAAAGGAGACCAGCAGTAACAGAATAATGTCAATAATGTCAACTCTCACAGAATAGGAAGAATTTATATGCATAACAATTTTATACAGTCAATATTGTTTGATGCTTGCATGTACTATGTAGGCTTAATACATACCTGCAGGGAGTTGATTTTAAGAGATTTCTCAAAGCACTCCAAACTCTTCTCAAACTGTAAAGCAAACAATTTTACAGCACAGTAGTTAACAATTACAGAATATACTTTTCTGACCCTTTTCTAGTGTTCTAGTAGTAACTATCACATTTTTACATCATTAACCAAAATAATTTCCCCCTGAGCAAAGCATGGCAATAAAAATGAATGCAAGCATATGAATAGGTCACAAACCTTAAATGTGTACACTTGATTCTTGCTTGGTGTTAACGCTGTGCTCAATAACCCTCACGTATATCATGATAACCACCGCCCATAGGTGACATAAAGTCAAACCACCCATAACTGGGTTCAAACTTCGAACTCATTGGTAGAGGGCCTCACAGTTGCAGCGAGCCAGCGTTTGAATCATCTGAGCCAGTGAGGTCCCAAATGCGAAGATCACACTACAGAAGGGTAATAATGCATAAAATGTGGCATTGCCGTGATGACATGCACTGGCCTTCTCACTCACCATTTGCTTGCCCATGTATAGAAAGGCCATTCCCCTCTGAGCTCTGGCACTGTGCTGATTGGACAGTGCCCACGCCTTCTCATAATACTCAATATCCCTTGTCACATCGCCAAGGAAACAGTACAAATTAGGTGTTTCTTTGATGGCAAGCTGTTCTCGAATTAAACTTTCAGCCTAAAAAAATGCAGGATTAATACTGGGATGATAACCTGAACATACATGTATGGTTTCACTCCAAAATATCACAATATCCAGGTTTTTACGACAGATTAATATGTTTTCTCTTTAGCTATATTTTGTAAATTGTTCTAAACCATAGCATTTATGTATTTACCCGATAGTTAACATGCACACGAAATAAAGCTCAGTAGAAATGGGTACAGTACAGACAGTATTAACAGCATAGAAATTTCTTTTTCACCTTTCCCCACCATGCCATAAAATAACACAGTAAAGACAAATCACAACTTTGTGCAATAATCTGAAAACCTGATTACTTTTTCTGTCTTTCCGATTTTCTGATAGCAGGATATGACATCTTCCCACTTGTGTAACCGTTCGAACACCTCACAGGCAGATCCAAACGCTCCTAGACTAAGCAAGATCTCTGCTAATTCCATCTGCATCCTGGTCAGGGATGGGACCTTCACTGTGTGGAAATATGGCAGACGGTGGGAGGCCTCAGGCTGAGCTTTGTCAGCCAGCTTCACAAGGTCCTGCCAAGCAGAAGAAAGAGGGACTTTACGTGGAAAGCTCGGCTCACGGTGTAACAACATAGAGTTGACCATTTAACTATTTACAACGGTACATGTACACTAAACTTTAAAATTCATTTGAGACACATTGTCTGGATGGATGTAACAGTTTAACCAGGGTTCTGTCTAGTTTGCATATATGCAAATCAAGATCAGACAAACATATGACTTAATGAAATCAAACAAACCAACCTCATACATCTGAAAACTCCTTGCTCACCTCTATTTGCCTCATGGACCGGTCCACACGCCGAGTACTTGACTTCTGTAATTTGGAGCGCAGGTAGAGCACTGCCAGCTGTACTGACCAAACACGTGGCTGGCAGGTTATCGCCTGTACAATTGTACAACAGGTGACATGGGGAAACGAATACTAGCTGATGTATGCCCTGCAGCATTAGGTTAAGAACTTCTGATTTCCAAGTGAATTTTTCAGTAGTTGCCTTTGAAGAACTTAAGTCCGCTTTCACAAAACTTTCACAAGGGCAACATTTTGTAACATTTCTCGTACAGGCAAATCATGAATACATTTATATAACCTAGAGAGTCATTATCAAGATTTGAGAATATGGAATTCTAAACTGTTCTGAAAATGGAGCCAGACTTGCAAAAATTCAGCATTTTCCAATATTTGACTTCTTAGGATTCATTTGCCACTTTGACCAGTCTTACAGTGATCCAGGCCTCCAGTTCCTCGTTCAAGGTTTCGTGTGAGGCTGCCGTCCTGCGATGGTTCTCTCTGTGACAACACAAAAAGAATACATAACATACAAGTATAACGATCCAGGTCAACACACCACAAAACTATGACACCATGGGGGAAGTATGGGTAAGTGTGAGGATGCTACAGACTAACCATTTCTGTGAAGTATACACTGTAAATGCCATATCTTACTGTTAACAACATAAAAAAACCAGTAATACTGAATATAAATGGTGGCCTTACGTCCCACTCCTATCACCTAAAACCCACATAAACCATACAGCACGCAAAAATTTAATATCAATTTTAATTCAAAACATTCAAAGTAATTTCAAGATTAATTTTGATAAGCAACATACGCTACATAAATGCTCAATTCAACAATCTGATGATAACTGTTTGGTTTGGTTGATCAATAATAGAACTTGAATGAAGAACTTTCATGATGAGCTCAAGACTGTCTCCAGGTCAGAGAGGACTGCAGTGGTCACGTCTGACGGGTTATCATTAGTATTGTCTCCAGCTCAGAGAAGACTGCAGTGGTCACATCTGAGGGGTTATCATTAGTACTGTCTCCAGCTCAGAGAAGACTGCAGTGGTCAAGTCTGAGGGGTTACTAGTGCTGTCTTCAGCTCAGAGAGGACTGCAGTAGCACTGTCTCCAGGTCAAAGAGGACTGCAGTGGTCACGTCTGACGGGTTATCATTAGTATTGTCTCCAGCTCAGAGAAGACTGCAGTGGTCACATCTGAGGGGTTATCATTAGTACTGTCTCCAGCTCAGAGAAGACTGCAGTGGTCAAGTCTGAGGGGTTACTAGTGCTGTCTTCAGCTCAGAGAGGACTGCAGTAGCACTGTCTCCAGGTCAGAGAGGACTGCAGTGGTCACGTCTGAGGGGTTATCATGAGTACTGTCTCCAGCTCAGAGAGAACTGCAGTGGTCAAGTCTGAGGGGTTATCATTAGTACTGTCTCCAGCTCAGAGAAGACTGCAGTGGTCAAGTCTGAGGGGTTACTAGTACTGTCTCCAGGTGAGAGAGGGCTACAGTGGTCACGTCTGAGGGGTTATCATTAGTACTGTCTCCAGCTCAGAGAAGACTGCAGTGGTCAAGTCTGAGGGGTTACTAGTACTGTCTCCAGGTGAGAGAGGGCTACAGTGGTCACGTCTGAGGGGTTATCATTAGTACTGTCTCCAGCTCAGAGAAGACTGCAGTGGTCAAGTCTGAGGGGTTACTAGTACTGTCTCCAGGTGAGAGAGGGCTACAGTGGTCACGTCTGAGGGGTTATCATTAGTACTGTCTCCAGCTCAGAGAAGACTGCAGTGGTCAAGTCTGAGGGGTTACTAGTACTGTCTCCAGGTGAGAGAGGGCTACAGTGGTCACGTCTGAGGGGTTATCATGAGTACTGTCTCCAGCTCCGAGAGGACTGCAGTGGTCACGTCTGAGGGGTTATCATTAGTACTGTCTCCAGCTCAGAGAAGACTGCAGTGGTCAAGTCTGAGGGGTTACTAGTACTGTCTCCAGGTGAGAGAGGGCTACAGTGGTCACGTCTGAGGGGTTATCATGAGTACTGTCTCCAGCTCAGAGAGGACTGCAGTGGTCAAGTCTGAGGGGTTACTAGTGCTGTCTCCAGCTCAGAGAGGACTGCAGTGGTCACGTCTGAGGGGTTACTAGTACTGTCTCCAGGTGAGAGAGGGCTACAGTGGTCACGTCTGAGGGGTTATCATTAGTACTGCCTCCAGCTCAGAGAAGACTGCAGTGGTCAAGTCTGAGGGGTTACTAGTGCTGTCTCCAGCTCAGAGAGGACTGCAGTGGTCACGTCTGACGGGTTATCATGAGTACTGTCTCCAGCTCAGAGAGGACTGCAGTGGTCAAGTCTGAGGGGTTATCATGAGTACTGTCTCCAGCTCAGAGAGGACTGCAGTGGTCAAGTCTGAGGGGTTATCATTAGTACTGTCTCCAGCTCCGAGAGGACTGCAGTGGTCACGTCTGAGGGGTTATCATGAGTACTGTCTCCAGCTCAGAGAGGACTGCAGTGGTTAAGTCTGAGGGGTTATCATTAGTACTGTCTCCAGGTCAGAGAGGACTCCCGTGGTCACGTCTGAGGGGTTATCATTAGTACTGTCTCCAGGTCAGAGAGAACTGCAGTGGTGAAGTCTGAGGGGTTATCATGAGTACTGTCTCCAGCTCAGAGAGGGCTCCTGTGGTCACGTCTGAGGGGTTATCATTAGTACTGTCTCCAGCTCAGAGAGAACTGCAGTGGTGAAGTCTGAGGGGTTATCATGAGTACTGTCTCCAGGTCAGAGAGGACTGCAGTGGTCACGTCTGACGGGTTATCATGAGTACTGTCTCCAGCTCAGAGAGGACTACAGTGGTCAAGTCTGACAGGTTATCATGAGTACTGTCTCCAGCTCAGAGAGGGCTCCTGTGGTCACGTCTGACGGGTTATCATGAGTACTGTCTCCAGGTCAGAGAGAACTGCAGTGGTGAAGTCTGAGGGGTTATCATGAGTACTGTCTCCAGGTCAGAGAGGACTGCAGTGGTCACGTCTGACGGGTTATCATGAGTACTGTCTCCAGCTCAGAGAGGACTACAGTGGTCAAGTCTGACAGGTTATCATGAGTACTGTCTCCAGCTCAGAGAGGACTACAGTGGTCACGTCTGAGGGGTTATCATGAGTACTGTCTCCAGCTCAGAGAGAACTGCAGTGGTCACGTCTGAGGGGTTATCATTAGTACTGTCTCCAGCTCAGAGAGGACTGCAGTGGTCGTCTGACGGGTTATCATTAGTACTGCCTCCAGCTCAGAGAGGACTACAGTGGTCAAGTCTGACAGGTTATCATGAGTACTGTCTCCAGCTCAGAGAGGACTACAGTGGTCACGTCTGAGGGGTTATCATGAGTACTGTCTCCAGCTCAGAGAGGACTCCCGTGGTCACGTCTGAGGGGTTATCATGAGTACTGTCTCCAGCTCAGAGAGAACTGCAGTGGTCACGTCTGAGGGGTTATCATGAGTACTGTCTCCAGCTCAGAGAGGACTCCCGTGGTCACGTCTGAGGGGTTATCATGAGTACTGTCTCCAGCTCAGAGAGGGCTCCTGTGGTCACGTCTGAGGGGTTATCATGAGTATTGTCTCCAGCTCAGAGAGAACTGCAGTGGTCACGTCTGAGGGGTTATCATTAGTACTGTCTCCAGCTCAGAGAGGGCTCCTGTGGTCACGTCTGAGGGGTTATCATGAGTATTGTCTCCAGGTCAGAGAAGACTACAGTGCACACATCTAAGGGGTTGCTACCACCCACTCACAGTAATCCTGTTATTAGTACTGTCTCCAGGTCAGATAAGACTACAGAGGACACATCTTAGGTTGTTATCACCCACTCACAGTAATCCTATCATCAGTAATGTCTCCAGGTCAGAGAAGACTATAGTGGACACATCTGAGGGGTTGCTACCACCCACTCTCAGTAATCCTGTTATTAGTACTGTCTCTAGGTCAGATAAGACTACAGAGGACACATCTTAGGTTGTTATCACCCACTCACAGTAATCCTATCATCAGTACTGTCTCCAGGTCAGAGAAAACTATAGTGGACACATCTGAGGGGTTGGTGAAGTTGATTTGCTCCAAGACTGTCTCATCATTCAAGGCCAGATCCTTGTGGAAGAAAGAAAAGAAAAAGAAATCACAGATTCCTGTCAAATTTAGTGTGCAAAAACTTATATAAGGAGAGTCTTTGAATTACAAGGTATTTATCTTAGCTGTTGTAAAATATACATAAATAAGACTGAATCAGTACATGCACATATATGTATTCCTGAAAAGCAAAGAAGACAGAATGAACAATAAAACTTACAAACATGTTTTGAAAGAAATTTAGAAACAAAATAGATCTAGCAACTCTCCAGGATAAAATATGCCACAACTGAAATGACAATGTTAACATCACCGCAAAGAATGTAAATGACCAAACAAGTTTACTGGAAATCGTCTTACCTTGGGTAACAGTAAAGTTTCATCACACCTGGTCCCTGCATTCGTGGCATTCGTCTCAGTTGCCTTCTCTGTTTGCCGGTTGACCACTACTGCCAATTGTGGTTTGTCTTCCTCTTGGAATTTTGTCCTTTTGCCTAAAGCACCTGTAGCAAAATAACCCAAATCAGCAGATCCAGAAATCGTAAGGAATCAGCACCAATGCCTCAAACTAAACATCTGTAACAGCACCACATACATCTTCTTCATCTCAAAGTACAAAGTGTTGTTACTTGGATTAAATGCAGATTGCACCATCATATAATGACTATAATTGATTTATATCCTTCATTTTTAGCACAGTACTCCATTGCACTTCTGAAATCAAACAATACAGGAGCTTGAGAAGGGAGTGTCTGAGTACCTGTAAATTCAACTTTAACTCCAGACATCTTCTCTGCAGTCTCAAAGTGCACTTTGGCTCGTCTGTACTCATAGTACATGTGACAGAGATGGCCACACTCCAGGTGGAACTGAACAATCAGGTGTCTGAAATTCATCAGTACATCAACTTTCACCAACATTCCTACAGCATAATATGGAGTAAAATCATGTACTGGAGAACAGCAAAGCAGAAAGATTGACGTCACTGAACAAAACGTACTTTCAACAACAGAAATTACATTGCGCTGGCCGGCAAATGTAAGGTTTGCTACAAAATAGCCTCACCCTTGGTAAAATTTGTCAAGTTTCTACGTATAAGCATATAACTCACCTATTATTGACAGAATCAGTCAGCAATGGCTCTTTCTTTGATACTGACGAGAGAAAAGGAGAAACAAGACATGGAATGCAACATCAAATTGGTCAGTCTACAGCTAATGAATGAAGCAGATCCATGTGACACAAATTAACCGTTCTATTTTATAAATTGCATGTATCAAATGGACATTAAAACACAATAACACATGATAAGAAAGATACATGGAGACAGTGAAGTTAGACGGAGTGTGCATGTCAACTCTCTCACATATAACAAATTATCCTGAACCATGTGGGTTCTTTGGCCCTTACACTCATCCATCGTTTCCATGACAACAGATTTCAATGCTGGTGACTTGTCATCCAAGAACTCTTGTTGTAACCGCACACATCTCAGTAACCACCAGTCTGCCGTCTGCAATAGGCACATAACAAACTTCAGCACTCGCACATTCTTTAAGTGAACACATTTAATGTGAAGACAATGCAGTTTCTGGGGCTTCCGTCAGTTAGCGTGCTAGCGAAGCCCCATGACTCAGAAAGCCTCCCACCAATGTGGTCATTGTGAGTTCAAGTCCAGCTCATGTTGGCTTCCTCTCCAGCCTTACGTGGCAAGGTCTGTCAGCAACTTGCGGGTGGTCGTGGGTTTCCATCAGGCTCTGCCCGATTTCCTCCCACCATAATGCGGGCCACGGTGGCACAAGTGAAATATTCTTGAGTACGGCATAAAACACCAATCAAATAAATAAACAATTAAATAAATAAATACCTTTTCCTATGACATTAGATGTTCAGAGATAAATACATGACATGATGATATGGTAGTCATACACAGAACTTACAGTTTTAGCCAGGGTAAAAGAAATGTTGACAGCCTGGTGTATACCACCTGTATATTCAATGTCAATTGGGTCAATATCAATACTGTAACCTCAGACTTACAAATACTTAGTAATTAAGTCACAAGTGATAATAACCTTATTGCCAAATTGAATGTTTTTATGTAGCTGTACCTGTAACTGTTGAAGTTGTTGTTTACATTCACAGAGCAAAGCCTTGGCAATGAACAGGTATTCAGGGGAGATAACTAGTTCATACAAGTCTTCTCCGTCACAGCCAAGGGAGGCTGTAACTAATTGCTTGAGGTCAGCTTTCTGAAAATTCGAGGAAATGTACAAAAGATCAATAAACAATCATGAATGCACTGAATAAACAATCATCACAATGCTGAGTGATTTATCTCAAGAACAAAACAAAGTAACTGATGTGTATTTACAAACTTCGACCCATGTCCATTTCAAAAATGGATCCAACTGTCAACATCAAGCCCTCCCAAAGTTGGTTTACTGATTTTGGTAAATTGGAGATTTGTTCAAGCTGCTGACTCCTGTAGACTTTGATAGCAGCTTACACCATATAATACCTTCTGATCGGTGTGGAAACACTCCAGTAAGAATGATGAGGGACAGATGTTGGTTTTAGGCCCTGTCCAGTTGTTCTGAACAAATAGCTGCAAACATGAAACGGCCACCCCCAACACACACAAGCACCTGTCAAAATAAAAAAAAAAAAAATAATAGCTGGAATTCTTAACTGATGTGTAACTCCCAGTTAGTTAGCAGCCTAAATAGTGCATACTCAAAACTAACTGTAAGGGAATGTCAACTGTTTCCTACACACACTGGAAACTCCAACGCTGAGAGCTGCGAAGTGGGTTATGCTAATGCATGTAATGTTCATATGTACATGTACATGTATACCTATTGTATACATAAAGTGAACTACTGGATTATATAATTTAGACATATAACATTTAACAATTAAGATTCACCGTTCCCAGTTGCAGATTGCTACATTTCCATGTTCATACAGACAAGTAGATATATCACCTACACAAATATCAACATTCTGCTTGATCCAGATTCATAGCAGTTTTGTTCAACATTATCTTAACCAGTTGTTTATTATGCAGTTGTTTATAACAATGATCACAAAGATACTGTAAAATAAATTTGGATGTTTGTATCCTTTTATCAACACATAAGAATTTTAAACACAGACTAAACAAAGTCTTACCTTAGCTTTGGGTCACCATCTTCAGAAGCAAGAAATTTCTGTACATTATCTGTCAGGAAACCTTTCAGTTCCGCTGGCGTAATCTCCTTATTTGAGTTGTCTCCCTTCAGTATTACCCTAGCCATGTCGTGGTCAAGGGCAGACTCATACTGTCCATTCAGGAGTAACGTTAGGCTTTCAATGATCTTTCCACTTCCTATAATCAAGAATATCATGGACATATTCAAATGAATTACACAAATATTCATTGAAATACATTATTGAAGCACATACCTGAGAAAGGAGAAGAATGTAAATTAAAATTCAGCTTACGTGTACACATTTTTCGGTATTATCTGAATGAACTTAGGTGTCACCAGCTATGTTCCCACACAGCTAGACTCCCATAGAGCTCTAATTTTATTTGTCATACTTGGATAACTTGAAGCCTTCCTGCTTGTAATGTAAACAAACAATCATTATCACAATAATGTAACTCAAATTAAACGAATCCCACCTGACAGTTGAAATTCTTGCCTTCTATATATTTATGGTTAAAGTTCAATACGGGCCGTTGCCTTCCACAAACATAAGACTTAAAGCTTTAGCTCACTCAGTCTGTGACTGAAAATCTGTGTATCTCATGTGGTAGAGTCTACCAATGACGTCTTACAGTTCACTGATATGAGACTAGCCGTCACTGAACAAGCGACATATATTCGAATAGACAAACACCAGTCGCACGCCAGTATATAAATAAATTGCTTGCACTACCGTCACATTTACCTTAGCATAGTCTACATACTCATACTTTATACTCTATGTGTCACTGCGATGAAACATTTTAAGGCCCTTCTGTTTAAACCATCTTAATGAAACGATGACTGACATCTCTGATGACATGATAATGCAATTTTGTATCTTGATCCATCCTGTATTATGTCACTGTAGCCTATATCAGCTTTGCTCTCCACGGAATGATCTATTCAGGGATTCTTCTACCGCTGATTTAAGTAAATCTTACCTAAAATGTCACACGTAGGACGGGTTCCTTGAAGAAGTATTTCTTCTATTTTTTCAGGAGTATCCATTTTCCAACATCAGCTTGCCAAATCATAAGAAAATGTTCGAAAAAACTGTATCAAGCAACTTTTGTCAACCGTCCACATGTGGTTCCGTCTAAGATGTTTTTCTCTTCACTTTTTTACCTCAGGAAACAAAAGATCTCCAGATATAAACAGTGTAAAACATATTATATTTATGGATGATTTCCACGAATATATGAACGCTAAACCCAGTTACAAATTCCCCTCAGTAAATTCGCCTTCTGGTACATCGCAATTAAAACACACAACGATAGTAAATTATTTTAGGGTTTTAAAACCCCACATTTGTCAGATTATCTCCCTTCTGAAAACGTATTTCCGGTTTGACATGGTGGCTTGTCGTCTTCACGGCAGATCAGACGGTGTACAGTGAAGTCGTCTCAGGGAAGAACTTCAGCGTTGTAGAAGGCAATGACAATCGTTGCAGAAATGGCCTATGATTCAGGGAACAAAGCTCCTCTTCCGACAGGTCCTGCAAACCTGTGCTTTGACAAGGACGAGTTTATGAAGGTGTGCCGGCAGTGCTTTTTGACAAACCCCTCTCGATAATTGACACTTCTGTATTGTCTGTAGTGGCCAGGTGGTGTTTGGCTGGTGCTGTTGCGGCTGGGCTAACGCTCTTCGCTAGTATCAGCCTATGCTGTCGCGCTGTTACCTCTGTATATTGCGCTCAAAGCAAGTTCTACACTCTGTCCCTTGAGTGCACTTGATTCTGTACAACTCCATCACCATGCTACCCTTACTAGGTGGTCCGTCTATACATGGGCTGAGCGTTATTTTAAAATTTCGACACCCATGAAATCGTATAAATTCATGTGAAATTTGTTTGTATTACGTATGACTATACATAAATTTATAATATTTCAGGATAGCTTCAATGTTGACCAGTTTGTAATCGACTGTAGGAAGAGAGTTCCCCTGGAGAAGCTCCGAGATGACTTGAATGTTTATCTGAAGATTTTGAGGACAGCCATGATTGAGCTCATCAACAAGGACTATGCTGACTTTGTCAATTTGTCAACCAACCTGGTATGTTGAAAACAAAATTCGTTTTATTCCACAGTGAGAAAGTGGTGGTGGAATACGTCTAGGGTTATTCCCCAAGGTCTCAACCAAGGGGCCACAAAGCGTAGTCTTTGATTATAATAATAATAAAGTGACCGTACTTTACCCAGCAAAGGAGTGTTTCTCTTCTAATACTGAAGAGTGTAGGGTATGGAGGTTGTGACATAGTGTTTCCAGTTTCACTGAAATGGAAGAATTGTAGATTAAAAGGGGATTTTTTAAAGTTACCCAGCATGTCATGCAAAAATGCCTATGCCTATGTAGGTCTTTATGGACTCCTCTATTGAAATAACTTTGGTTATACTTTTTGTTGTCTTTTCGTTTAAACATACCTGCTTATAAAGTGATTCAGTTCAGGGTTGGATGAATGACATCTTCTGGTGAGTTGCAGGTGGGAATGGACAAGGCTATCAACAGTTTGAGTGTACCACTCGGACAGTTGAAGGAAGAAGTACTGGTAATGTATACATGCAAATGCATTTTTACATCAATTCTTTGGCAGGTGTTTAGGATCTTAGCATTGCCCTCAGCAGAAAAGAGATGAATGCAAATGAAAGAATTTTTGACCCAGTTGTTATGTTTCTGTTTTCTAGTTACTCTTTGTTATGGAAGAAATTAGTTTCAGATATATATCTGTTTGTAAAGTTCTGAAAGTATTATAATCCATTGGGATATGCATAAAATTCAATAATATTTTAATCATAATAAGTATTGTTATAAGCTAGCAACTCACTATTCCCTGTGGACAACTAACTCTTAGTCACCTGTGTAAACCAGTTTTTCATCTACCTGGGAAGGACTTGAGATGTCTGCCAGATTACCTGCTTGATTCACCTGTATAAAGGTGCTAAATACATCATATGGATCAATCAAATGAATTATTTCTGGCATCTGTGTTTTATTCTCATTTTCTGTCATCTTGTTAAATAACTGCTGATTCTCATTTAAAGATATTTTCAAGGAGGTAAACCAGACTGACTGTTGGGTCATTCCTGTGTTGCAGACTGTGAGATCAGCCATGGACGCTGCCATATCAGCTGTGGAGGAGAAGATCAAATACCGACAGCACATCAAGGAGAAGAAAGTAAGTAACCAGAGAAATAGCACAAAGGTACTGTGTACTGATATGTGCAGTTTGGTGTTTGCCAATAGCCCAAATGGTATGACGGGTTTGAATGCAGCTCCCGCTGTGTCAGTTGTGGCTGTAGTTCAAGATATTTGCCTGGCACCTGGTAAGGGATAGTAGTTACCCCTGGACTTGTTTATGGTTTCCTCCACCTTATTCCTGTCATATTAGTCAAACGTATGTGACTCAGCTATGAAATGAAGGTGTGCTTAAAAAGACCAGTATAATGTGTTCATGTAATACAATGTGCCTCAATGTTTCACTGTGGATGTTATTAAAGATTAGCTAGTTGCTTTTCTAAGATATTCACTGTTTTGGCATATATTAGCATACTTACGGGAGGGATGGTCAGGTATGAAGTAAGACTAAGTAAGAATAATCTTTTGCTTTCTCCACAACAGGCATGTTTGCAGAGACTTGTGAATATCACCCAGTCTGTGGAGAAGATTGAGCGTCTCCTAAAGATCCAGCATACAGAAGATGGAGAAGGCAGTCCGGGAAGAAGGTCAGCCTTGATTTATGAAGGAAGGGGAAACTATTGATGTTTATGTGATTAATGTTAGCAAAATGGAATCTCCAACCCTGTCAACACAAATTTTGAATCAAAAAAGAAAACCAAATGTGACGACTGTCATTTCTTTTTTTCTTTGAATCGTCTTTTCAAAATTTTACAGTTTTTGATTTCGGTTTGAGTTTGATTTTGCTACCACTTGGTTGGCTGTGACATTATCAGATGGGGATAGGGTTGGTAATAGCCCATGATATGCCATATGTACCAGTACAGGAATGAACGAAGACTGTATAAACATGCAATAAACCTTTCCTTGTCCTATCAGGCAGTCCCTGGGAGTATTTAGCTCAAACTAAGCACTGGACAGTTGAACCTTCACATGTCATTTGTCAACACAGCGCATGTGGTCAGAAAATACTAGTTTGCTGAATTGTATTCTGCTGAGCCTTGTGCTAGTATACTAGCCTGATGTACGGGGTTGCTACGTAATGTTTTTTATGGTAACCTGAAAAGGTTTTGCAAATTTAAGGTAAAATAGTGTGGTAACCTATTTGCGGTCGCACAAATCGCAGTTATGGAAACCTAAGGTAACCTGTGTGGCAATCTATAGATTTCCTTAGTGTAAATATACTTTCAGAGACAGAATAAATGTTCTCAAATCTGAATGTTTTCAAATCTGAATGAAAGAATGAAGCTGGTATTCTTAACTTTAAAAGCAATGCAATAGTTGCATGTATATACAAAAGCCAATACATTCTGTACTATAACTTTAATCTCATAACATTACTTTTGTCTTCCTGTCTGCCTGTCAGCAGTGTTTTGGTCAGAGGTTTTGTTTTGAGCCAAACACTTGTGCCTGTCTCCCACCTCTACTTTGTGAAGTAGGTTTCCACACATTTTGTATTAGGGTACTCTCATAAGCTGACTCCAACTTGACAAAAATGAGAAACTGCTACAAAACATCATAAACATGTTTGACCGCAATCTGTTGTACATGTACATAAGTCTCTAGATCAGATTGAACCCCCTTTTTACCATATCTTGAGCAACTACAACTGAAAAGCAAATTTCCAGGACTTGAAGAATTTTCTCTGGCTCATTCTCAGACGCCTTCTTCCACAACATAAACTTGTCCTTGATATTTGCATATTTCCAGCGGGCAGTTTTCGTCATTTGATTTCACTGGGCGAGCGAAGTAAGGCTGACTGCTACTGTATAACAGCAGGGGTCAATGCTGGCCTTGTACTAGCACATCAGCTGTTTTCATTAGCCTGGGACCTACACCCGCCGTAGGCACAAATAAAATAAACAACACAGAAATACCACTACTCTGCCAACATTGATTCTTCCCTTGGTTTTCTTTAACAATAAAAATATATGGTGAACGATTTTGTTTTTATGGTAACCAATTACAGGTCGCCTAAACTGAGTTTTTCGAAACCTGTAGGGGAACATGTCGTATCTGTGGTGTATGATTTTTGTTGCGAGCCTGTCATGAATTAAGATACGTGTCTGTGGATGAATTTCTGAAGGGGGGCAAAGGGATCTCATGCCCTCCCTCCCCCAACCCCTGAAGTTGATTCAAGTGACATATTCTTGATTAGAGCACAAAACCAACAAAAACACATTAATATGAAAGTTAATATTCAGTTAAAAAAACAGAGAACTCAGTTTCTTACTGAACATGGAAGATTGATTCTGGGATTACTTTGTGTATCTTACCTTTCAGTCACTTGAGTGGTCAGTTGATTGAGCGTGTCGCCACGGAATTCAATAAACTGCAGTTTTATGTCACAAAGAGCAGAGGTCTCCCACTGGTGGAAAAGATCAAACCTGTGAGTGAATTCCTGGATCAGTTGCTGTCTTCAATCATAAATGAGATTTGTTTGATCATTTTTGTTACAGTTCTGTCCACAGGAGAGACTGTCTGAGAACAGGTTTTACATGCCCTAATTCTGCAACGTTTTGAACCATTGCTGAAAGCAGTATGTCCCTATTTTCTTGAATTGGAGAATTGTTGGTCTAAAGAAATAATTCTTATAGTTGTATGAAGCTCATACCTATGGTGACACAAACAAATCATTTTTGGTTTTATTTTTACAATAACTCTATGTGTAAATTACCCTCTAAAAATGTTTCACTGATTGAAAAGGTTGAAGATTTACTAGTATGTTTAGTCTAGAGTTTGCGGAAAAAATACAGGTTTTTTGGAAAACATTGAGTGCGTTGGACCTTCTAACTGAAAGTCTCGGATATCATGAAATGAGTCAGTGAATATAAATACATGTAAAGGCAATTCGTCATCACTGCTCACATACAGTTTTCACTTTGTATTCAATCCATGTTATGTCAAACATCGTGTATCATTTCATATTGTGTTGTTGTGTTCAGAGGATTGCCAACATAACGACCACATTACAGTACAGTTTGGAGGATTCGTTCCTGGATGGACTTGAGACTGGAAACGTGGAGATACTGAGACAGTGCCTGAGGACATATGCACTTATTGACAAGATTAAAGATGCAGAGAATCTGTTCAGGCACAATGTTGTGAAGCCATACATGGAGGAGGTGGGTGAACATCAAGCAGTGGTAACAATGTACATGAGTATTCCAGCCTTTTGACCCCTGATTAATGAGGTCATTAATGTGGTCAAGTGATTTCTTGAGTACTGCAGTATTAAACACCAATCAAAGACATATATAGTTTTGTACGTCTACGTACGTCGAAAATCTTTAAATGGTTAAGATGTGGTGCTTTCTTTTGACTGTAAACGAAGTTGTAATATTTTATATAGAGTCAGTCGTGCCATTCTGGCTATATACTGTATCATATTGTTATTAAAGTGTTTAAGTTTCACTGAATTAAATTTTCATATGTATGTAATCCACATGTTGTAGTAATTGCCATCTGTTAATTCATGGATTCAAATTCTACTCGTGTCTATTCTTTCCTATTTACTGTTTGACATCAGATGATCACGGAGCAGTTTCTACGTGCCAATGAGCATGGCCTCCGGGGCATGTACAAGCGGGTGCTGGAGTTTGTCCCGAAACACTGCAGTCTGCTAAGAGAGGTGACTTCAGGCAGTTCTCATGGGTGGGTTTGATGCACCTTTGTGTGATCAAGAGGGAGTTGTGCTTAGGGAATTCTTGTGGCTATTCACTACATGTGTGTATGTTTGAAAAAAGGGAAACTAGCATAATAGTGAATTATTAACGAGCTGGAAGTAAACCGGATACATGGGTATATAAGACATGATGCTGTTTTCACATAACTTGAAATCTGAATCGGTTGATGAAATCTGTTTTCAGTTCAGTACTACTTGTATATAACGATGACCTTTTCTGAATCGGTTGATGAAATCTGTTTTCAGTTCAGTACTACTTTTATATAACGATGACCTTTTCTGAATCGGTTGATGAAATCTGTTTTCGGTTCAGTACTACTTGTATATAACGATTACCTTTTCTGAATCGGTTGATGAAATCTGTTTTCGGTTCAGTACTTCTTGTATATAACGATTACCTTTTCTGAATCGGTTGATGAAATCTGTTTTCGGTTCAGTACTACTTGTATATAACGATTAGCTTTTCTATAACCTGTTTATTTTCCAGGCAGTGATGATGTGAATGATAGAAACTGGAAAATCACACCTCAGCTCTGAAATATCCAGCAGATTTTTGTGATCCATCAAATTTTGAAATGTGACAACACACACAAGAATGATCATATGACAATGAAGAGGAATTAATCTGGCTGTCAATGTGTTATTTACAGGGAGGTAGTGAGAGGCTATGACTTCCTGGTCAGTGCCGTGTGGCCAGAGGTGGTCAGTGGACTGGAGGCCAGAACTGCCTCTATATTTGCCCCAGGAAACCCCAACACCTTCCATGAGGTAAGCAATAGCATGACTGAGATAACTGTGATAAACAAGTGCAAAAATGAGATACATAATAACATTAATGAGGTCAGGTATAAGATTCAAGAGGAAGGCATAAATTATTGTGCTTGACAGTTTAGAGTCTTGATCATTTAACTTTAGTGAAACTAGTTTCTCTTAAAAATGTATACACAATATCAGTTTTGACAGCCTCAACATTTTTAACAAGGAACAAAATTTGTACATGCATCCATGGATATTGTGACATTAAAGTATATGGGTGAAAAGTATCAATTAAATGTCTTTGCTGTTTATAGAAGGACAAGTTTTTAGAGCATAAATCCTCACACGTCGTCAACAATATTGAATTACATTGTAATTGTGCTTTGCAGGTTAAAGTAATGTGAGAATGATAAATTTGCTGCACTTGAAGCATTTGTAGGGATGAATCTCTGGAGGATTAGCTCACATCTTTCTAGCCATCTACATGTTCGCCACAATTTTCAAACTCTGTTTTGTGAACTGGTTGTATAAAGTAAGTAACCATTGGTCCTGGTTGTTAGGGTTGTATAAAGTGAGTAACCTTTGTTCCTGGTTGTTATTTTCCCCAATCAGAAATACACAGTAAGCATGTGGTTTGTGGATCAGTTTGAGAAGCTGTGTGGCTCTCAGGCGAGTGTGAAGCGACTTCGGGAACACCCCAGCTACAACACCTACATGTCCAAGTGGAGTCTGCCTGTCTACTTTCAGATCAGGTCAGCCTTCAGATCTTCTGTGTGTCACTGAAAGAGCAGTTTTCATAATTCAGTGGATATTCATGTCTGCACTGTACCCTAATTCTTCTAATTATCGGGACAGATGTTAGTCCTGCCAAAAGTAAAATATTACAATTTTCTCCCTGTTTTTTAAAACAATAAAGATATGGATATGTAGGGCATTATATAGGCTAACCATGGGAGGAAAAGGAAAGTTTGTGTCTGGGTTACAATTACATGTATGTTAGCTAGAAATGACAAATGAGTTGTCACAAAAATTAGAAGAGTTAAGGTGTGTGAAGAACTACATCACTTAAAAGTTTAAAGGGAGGGGACAATCCTGTGTTTTTGCATCAACAACAACTCTGAGAGCATTGTCAGTTTTTCATTCTGTCAAGCTGGCTGTATTTGGAGGTTTCAAAACACTTGTTTTGTAAAGGTGTTAATACATTAAAGTTACCCCTTCTGAAAAATTGAGTGAAGTCAGTAAGGAACCACATTCAAACAATATCTGCATTCAGTTGGGGTGTATTTTATCTCAGTCACAAGTGTGAAAAACAGATCTTTCCATCAATATGTGTTACATTTGTGTTTATGGAAAAAAATTGGAAAAAAAAAACATTGTAAGTTTATTGCTACCTGCTTCAAGTGATTTGCTTCGTAAATGGCCTTTATGACAACAGTACACTTTTGTGATGTTTTGAAGCTAAATGTCCTTATTTGCAGGTTTCAGGAAATTGCTGGTAGCTTTGAATTGGCCCTGTTTACAGCTTTTAACAACTCCAGTAATTCAGGTATGGTGCAAACTCTGTTGTGACAACTGCAGTAATTCAGGTATGGTGCACACTCTGTTGTGACAACTGCAGTAATTCAGGTATGGTGCACACTCTGTTGTGACAACTCCAGTAAGTCAGGTATGGTGCACACTCTGTTGTGACAACTCCAGTAATTCAGGTATGGTGCACACTCT
Source organism: Acanthopleura granulata (assembly GCA_016165875.1). Taxonomy (NCBI): domain Eukaryota; kingdom Metazoa; phylum Mollusca; class Polyplacophora; order Chitonida; family Chitonidae; genus Acanthopleura; species Acanthopleura granulata. The sequence continues at coordinate 1,478,277 of JABBOT010000010.1, forward strand.
GTTGTGACAACTGCAGTAAGTCAGGTATGGTGCACACTCTGTTGTGACAACTCCAGTAATTCAGGTATGGTGCACACTCTGTTGTAACAACTCCAGTAAGTCAGGTATGGTGTACACTCTGTTGTAACGACTCCAGTAATTCAGGTATGGTGCACACTCTGTTGTGATGCAGAGGAGTTGGTTCAGCCGTGCTCTAATTCTTAAGGTGGTCTTCTCTCTATGTACAGAGGGTCCATAAGGGATGGGAAGGGGAATAAGGGTTATGTGTAATTTCTATAGACACAAGCCACGTGTACATTTATGGTAATGCTATTTATGGTCAAATGTCATATATTGCAAGGAGATAATTTAAACATGCCAACTGATTTTAATGAAACTTATAGGTAACTTTGCTCACAGATCAAGGAAGGGGTGATCGGTTGTGGTGCGTATCCTGATCCAGGTGTGGGTGAGCCGAAGGAGAAGCAGAAATTTACAGAAATACAAGTTAATAGGCTGCAAGATAGGAGCAAGCAAAGATTATTACAGCATTATGCAGCTGTGACAGAAATATTTGCCTTCTGTGGTTTTCATTCTTATATTTTAGTTTCAGCTGATGTTTGGTTGACGTTTGTTCCAGGTACCAGTGAGTTTTTGCTGAATGCCAGCGAGACGCTGTGGGCGTGCTTGGGCAAGTGTTGGCAGGAGGACATCTACCTACGACCGTTGTGTCATCGCTTCTGGAAACTCACGCTGCAGCTTCTGTCACGCTACTCACACTGGCTGGATGATGCCTACAAGACTGAGGTAACGGTCAGTGTATGTCTGTGTGTGTGTCTTCGTGGTCAAGTGTACAGCTTCTGTCACGCTACACACACTGGCTGGATGATGCCTACAAGGCTAAGGTAACGGTCAGCGTATGTCTGTATGTGTGTCCTCATGGTCAAGTGTACAGCTTCTGTCGTGCGACACACACTGGCTGGATGATGCCTACAAGACTGAGGTAACGGTCAGTGTGTGGTGTATGTCTGTATGTGTGTCCTCATGGTCAAGTGTACAGCTCCTGTCGTGCGACACACACTGGCTGGATGATGCCTACAAGACTGAGGTAACGGTTAGTGTATGGTGTGTGTCTGTGTGTGTGTCCTGGTGGTCAAGTGTACAGCTTCTGTCACGCTACACACACTGGCTGGATGATGCCTACAAGACTGAAGTAACGGTCAGTGTATGGTGTGTGTCTGTGTGTGTGTCCTGGTGGTCAAGTGTACAGCTTCTGTCACACTACACACACTGGCTGGATGATGCCTACAAGACTGAGGTAACGGTCAGTGTATGGTGTGTGTCTGTGTGTGTGTCCTCATGGTCAAGTGTACAGCTTCTGTCACGCTACACACACTGGCTGGATGATGCCTACAAGACTGAGGTAATGGTCAACGTATGTCTGTGTGTGTGTCCTCATGGTCAAGTGTACAGCTTCTGTCGTGCTACACACACTGGCTGGGTGATACCTACAAGGCTAAGGTAACGGTCAGCGTATGTCTGTATGTGTGTCCTCATGGTCAAGTGTACAGCTCCTGTCGTGCGACACACACTGGCTGGGTGATGCCTACAAGACTGAGGTAACGGTCAGTGTATGGTGTGTGTCTGTGTGTGTGTCCTCATGGTCAAGTGTACAGCTTCTGTCACACTACACACACTGGCTGGATGATGCCTACAAGACTGAGGTAACGGTCAGTGTATGGTATGTGTCTGTGTGTGTGTCCTCATGGTCAAGTGTACAGCTTCTGTCATGCTACACACACTGGCTGGATGATGCCTACAAGACTGAGGTAACGGTCAGTGTATGGTGTGTGTCTGTGTGTGTGTCCTGGTGGTCAAGTGTACAGCTTCTGTCACGCTACACACACTGGCTGGATGATGCCTACAAGACTGAGGTAACGGTCAGTGTATGGTGTGTGTCTGTGTGTGTGTCCTGGTGGTCAAGTGTACAGCTTCTGTCACGCTACACACACTGGCTGGATGATGCCTACAAGACTGAGGTAACGGTCAGCGTATGTCTGTGTGTGTGTCCTGGTGGTCAAGTGTACAGCTTCTGTCATGCTACACACACTGGCTGGATGATGCCTACAAGACTGAGGTAACGGTCAGTGTATGGTGTGTGTCTGTGTGTGTGTCCTGGTGGTCAAGTGTACAGCTTCTGTCACGCTACACACACTGGCTGGGTGATGCCTACAAGACTGAGGTAACGGTTAGTGTATGGTGTGTGTCTGTGTGTGTGTCCTGGTGGTCAAGTGTACAGCTTCTGTCACGCTACACACACTGGCTGGATGATGCCTACAAGACTGAGGTAACGGTGTGTGTCCTGGTGGTCAGTGTATGGTGTGTGTCTGTGTGTGTGTCCTGGTGGTCAAGTGTACAGCTTCTGTCACGCTACACACACTGGCTGGGTGATGCCTACAAGACTGAGGTAACGGTCAGTGTATGGTGTGTGTCTGTGTGTGTGTCCTGGTGGTCAAGTGTACAGCTTCTGTCACACTACACACACTGGCTGGATGATGCCTACAAGACTGAGGTAACGGTTAGTGTATGGTGTGTGTCTGTGTGTGTGTCCTGGTGGTCAAGTGTACAGCTTCTGTCACGCTACACACACTGGCTGGATGATGCCTACAAGACTGAGATAACGGTCAGCGTATGTCTGTGTGTGTGTCCTGGTGGTCAAGTGTACAGCTTCTGTCGTGCGACACACACTGGCTGGATGATGCCTACAAGACTGAGGTAACGGTCAGTGTATGGTGTGTGTCTGTGTGTGTGTCCTGGTGGTCAAGTGTACAGCTTCTGTCATGCTACACACACTGGCTGGGTTATGCCTACAAGACTGAGGTAACGGTCAGTGTATGGTGTGTGTCTGTGTGTGTGTCCTGGTGGTCAAGTGTACAGCTTCTGTCACGCTACACACACTGGCTGGATGATGCCTACAAGACTGAGGTAACGGTCAGTGTCTGTGTGTGTGTCCTGGTGGTCAAGTGTACAGCTTCTGTCATGCTACACACACTGGCTGGGTGATGCCTACAAGACTGAGGTAATGGTCAGTGTATGGTGTGTGTCTGTGTGTGTGTCCTGGTGGTCAAGTGTACAGCTTCTGTCACGCTACACACACTGGCTGGGTGATGACCTACAAGACTGAGGCTGGATGACCTACAAGACTGAGGTAACGGTCAGTGTATGGTGTGTGTCTGTGTGTGTGTCCTGGTGGTCAAGTGTACAGCTTCTGTCACGCTACACACACTGGCTGGATGATGCCTACAAGACTGAGGTAACGGTCAGTGTATGGTGTGTGTCTGTGTGTGTGTCCTGGTGGTCAAGTGTACAGCTTCTGTCACGCTACACACACTGGCTGGGTGATGCCTACAAGACTGAGGTAACGGTCAGTGTATGGTGTGTGTCTGTGTGTGTGTCCTGGTGGTCAAGTGTACAGCTTCTGTCACGCTACACACACTGGCTGGATGATGCCTACAAGACTGAGGTAACGGTCAGTGTATGGTGTGTGTCTGTGTGTGTGTCCTCATGGTCAAGTGTACAGCTTCTGTCACGCTACAAACACTGGCTGGGTGATGCCTACAAGACTGAGGTAACAGTCAGTGTATGGTGTGTGTCTGTGTGTGTGTCCTGGTGGTCAAGTGCACAGCTTCTGTCAAGCTACACACACTGGCTGGATGATGCCTACAAGACTGAGGTAACGGTCAGCGTATGTCTGTGTGTGTGTCCTGGTGGTCAAGTGTACAGCTTCTGTCACGCTACACACACTGGCTGGATGATGCCTACAAGACTGAGGTAACGGTCAGTGTATGGTGTGTGTCTGTGTGTGTGTCCTCATGGTCAAGTGTACAGCTTCTGTCACGCTACAAACACTGGCTGGGTGATGCCTACAAGACTGAGGTAACAGTCAGTGTATGGTGTGTGTCTGTGTGTGTGTCCTCATGGTCAAGTGTACAGCTTCTGTCGTGCTACACACACTGGCTGGGTGACGCCTACAAGACTGAGGTAACGGTCAGTGTATGGTGTGTGTCTGTGTGTGTCCTGGTGGTCAAGTGCACAGCTTCTGTCAAGCTACACACACTGGCTGGATGATGCCTACAAGACTGAGGTAACGGTCAGCGTATGTCTGTGTGTGTGTCCTGGTGGTCAAGTGTACAGCTTCTGTCACGCTACACACACTGGCTGGATGATGCCTACAAGACTGAGGTAACGGTCAGCGTATGTCTGTGTGTGTGTCCTGGTGGTCAAGTGTACAGCTTCTGTCATGCTACACACACTGGCTGGATGATGCCTACAAGACTGAGGTAACGGTCAGTGTATGGTGTGTGTCTGTGTGTGTGTCCTGGTGGTCAAGTGTACAGCTTCTGTCACGCTACACACACTGGCTGGGTGATACCTACAAGACTGAGGTAACGGTCAGTGTATGGTGTGTGTCTGTGTGTGTGTCCTGGTGGTCAAGTGTACAGCTTCTGTCACGCTACACACACTGGCTGGGTGATACCTACAAGACTGAGGTAACGGTCAGTGTATGGTGTGTGTCTGTGTGTGTGTCCTCATGGTCAAGTGTACAGCTTCTGTCACGCTACACACACTGGCTGGATGATGCCTACAAGACTGAGGTAACGGTCAGTGTATGGTGTGTGTCTGTGTGTATGTCCTGGTGGTCAAGTGTACAGCTTCTGTCACGCTACACACACTGGCTGGATGATGCCTACAAGACTGAGGTAACGGTCAGCGTATGTCTGTGTGTGTGTCCTCATGGTCAAGTGTACAGCTTCTGTCACGCTACACACACTGGCTGGGTGATGCCTACAAGACTGAGGTAACGGTCAGTGTATGGTGTGTGTCTGTGTGTGTGTCCTGGTGGTCAAGTGTACAGCTTCTGTCACGCTACACACACTGGCTGGGTGATGCCTACAAGGCTAAGGTAACGGTCAGTGTATGTCTGTGTGTGTGTCCTTGTGGTCAAGTGTACAGCTTCTGTCACACTACACACACTGGCTGGATGACGCCTACAAGAATTTTTTGCAATATAGCTGGCAGGTCATCTGCTACATATGTATCCAACACAGAGATCCTGACAGTCATGTCAAAGGTAACTGAGGGTGATCTTGGCGCTGATGGCTAGCTGTTTGAATATGTAACCATTGAGGTATAAATATATATGCAAATAAGGCAAATTTTACTTGTTATGCCTGTGCTGACGTTGTAAACTGCCAGAACATTATGTAAAGTACTTATGTTGCTATTTTCATTGTTCAGGTTCAAAAATCTGGAGAGAAATCTACTCAGCCTGCTGTGGAAAAATCCACACCAACTATGAATGAGAAGTCAAACGGAAATAACTCAGCGACGAATGGCCATTTACAGACATCCAGAACATTCCAGGCTTCGCAACCGGTCACTATGGGTCAGATTGTCTCGCTGATATCTGACGCTGAGAAAGTTGCTTCAAAGGTATGTGGATGGGATGTTGTCGTCTTCATGCGTATGTTCTGGGTGATCAGGTGGTACTGACACATCCAGCTTGACCTGGGGCCGATTTCACAAAGCAAAGCAAATCCATTAAACTTAATTTTACAACTTACTTGACACTTACTGGTTTTGAAAACCCACTCTTTAGCCTTGTCACTGAAGCAATGGGAGTCAGGTATTTTGAGTGAGGAAACTTGTGCCTGGAGAGTAGGTACAGAAGGAATGCCAGCAAAAACCCCACATACATGTACCAATAACTTGCAAGCCATGGTGTTAATTGTAAGATGGCTCTTGCTGTTTTATTTTTCCATTTGGTATAATTCAGTGGATGATATTATTCTACATTACTGTAAATGACCTAAAATTTAGCCCCAAAATACACATTTTTAGAAGCAAATAAAATACAGGAAATACCATTTTTCCAGAAGAATATCATCGTACCTTCCAAACAAACCTCAAAACACCTTTCTACAGTCAACAGAACTCTCACAAGAGGAAATGTGAGCAGTTTTGTCATGGATGAAATATTAGGTCGTTTACATGAAGGGTATTCACCACTATTTTTCTCTTTATTTTTTGTGCACATTTCATTTCAGATTATGCCCTTGCTAAACACCTTGATCAAACCTCGTATAGAAGCTTTAGGCTACACAAAGGCCCAGGCTTTGGAAGGTAATTTCTGATAATATAGCCTAAACATCATGAATGCATGGATTCAAGATCAGTTGATCAAAATGATGAAGTGTAAATTCCAGTAAGACATGGTAATGTCTCTGTATGTAACAAAAATTATGAACAAGATTTGTCCTGTTTAATAATGTAATAGATTTATTCAAACTATAAAGGACTGAAATGTTTTTTGTTTCAGCATGTTTTGAGGAGAATCGCGAGGCAATCGTTCAGCGGTTACCTCAGTACCGTGCCTTTATTGTGGAGGATGTGAGCAGTCAGTGTAGTGTGCACCTCAGGCAGGTGCACGACATCCCCAGGCTGTACCGCAGAACAAACAGAGAGGTGAGCACACAGGTGTCAGCGGAGCGGTGAACTCTGTTCTACGAGAAGGGTTAACTGGCAGATCAGATAAATGACCAGTGCTTTAGTGCACCAGCTGTTTTGTAGTAGAGTTATAACCTACAACATGAGTTGAAGGACATGTTTGAACTCTGATGTGAGTCGAATAAGAATTTCAGTACGGTTTAGCCACCAAGCATATACATAAATACATGTACAACTATTAGCTGTGACATTTCAAGGCCATGATGTATGGTGGAACCTAATTACCACTGAATCTCTGGATTCATCATTACTTTGTAGCTGAATTATCATTATCAATAAAAGTAATTGAAAAGACAGAGATTAGGAAATCTGGGCCAGGCCATGTGTCAGAAGTAATGATGTGCTTGTTTAACTTCTGTGGCTGTCAGTGGCACAGGTGATACATCATCTATAAAAGTTAATATAATGCTACGTGCGATTTGTAATCTGAACTGTATGTTCCACAAATCTGTTGAAGACTATGAAGTAAAGAGTGCAGAAGTTTTTTTGCATTTTCCTTGATTTTTGAAAGCCCTCTCTATCCCATGAAGGTGTTTTGAGATATGTTTGGAAGGTAGGATGATGTTCTAGTAGAGGAATGGAAGACTGAGCACCCAAGTCATATTTTATGACCTTTATGAGCCTAAAAAGTTCATATTTTTGGAGGAAAGTTGAGGTCAAAAGGGTACATGCATATTATAGATGCAGTCGTCTAAATCTGCAGTAGGTTTGTGGAACTAGTTCAGAGAAGATGTAGTACCCCTGTATTCCCATGTGATTAACTCAGCTGTCATATTCCAGGTGCCCAGTAAACCGTCAGCTTATGTCAGTGGGCTGGCCAGGCCTCTGAGGCTATTCCTGGATGAACACAGCACCTTACTGACCACTGACAACCAGGCCCAGCTGGCTGAGCAGGTCTTCTCAAACATCACCCTCCAGTGAGTCTTTCTCGCCTACATACAAACTACATGTGCACGTCCTACAATCTACTGTCATCTCTCTCTATGTCCATACACAACACCTTATTTGAGAGTGCAGTATGTCTAGGGGTGTCCATCCGTCAGGTGTGTATTTTCATTTCAGCACAATCTCTTCCTTGATGGCATGATTTCACATTTGATGTGGGGGAACCTTGTTATGATACCTTGATTGATACTGCTTTTTGTCTTTGTTCGTTTATCTGTCCTTTTGTGCGTATGTTCACAGTTTTATATCTCAGTTAAAACTTGACACATTGATCTCAAATTTTAAAGTAGATTTTGCAAAATGTTGTGGTCCCCTGGACCAAGTTCAAAAAGCAGCTTTGCCTCATACGTAAGTTTTGCATGGGGTATAAGTTCTCTGGTTTTACTTGTTTGTAAAAGCGCCTGAAAGGAGTACATGTGCATCTGTAGCTTGCAAGCAAAATAGTTTGCTAGATGACCATGCATGTAGCAGAAAACAAATATATGTTTGTTAATTTTCTTTCTTGTTATGACAGGTACTGTTCTGTGACATCAGATGTTTTGACGTCAGTGAAGAAGATGGAGGACAGTTTGAAGCGTCTGAAGAAAGCTCGTGGTGCGGGTACAACAGCCGGCTCACAAGGGATGTCCGATGATGACAAAATACGACAACAGCTTATCCTGGACATTGACTGTTATGGCCAACAGGTTTGTCTGCATATGCTTTCTGTTATAACCCAAAAGTTTGTCAGGTGGATTATGGTGCATCGTGTTGGTTAGCTTTCGTTGTCCTTCGGGCCGCGGTAACAGCTAGCAGTGATCAGCGATTGACACGGCTGTTGGCAATTCTTTCATGTGACACTCTCACCAATACGGCATGCAGTGTGCATGTCACACATGGAAAAGTTTGTCACAAACTTGCCCAAGGTCAGTGGTTTACCCTGAGCATGATGGGTTTTTTTCCACCTGCACAACTGAGTGACCACCAACATTTGGGTAAAGAGTTAACTTTAAACAACACACAAATAAATAAATGAATCTTGCACATTCCAGTAATCTGCTGTGTTTTCCTATGTAGTATAACATTTTCATTCACCTAAAATGGTGTTGTGTCAAAGTCATAATGACATATATATAATCATATCAGCCATAAACATTCCATTCAAATCATATTTCATGATAAAAATGGATGTAAAGTGAATCAGTGAAATTAGAATATATGAAGAATTTTGTTTGTCTGAGAAAACTTAGCACTAAACAACCAGCTCATAAACTGTTAAAGTTTTAAGTGCTCTGCTTCAGTTGTTAGGTTCATGCTTGTATTATGTACATGTGCAGCTAACTGAATCCTGGTAAAACAGCCTATCTTTGTTTTCTCAGATGTCGCAGTTTAGAGTACAGAGTGGAGATGTAAAAGCTTTCCATCAGTTATTGGAGTTAGCAGAGACAGCCAAGTCCTCCATGAACAGCCAGAGCTGATTGCATCACCCATATCATAATCTCCAACATTCCTTAAAAAATACCCTTGTTTATCTGACCATATTCACATACATAGTTGTAAAGTGCGTAGTAGAGCCCTTGCTGGCATAATCGAATGAAGCATCATTACAATCGGCTCCTGATGAACAAGATTGCAGGCTTGAATTCAGCTGGACAAACCTCACATCTTTCTCTCAATTCTTGAGTACAGCATAAAAGATGGCAAGGTGAATACAACTCTAAGGGATGTGAATATGACAGAGGTTCAGGGTTTAAAGTCTTACAGTAATCATAAATGGGTTTAATTGCTCATTTCCTGCCTTCACAAGCCACAGCCAAGGTGAGAAAAAAAAACTACATCATTCTTTATCGTCACTCTGCATTACTTAGGAACAACTGCACCTTTGCTTTAGGTGCACAACTAATCAGAAACAACAACATATTATGGAAAGGGGCAAAAGAGTATGCTACTTAGACTGGCTTGTTTCAGGTAGCAGTGTTCGCCATAACCTTTGTTTGTGTCTTTACCTTGAATTACCTTTACCAAGTAACAACAGTTGTTGCTTGTTATAACCCTGCAGCCTATGTCAAGTAAGAGTGTGGAAGTGAAACATCCTGCCACATTCATCAGCAGAGCTTTTTGCTTTCTTGTGGACAAATTGCCTCCTAGTAAGATACAATACCTTATGAAGTTGTTCCCTATCATCACTGTTAGAGAAGACTATATGTACACCTATGACTCTACATGTACTGTTGAACTCTCAGCGATACATCAAACCCAATGTTAACAGCAAGCAGGAAATAAGCACCTTGATTAACCTAATGTGATGAAGTGATAATCACTTGTCAAAATGGATGCCCTAACTCACCTGGTCAGAATCCTAGAGTGCCTGGTTGCAATCAACTTTTCAGTTCCTGTAATCCTCTGATGTATTAGGAACAACTCGCAGTCTAATAATACTAAAGAAATTTAACTTTCTGAAAACAGAATGCCATAGAGCGAGTTAACGAGAGTTTGTTGGAGAAGGATCACATGCAGCATGTAACCATGCCCGTTTGCAATTTAAGATGACATATCATTGGTGCCTTTGCTTATTTAGCAGTAAAATATGTCAGTGAGTGATGAACCTCATTGGACTATTGTATATTCTTAGTTAAGGTCATGTTTTTGTTTAACATAAGATTAAATATGTCTGTTATATATGTATTTATGGGGTTATCTTTGGATAAGTGTAAAAATTCTAATTATCTCTTCTACTTCTTCACAGGCTGGGAAATGTACATTTTGTATTTATTAATATGTTGTACAGAATATGGTAGAGAAAACTGTTACCTGGTGATTTAAGCATTTTTTCTAATTTCAGTAGTGAGCCCTGATTTTTTTTTTGTGATAACAGCATAGATTAAGACTAGAAAACTAAAGATTGAAATTGTGATTCAGCATTATTTAATAGTCAGTTTTGTTTCTATTTTCCAGAACTTTGATTTTCATAAGATTTGCCTTAATTTGTTACCATTTAAACTGTATTTCCAACATTTTCAAATTCTGTATATTCGCTTTTGGAACACGTGTTATATGACATAATTGGGTTTTAACAGATTGCCTTTTACTCTTCATTCAGTCAAAAAGAAAAAACAAGAAACTTTATCCACTTGCCAGAGTGGTAATGTACAGTAGGAAAAATAAAAGCAATTTATGGCGAATAAAAAGTGAAGGCAATGTGATATTTCTTTCTTTTTTTTGTGGTCTTGTTGAGGGTCCATCTCTGTTATGAAAAGTACAGTATGTACATGTGCTACTAAATCGGATTTATCTACTCTAACATAATAAAAAAGGGCAGGATATGTTATATGTTATACAGTCATACCAGAACCAGGTCAGTAAGATCTAGTTCTTTCTCTGCACTGACCAATGGTGCCAAGGGCATTTCTGTGTTGTTGATGATGTTATGTAACACAATGCCGCTTCCAACTTGAAGCAAGTGATGGTATATATTCTTACGCCTGTGCCTGTAACAGCAACTCCAGTCACTGTAAAACTACTTCAAACAAATGATGGAAAAATCACCAATAAAACAAGCTTTTTCTACTTTATGATCCTTGTTTCATTCAGTCTTAATATACATGAACAAATAAATACATGATATTTCCTTTATAAATAATTAGTTCTTAAGACAACAACAGGGAAAACAGGTTGAGTTCGTTGTGGCGGTGTACGGAGGATGGGGGTGTCGGGGGGGGGTGTGTGTGTGTAGGGAGGATGTAAGTGACTTTTCATAATTTAAAGATACAATTAGTAGCTGCAGGTCGGAAAGGATATCACAGATAAAGGTTTCTGTATAAAAGTGGATAATCTCTGTCTCACCAGAGCTGATTTACTTTCAGTTTTAACAAACATTTGGTAAATATGGTGAAGTGGTCAGAACAAACATACACTGTGCTCTATCATCTCACAGAGGCTGCACCATAACGAAGCTCCTTCTCAAACTGCTCTGCAGTAAATGTCCCTTCAAGGCGCTCAAAGTTTGGATTAAACACAGAATATGCACTCAGTTGGGAACGATCTCTTGACCCAGACTTCATTGTTCTGTAAATGATGATCAACGATGTAACAATAAAGTACACTGCACCAAATCCAATCTCCACAAACAAGGCCCACAGAATGACCCAAAGGAGGACTTTCAGTATTAGTGACACTGTTTTAAACAGTTTCTCTCCTTTTGTGAGTGGCATTTCTATCTCTTGTTCCCTCCGATGGGTGTGAGCCACACCAACTTTGCCATCTTCTCCTCTGCTTTTGTCAAAGGTATCAACTGGTGTTTGGTTGCCTTCTAAAGCAGGCTGATCAGTTTTCTTCTGAAACAGATTAACAACAAACTTTCTGTTTGATCCACCTCCTACCTGTACATTCAAGTTCTAGCTCAATCTGGCAAGTGGAATGATGGAGGAATAGGTGACCATTATAACCACATACATACTGTGATACAGATTTTCTGTGACTGCCCGAGGTGACTGGTTGTATGAAACAAAACCTCTGACTATTTTATCTGTGGGTTATGACCTGTATAAGAGGCATGGGTGGTGCTAAGTGAGCATAAACACACGGGCCGAATTAATAAGGCTCATCAACAGTCATCTATTCAAAAAATGTCAGTTCCAAACTGACAATTTTGTTAGCAGTGGTCAGCATGTTAGTCCAGTACACTGACCCAGGGTCCTCTCACCCTTGTAATCGTTGTGAGTTCAAGTCCAGCTCTAGCAAGCTTGCTCTCGAGTCGTACTTGGGAGAGTTAGCCAGTAACCTGCAGATGATGATGGTTTTCCACAGGGCTCCGTGTCCCCCCACTGCAACTGACGGCGGCCAGTTACAGTGGGGGGAATTTACATTTAAAAGTTCCGTAAAGTTCCAAAATCAATTCCACTGCTACACGTAGGACAAACCTACGTACATGATGTACGGCCAATACTACCTCGGTTAAATTAAACACTGAGGTCTATTTTTAACAATGTCAATCTTCCTTCCTCAAAACAGTGCTCAGCGTTTAATTTATATTCAGCTAGGCCTAGACATACGAAAGGCTGTCAGTATCAACAGAGAAGTCTTAACACCCATCCTGTTTACCCATTAGATTACTCAGATAACTATTAACAGGATACCGGGAACACTAAATGGTATTATGTGGTTTCAGTAGGAAACTTGAGCTCAATTTACCTGTGCGTGATTAGTTGGACGGTTCCGCAAACCAATGAACCCTAGAAAACCGGTCCTCCATTTTGAATCTGCGAGGTATTTTTGATGTTCTCTTGACTTTCTCGCCCTGTATTCAGCAAGTTTCTGTTCCATTTTTGTTTACGTGTCCATACCTTAACGCGCCTCCATTTCTGGAGAGGTCGTTAATGTGAGACACTATGCATTATCTCCCTTTGAACCCCCCCCCCCCCCCCCCCCAAGTCACTAGCATGATGCATTCACGTCGCAAAATACTTAGGTACCAGGCGATAGATTGCATGAAGTTATATTAGACAAATATAGAATTAAAATTCTATATTGTACCAGATCTTCCAGCGCAAGCGTTAACATTGCAGTAAACTATACCTTAATTCTATCCTGGAAACGTTGTAATATAGTATATTATATAAAGTGGGTAGAAATTTGATGCGACAGTAGGCTAGGGTAAATTGATGCGACTCAGTAGGCTAGAGTAAAACGCTCTCAAATGTTTTAATCCCGAGGGCTTCACCAACAGGATTGGCAGTCTTCCTGTTGCAGAAAAGTCTTATATTAAATACGAGTCACGCGATGTTACTTGGATTACATTATAGCACGAAGCATTAATACATTAAAACATGTCATAAACTGTAAACACCAAGGTCTCTACTAGGCGTGCTAAGGCGCAATCTTGTACTAGATGTCCACGCATGCGTGCCTGCGTCTAACAATAAGATCTATGAGTGGATAAGTTTACGAGCAGTGCCACACTATACTCTAAAAGACTAGAATTGATTTTATCCAGCGTCCTCGTTCCAAGGGTCCGCATGCATGGATGTTTCGGTGTTCTCTCTGTTTTAATAATTAAGTGTCTCCCCACCCCCACCCTCCCGCTCTTTCCAGGCTACCTGGGTAAATTCCTTTCATAAAGTATTGGGAACGCACGATTCAGTCCCAAACCACGTTGGTTCAGTCCAGTCTTTGACATCCTAATGTATAAATGTATAGGCTTAGACCCTTTTCAAATATGCACTGAATAATGGGTGATGCCTGATGTGTGCCTGCTTAGTGTGTGACATTTAATTCGTCGTTTTGACAGCTGTAATTATTTCCTTTCTCGTGTGCTGTAATAGAGACCTAACTGAACTTCAGGTCATAATGAAGTCAGAATTCACTGGGGGGGGGGGGGATTCTGTATATCGGTAGGCCTATATATCTTTTCCACGTGAATCGTGAATACTGCTTTACCAGTTTGCGCACAAGACGTCATGTAGGCAGGAGCAACAATATAGACACAATTAAACCCCGGCTCACTGGATAGGCGGTTCCATGCGTATTCCTTAGATTCCATGTAAAATTATTGAAATGAACGCAGCTAAGCACATTTTCTGTTTGCCATTTTTTCAAATTCATGAGAAAAAGCAGCGACATTTTGATTAAAAGACTAAATCTGTGATTTCCGTCGTGCCTCTGCACCCCCCACCCCCCACCCCCTTCTAGACCTCTACAGCTTATGTTACATGGCTCTGCATGGCAGTTTTTGGCTGGACCTCTGTCTCTCAGTTTTTTTCTCTGGCATATTTTATGCCTTTCTGTACACATTTTACTAGAATAATTTTGACCCTGTATACATGTATGTATGCTTTTATGTCGTATTCAACAATAAATTAGCCATGTGTCGACGAGGAATCTGTAGAATTTATATACACTGTGTCTTCTTGTGGCTGGACGAATCCAAATACCACCAAAGTGCTGCCGAACATCATGCCGAAGACATGCACCAGACATGACACCCCACCCAGTCACATTATACTGACACCGGGTCGAACAGTCCTGTTTCCTTGCTCTAACCAATTCAGTGCTAAGCGCCAAGCGAGGCAGCAACAAGTACCATTTTTAGCCTTTAGCCTTTTCAGACATTTCTGTGGGCTTGTATTGTAGGCCTCGGTTTATATGGGCAGAGGCATTGCGAAAACAGTACCGTCAGAATACTTGTTCATTTTCTTGTTGACTTTTGTGTAGACACATGTAGATTTTCGCCTTTCTCTTCCCTGTGACAAGTTTAGATGCTAATACATACAGAACTGTTCAAAGAACCAACAGCAGATTATGATCAGATATGTGGTAACCATGCGTGCGCATATGGAGAAGACTTACACTGCGTCGGTGTTATATGGTCTTACCAGCGCAATGAAAATACATACAAAAGTACACCCGACTTTCCAGGCAGTTTTGTGGTACATGTGCATTGGGTATAGACATATAAGCTATACAATTATGTCTTAGAAATATACACGAACAACTCAGCCAGGTGGTATTTTGTCGGCCGTTTGAGTGACTGATTCATGCGTGTACATTACCGGTGTGTATATTACATTCACTGCATGGCCGAAGGGCGCATGCAGGCGGAGATTGAAGTTTTCAGGTAGATATCTCTAACTGTATGGGGTAGGCCCTTAACTGTATAAAGTGGGATACGTAAATTAAAAAAGAACCAGGCTTGAATGTCTTATCATCAACTACCATTGGCAGACTCAACGACTTGCAGGATCAAATCTTTGCTTTATGGAGAGTATGGCATATGTGGCCTAGGTAGCAATCTCAACCCATCACCCATTTTATACATAATGGAGTACGCCGATCACAGATGCCTGGGCACCGCTGATATTATAGAGAATCATCTTTACACACATAGAGGACGAAAACGAATTGCTACATGTATCAACACACAATGGCGAACCTTCTCTATAAAGTTATAGGGAATAACTTTGACCTATAAAGTTATTCAGACACAACTGTGTATATAGTCTGTTGTTCTTTCAAGCGTTTGTGATGATGATTTGTGGCCAGACCGTTACCGTAGTACTCATGTTTGTGATGATGATTTGTGGCCAGACCGTTACCGTAGTACTCATGTTTATGATGCTGATTTGTGGCCAGACTGTTGCCGTAGTACTCGTGTTTGTAATGATGATTTGTGACCATACTGTTGCCGTAGTACTCATGTTTGTGATGATGATTTGTGGCCAGACTGTTGCCGTAGTACTCATGTTTGTGATGATGATTTGTGCCCAGACTGTTGCCGTAGTACTCATGTTTGTGATGATGATTTGTGGCCATACTATTGCCGTAGTACTCATGTTTGTGATGAAAAGAACGAAAGAACAATAGTCAGCTCGGCTTTTTCCTCTGTCAGAAAATCCCGATAAGACTAAGCGGTGCACAGATCTGCAGCTGTACAGTCGATCCTATAAACATCTTGCGTACACATCACAATGTTCAGCATACAGAACATGAGACAAAATTCTCCAAGTTTGCGGCTTGTGAAAACAGGTATATACCACACGTGGAACATTATCAATACTCAGTGCCATGCTGGAAACTGTACTATATGCAAACGTGTATAGCCAGAAACTGTACTATATGCAAACGTGTATGGCCAGAAAATGTACTATATGCAAACGTGTATGGTCAGAAAATATACTATATGCAAACGTGTATGGCCAGAAACTGCACTATATGCAAACGTGTATGGACAGAAAATGTACTATATGCAAACGTGTATAGCCAGAAAAAATTTAATTCATCCCAAATAAATGCCTGTTTGACATTAGCTCAAAATCAGATGAAAGCGGACTGTATATAGTCACTATATCTGTGCTTTCACAAAGTTGTAGGTTATGTTGTACAAGTTCACCGTTTTATTTTTATTCTGACCTTATTAAAGCTTGCAAATGCACTTCTGTTGAAAATTTATTTGCAGTTTCTAAAACCGCTCAAGTTTTAAATGATGCAGTGATGTAGCTTCCGTATATATCTAATGCTAAATGATTAAGGCGTAGGCCTAGTGTTATCGCGTCCAAGTGCCACATGTATGTTTGTGTGAGCTATATACATAAGCTTTCTATAGAATCTGATGAGCCGTTAGGCCTGTCTGATCTAAAGGAAAATGTACTTATTACTTTACTGCACATCTTTAATATCTATGCAGCATATATATACAGAGATGGGGTTCATCTTTTATTAATTACTTCTATAATTCATGCAATACCGTATCCTGGATATATAGTACCCTGCAGTGTTGTAATCAATACGGTCACAATGACATTCCTTTGGAATTAGCCAAACTGATCATATCCAATGATTTAGTATACAAGTAATGAATTTCCTTAATGAGGCCTGATCTTGCCTTCTTTTCAATAAACCCCTATGACAGTATTGCTGTTTACGTATTGGCACATAGGCTTAGCGCAATCTGGCCTCAGAACTCAAACTTTAACGACTAACAGGATCAAATGTTCACATTATGAAGAGTAGCAGTATGGCATACTTGGCCTACGTATAGGACCCTCAAGCCATCATCCGTTTTATACACTATGGGATAAGCCCATGCACTTAGAGGCCCGACCGCCGCTGATAGAGACTCATCTTTACTTATATCAGAAGAGAGCAAATTGATGCATTTATCAATATACAATGCCGAACCTTTCCCGCCTTAAGTTTCTCACGTCCAAACTGTGTATAGCCCGTTGTTCCAGCATTGGTGACCATGTGTGGCCAAACTGTTAACGTAGTACTCATGTATTACAAAAGAACAACATAGTCAGTTCGGCTTTGGCTGAGACTGCGCGTGAAAAGAAACATCATTACAGGTCGACTGCAGTGCTTTCGAATTTCACCAAAAATTCATATGGGGCCATATCATTGGCCTTTTCTTACATTCGACCTTAGTAGCATTTAAGGTCAAAACCGCGAAAACACGAATGTTTGAATTAAGAATTAAACCTAGAAAACGCGAGTGGCGACATTCGGCTTCCATATTCTGCTGTTATTGTATAGGATTGCAAGAGTGAAAATATTTAGAAGTTGAAAGTACTTTTAATATAAATTTTGTTAATTGTCAAATGTAACGTTGTGAAATCTGTTATTGCTGTTTTAGGGCCTTTTGACGTCAGTAGTTCTGCTACCCTCCATTCATGTCAAAAAACTGTGCCACTTTTTGAAGTCATTGACCGTCGGTCACATGAATAAACCAAGGCCACTTTGACATCAGGGCCATCCAAATTCACGCGGAACAACCCAAGACTTTTTGAGCAAATTATTTAAAGACATTTGCCAGATTTATGTCGAGTTTATATCTTGTAATACACAAGTTATATTCAAATTGCAGGTACGCAGGCCTATACAAAATAAGGAAGAACAAAAAGGTAAAAAGGGAACACAACCATCACCATGTATTTATTGTGGTAACTTTATGAAAAACCTTTGTAGTTCACCTTTAAATAGTATATACAACAGGGGGTCATTCTATTTACAAATCTCTTGAATATCTACAAAATAAAAAGCTTTGCGACAATTTACAAACTTTGAAACACGCCATGAAGGTTCCGTGATCAAAAATGAGAGTAGGGGCCTATACATAGGATTACATACGACACCCGCTGACTAATAAGTTTCAAGCTCGGTACATATGTACTTATCTTGGTAGCCAAGTAATCACATGGCTTTTCCACTACGCTACAACGCTATGGGAAGGTCCCATTAAACACTGATGGCGAATCTCGACTAGCTACCGTCCGGCTTTCCCCCGACCAGTCCGGCTCTGCTTCTGTGTTGCATTTTTCTCCTTAGGTTGGGAGCTTTGTATCGGTTACAATTTCCGACCCCTAACGCCCACTGTTAATAGTCATAATAAAACTCGAGCAAATTCTATCTCTCTCGGTACACAGCTGAGTTCGCCATGTTTGGTAAAGCTAAGCATGCCGATCGTTAAATTTTATTCTAGGAGCTCATTTGACATCAACCTGCGCAGGGGTTGTTGCAAACAAATGTGAAGTACTTCAGGAGTTTAAGAGCACCAAACGTCGCCATCATCTAGATATTCCTCCAATGAATTAACAACTTGCTATAACAGAGTATAAATCCAAGGATAAAATTTGCTGAGCTCGAGATGGTGATCAAACAGAGTTGTACCTATAGTACTTTACGTCATCCAACATGGCGTCTTCATGCGTTATCGAGGTCTAGGGGGAGATAGCTCGAGTTTATTATGACTCAATAATAAAAATTTTTAAAATTAAACGGGCCCTAGATCGGCATACTTAGCTTTACCACACATGGCGAACCCTGGTGTGTACCGAGAGAGATAGAATTTGCTCGAGTTTTATTATGACTATTAACAGTTGTGCTTAGGGGTCGGAAATTGTAGCGGATGTAAAGCACCCAACCTGATGAGAAAAATGCAACACAGAAGCAGAGCCGAACTGGTCTTGTGGAAAGCCGGACGGTGGCTGGCCGAGTTTGCGACATTAGTGTTCAATGGGACATTCCCATGGCGGTACAGCGTAGTGGAAAAGCCATGTGATTGATTGGCTATATTCTTGCCTGTTCTTCTGTTGCGAACGTTTTTGTTTTGTTTTTTTTTAATTGGTAATTATGAGCTATTAGGTTAAAGTAAACACAGCTCATTGTTATATTTTTATTGGAAATAAACACTCTCAAGTAGTCGACAGGCATATATGCAAGCAAATGTATACTACATCCGTATTCGTGATCATTCCATACAATCATTTACTTCGTGGTCAAGATGCATCAATGTTTTGAGTTTCGTATGTAAGACATGGGAAGCTATTACAATGTGTTAATGTCACTGGTATGGGTACGGCAACCGATACGTCCAGCTCTGCATACTTGTTCATTACTGTGGAAATACTTAGGATACGTTAATTAATGATGGCAGAGATAGGCATGTCAGCTGATGGCGTTGTGGCCAGCGAGTGCCCGCCCATCTTTGACCCCCAGAGGTCAGCGCGAGCACTGTGTGCCAATCAGCGGCGGTGTTTCTAATGTGACCCAGTCGATGGTAACCATAGACATGGACACGCTAAGCGCACACGAATGCATACGGTGAGTGAATTTTGCTATAAGCTCGTGTCCTATCGCGCTGTGGATTTACCTATCATGTAATGGGATTATGTGTGGAATGTGCCTTCTGTTACCTAGACAGGTGCGTGACAAAAAGGACTATGAGCCACAGGCTTGATAGATCTTGACAGGATTAAGCGAGATCAAAAGTTCTCAGATAAGCTGGTGTCGTTGTTGTGACTGTCTGTGGCGGCGTAAGCGATAAACTGTGTCACTGACAATCCCGAGATGACGATCGTTACAGAACTTTTGGCAGAACTTGTTTAAATCCAAAACTTCGCCAAAATCCACGGCGTGTGAGTTAAGTTATTTATATACAGCACGTGTAAGCCAACATGAGATATTGTAGGCTTATACTTGTTACTTGTTGATTAAATTTATTTATTTGATTGATGTTTTACGCCGTACTCAAGAATATTTCACTTATACAAAGGCGGCCAGCATTATTGTGGGAGGAAACCGGGCAGAGCCCGGGGAAAACCCACGGCCATCCGCAGGTTGCTGGCAGACATTCCCGCTTGTTGATTAAAGGTCGTATTCGTAGTGAATCGACACAAGGTAGCGCCTTGTCGTGTAGGCCGGGCAAATGTAAACACAAGTTTTGATACAAATCTGTGTGTATGATATTTATTGGCACGGTAAGCAGATCCATAGCTCTAGTAGGCTAGTAGCCAATTTGCACAATATTGTAGATTTACATTTAAGTGCGGTATGGGACGTAATGTATGCATGTATACACATGAAGCGTGAATGGTGTAGTTTCAGGGCATATATCCCAATCTCAGTAAATACAGATGCTGCCCCAAAACTGCATGAGTTTAAAATGATTGAATGTATCCAAGATAGGAGTAATGCCATTCCTGTGGCAAATAAAGTGTTTGAATGTATATGTTGTAAATGAGTCCTCTGGCTGACAGACATCTAGAGCCTCACCTCAAAAGTACCTCGAGTAGTGAGACATTAACACAACAGCTGGGTATTGTAAATGTGATTTTACTCATTTAGGCTAACAGTATATCACTAGATCATATGATCATATTTTTCTGGAGACTTTCAGTGAAGGGCAGCATAAGTGCAAGTTATGGATGGTTGAATACATGCAAGTAATAATGTGCCATTTCAGTCACTTGATTTGGTATTGTGCCGTATTTCGCTATGCTTGACTATGTTTAATGACTAAATTCTATTAGCCACAGTCCCGTCTGTGGGAAGGTCTGCCAGTAACTTGCGGATGGTCGTGGGTTTCCCCAGGTCTCTGCTCGGTTTCCTCCCACCATAATGCTGGCTGCCGTTATATGAGTGAAATATTCTTGAGGACGGAGTAAAACACCAATCAAATAAATAAATAAATAAATTAGCCACAGTGTGTTAATTTAGGAACATAATGTAATTTCTGAATTTATTCTAGACATGTTTTTTTTCTTTTCATTTTTTTATTTAACAGGTGCCATCTACAATTTAACTGCTAGTATTTATTACCATAAATCTTTTCTCTGTCATTTTAGGCATATATGTTTACTGGCATAGGATTTGACTGTTTGGCTTCGAACGTATAACGTGTATAGATGACCTCAACAAAAACTGCAAGGATGCCAAAAACAGGTTTCCCCACAGCCAGTAAAGTACTGATGAAGTATGAGAAACAGCGGGCATACAGACAGCACCGACAGAAGGTATGGTGTTCAGCTGTTGTACATGAGCATCATTCTTTTTATATTGTTTTATTCTTCTCTCAGGAACTATCCATTAGTTTTGTATAAATTTCAAATTATACATACCTAATTGTTGCACATCAGTATTTTGTATAGAGTGGATTAATATTTATAAAATTAGCATCATTCTTTTTATATTGTTTCAGTCTTTTTTCAGGAGTTAATTGTCACTTTTTTGCCGTTTTTAAGGCTTTAGTTTTGTATGGTTCATTCGTTAGTGAATTTAAAACAGCATTTGTAGCCTCCTGAGAGTTCTGGTCCCATGTTTAGATAGAAGGCATGGCCTCTTGAGAGTTTTGGTTTAGACCAGAGGTGTGGCCTCAGGGCCCCAGGGCATGTATTTGGTCTCAAGGTAATGAGGTAATGGCCCCTTGAGAGTTTTGGTTCAGACCAGAGGTGTGGCCTCAGGGCCCCAGGGCATGTATTTGGTCTTAAGGTAATGAGGTAATGGTCCTTTGAGAGTTTTGGTCCCAATTGTTGACTGGAGTTACAGTATGGCCTACTGAGAGGCTGTTTGGTAACTTTATATAGATATGAGCCATGAAGATTTTTGGTCGCAAATTTAGGCAGGAAGCATGGTCCTTTGAATTCTGGACCTAAGTTTAGACAGGAGGAATGGCCCCTTGCGTTTTGATCCCAAGGTTAGACAGAAGGTATGGCCCCTTGAGCTTTGATCCGAAGGCTACACAGGAGGTATGGTCCCTTGAGTTCTGGTTCCCAGGTCATACAAGAGGTAATGCCCCTTGAATTTTGATCCCAAGGTTAGACAGAAGGTATGGCCCTTCGAGTTTTGATCCCAAGGCTAGACAGGAGGTATGGCCCCTGGAGTCCTGGTTTCAAGTTCATACAGGAGGTAAGGACCCTTGAGTTTTGATCCCAAGGCTAGACTAGAGGTATGGCCCCTTGAGTTTTGATCCAAAGGCTAGACAGGAGGTATAGGCCCTTGAGTTCTGGTTCCAAGTTCATACAAGAGGTAATGCCCCTTGAATTTTGATCCCAAGGTTAGACAGAAGGTATGGCCCTTCGAGTTTTGATCCCAAGGCTAGACAGGAGGTATGGCCCCTGGAGTCCTGGTTTCAAGTTCATACAGGAGGTAAGGACCCTTGAGTTTTGATCCCAAGGCTAGACTAGAGGTATGGCCCCTTGAGTTTTGATCCAAAGGCTAGACAGGAGGTATAGGCCCTTGAGTTCTGGTTCCAAGTTCATACAAGAGGTAATGCCCCTTGAATTTTGATCCCAAGGTTATACAGAAGGTATGGCCCTTCGAGTTTTGATCCCAAGATTGGACAGGAGGTATGGCCCCTGGAGTTCTGGTTTCAAGTTCATACAAGAGGTAAGGACCCGTGAGTTTTGATCCCAAGGTTAGACAGGAGGTAAGACTCCTTGAGTTTTGATCCGAAGGCTAGACAGGAGGTATGGCCCCTGGAGCTCTGGTTTCAAGTTAATACAGGAGGTAAGGACCCTTGGGTTTTGATCCCAATTCTAGACAGGAGGTATGGTCCCTTGAGTTCTGGTTCCAAGTTCATACAAGAGGTATGGTCCCTTGAATTTTGATCCCAAGGTTAGACAGAAGGTAAGACTCCTTGAGTTTTGATCCCAAGGCTAGACAGGAGGTATTGCCCCTTGCATTTTGATCCCAAGGCTAGACAGGAGGTATGGTTCCTTGAGTTTTGAGGTTAGATAGGATGTGTAGAAGAAATTGCCTAGTGAAGATTCAATGTGTATTTTGTCCAAGTGAGAGGTGAAAATGATAACCCCCAAGATGTAAGTGCCCTGAGGATATCATTTCTACCTTTTACTCAAACATTGTGGTATTGAGACTTTAATGTTCAATATTCTGTTTATTATTATATTATGTAGACAATATATTTCATGATTTTTGTGTTTGAATATGTTAAGCAAAGTGGGCCTTCAAATCTTGTATATAGTGTGACGTCGCATATGGCATCATGTATTGAAGTTGTGTCTTGTTGTATGATTTATGAAGTTGACTAATCTTGTATTATGACGTCATCGCCCTGAACTTAATTTGGAAAGTCAGAAGACAAAATGTTCTATTTTTTGATGTCATGATGTCTGGGTGTGAAATATCAATTTGGAAAAACAAATGTCCTGTGTCAGTGAAGGAAATCCTGACAATTCTTATATACATGTCTATAAATAATCAAAATAATATCCATTGGTTTTGTATGAATTTCACTTTATACATAGTTAATTGATGCACATCAGTATTTTGTATTGAGTGGATTAATATTTATAAAATGTACTGGTTTTCATTATTTAAAGAGCTACTTCAGTATCCAAACTTGTGTTAAAGGCAAGATGATATGATAATGATTGAGACCGTCTGAATTGGTGTTCTAAATTGTAAAAAGCAGTACATTGTATTAAAACTGATACCCGAAACAAAATTTTTCTCTCCTTTGCACTTCACCATTTGTGATGTCAGGCTACAAACACATGATGTCACCAATTGCTGACATGTAAACATAAATGACACAGTGCTTTCAAATGCTGGTGACATCATCCCAGCATAAATGCCTCACTTAACATCACATCTGCCTGATTCGTTGTCAGATAAAAAATATTATCATACCACACCAGGAAAATTTTACAGATACAGCTGAAGATTTTATTTTTTAAGGAACCTTCAGTTATGTGTCAGAAAATAATGTTATTCATTGTAAGTCCTGTAGAAGCATTGTGTTAAAGGTTTGTGCCATAGGATTTCCCTCGTGTCATGATATTAACTCTGTCCAGTTTCTGTTTTAACTGAAGTGACACTTAAATCAAGATAAAATAGTTCTTTCATCTTGGTCTCATCATACCTCAGGCTTACCTGTCATATCTGTCAGGTAACCCTAATCAGTGGCTACTGAATGGTCACTGGTCCGCAGCCCTCAGGTCTCAGCAGTGACTTGCCACAAATCAATGAGAAATCAATAACTAGGAGAGGACCGAAGGAAGTTTGAATTCCTGAAGGGCATGCTGACGATTTGAACCAAGTGCCAATCAATCAAGAGCTATTGAGAGGGCGTCAGGCCAATGGAAGGGTTGAGAGGAAATTATTGTGACCTACTTCTGAAGTCTTTCACATTACACATATATCCGAGTGCTTGGATCAAACCTATACCCGGCAATACACTCCCATGTTCTCCAGAATTTTGTTTGACTGAGACATGGAATTTGTTGAACTAATTGTTCCCATACATGCATTCATTTGGTTTGATTTGATCCGGAGGCTGGTTTACACGTTACCATGGTTACGGAAAAAGGTTCTATATGAGAGATGTTAAGTGCCACCCTTTAGGTACTCAGTCTCCTCCAATGTATAATTGCAATTTTTAATTGCAATTTGTGTTCATTTTTACCCATGACATGGATCCCAAGTTGTTGTGTTTTCCAACTTGGGAGAATCAGAGAATTTATGATTTGTTGATCTACATCTAAATAGTGTACTCATTTGCATTCAGTTGTGCAAGTTAAGTAGCTTTGACAAAAAAGAGAAAAAGGTATCAGAACTTTATAACAGCTACATGCAGGTGGTTTGATGGAATCAGCTCACAGACAAGACAGTTTCAGTCAGGCTGAATCAAGTAGGCACTCTATGGAGTATACTCTTTTTTGAACTCATATGACAAAGAATTGGTAAGACATTCATGGAAGACCAATCTTAAAGTACCTGTACATGTAGCTTGATCACTGGTGAAATGGTTTATTGGCAATCTGTATCTTCATGTACATGTTTGTAGGGCTCAACCTTTTGGATCCTGTTGAAGTGACCAACAAAAGGATCATTAGCTTGATATATATTTGCACAACCAGACTATTGTGTAGCTTGACAAAGACAAGGCTCATTGATTGTTGCCTGTTTAAGTATATTTGTTTTGACGATTTTTTTGTATTAGTTTAAACTGAATGGAATAAAGTACACACCTACAGACCTACAGTATTACAAGCCATCAGTTTGGACAGATAATCGTTAAAAATTCAGATGACTAATATTCACTGAGCTAAGCGGAGGCATCCATCATGACATGGTGCTGGGGATTCTTATCTGCTGGATTCATTCTTTACATCTTGATCTATATGCGGGCCATTGTTGTTGAGTGGCTGTGCTGTATTGATATGTGGCGTGTTGGACGACTGGTCCCCTAGGAACAGCACAACTGTTTGTGGCAACATGCTAATACACATGTAATAGGAAATCCTCAGTATTTACTTTGGTTACTTACCTCACATTGCGTAGCCTTGGGCCAAAACCGAGTATTCTTTTGGAAATTTAGATGAGTTTAAACACATGTAAGACATCTAGCCATTTAACCATATCAGTTTCAGGAGGTTTTCTGGGTGATGGTTAACACTTGTCATTTTCTCATATATTCTTCCAATATCCTGTTCAAATTAACAGTTAGAGGCTCAGTGAAAGACATTACTTCAATAATAACTATTGAATAAAAGAGAGGATCTTCAGAAAGCATATGGGAAGATTTTGTTTTGTTTGGTTGAAGTTTGTCACGTTATGAAATTTTAACTTGAAGTTACTACGTACAAAGGCAAGGCGAGGATTTGTGACAGATTGGGACAGATAGACCTGTGTGTGCAAATCATCTTCTGATGACTCTTGTAGCCTAGCATATGCCATAATTTTTCAATATCTCCCACTGTGAGCTACCTAGAACTTGTGTGAGGGTTTAACACAGCCATATTGGTGTTTGTTGTGTAACCCGATGCCATTGAATTCTAGATCAGTCAACGGCAAGTTTAGGTCACTTGAGTTGACCTACCCTAATTTTTCAACCTTTTCAACCACCTCTGCAACCAATATTTTGAAACATTCTGACAGAACTATGGAGTGTAAATAATTTGCAGTTTTATACAACTAGGATCTTTAATCGCACAAACAAATCATTTTTAGCATCCTTTTCATAATCACTGTATGTATAAATTCCACTGAAAAAAGTGCTTTGGTGGTTGAAAAGTTTGAAGATTTAGAGGAGATATTTTAGTGATGTTGAATCTATGACACTGTGTCGTTTTGTGGTGTTACGTCTGAATGTAAAAGTTTACTATACACCTATTGTCACCTCATTCCTCTAAGCTCAGAATTGAACGTGATGAAATGGAATGGAGTGGGTTTTTTGTGGTGTCATGGCATTTGGGTTTCAAGTAGTAAATATGTAATCACAAAAGTAGAATTGAAGACAATTCTGATATTTAACCTCTGATTTTTGACATTTAAATTATATGAACGATTAAAAGCAAATCTACCAATTATACAAGTTCAAAAATTTGCGAAAATAAAGAGCACAACAGAATATTATTCGGGGACATTAAAGTACCAGTTGATATGTTGCATGACACACTTGATGTTGTTTGAAAAGTCATCTCCATTTGAAATGTACATGTATATTTGCATTTGACAGTGGCATAAAATAAACAATGGTAAACCTTAAACATTCAGACACAATGCATTGAGAGAACCAGTTCATACAGTGTGTACACGTGTGGTTGATAACACCACACATTGTGTGTCTTTAATACTAAATGAAGACAGAGCATCTGTATACAGATATGAAGTGACAAAGGCAAGGGAAGTTTTTATGTCTGTCTTTGATCCTCTGCCCTGTTTCTGTCTGTGACTCTATCTTCAAATAATAATCTTGATGTTATCCTGGCTAAAATACAATATGGGACTGACCCGGTATATCCTAGGACAAGATTGGGTATGTACTGTTTCATACATGTGCTGACTGTCTCAGCTGCCTGTTGGTTACAGTGTCTGCATCAAGGTTAGGAAATCCGTGATCAGTCCTGGGTCTTGTCATACGAAAGACTTTACAGATGGTTCATGTAGCTGCCTCACTTGGTGCTCAGCATTGAGAGGTTTTAGCAAGGATACAGAACTGGTCAGTATAATGTTACTGGGTGCATGGGGCATCATGTCCGTCTGTATTGTTGGAAACTGTCTTTTTGATGTGTTTCAGATGCAAGATATGCGGCATGGCATAGACAACTCTAATCCTCAGCAATACCCTCACCTGGAGGTCAGAATGAAGAGGTTACAGGTAAGAGTGATCACGCACCTGTTATGTTAGATGTGAGGAGATGTGTGATGAAGGACTAGTCCTCAGCAATACCCTCACCTGGAGGTCAGAATGAAGAGGTTACAGGTAAGAGTGATCACGCACCTGTTATGTTAGGTGTGAGGAGATGTGTGATGAAGGACTAGTCCTCAGCAATACCCTCACCTGGAGGTCAGAATGAAGAGGTTACAGGTAAGAGTGATCACGCACCTGTTATGTTAGATGTGAGGAGATGTGTGATGAAGGACTAGTCCTCAGCAATACCCTCACCTGGAGGTCAGAATGAAGAGGTTACAGGTAAGAGTGATCACGCACCTGTTATGTTAGGTGTGAGGAGATGTGTGATGAAGGACTAGTCCTCAGCAATACCCTCACCTGGAGGTCAGAATGAAGAGGTTACAGGTAAGAGTGATCATGCACCTGTTATGTTAGATGTGAGGAGATGTGTGATGAAGGACTAGTCCTCAGCAATACCCTCACCTGGAGGTCAGAATGAAGAGGTTACAGGTAAGAGTGATCACGCACCTGGTATGTTAGGTGTGAGGAGATGTGTGATGAAGGACGAGTCCTCAGCAATACCCTCACCTGGAGGTCAGAATGAAGAGGTTACAGGTAAGAGTGATCACGCACCTGTTATGTTAGGTGTGAGGAGATGTGTGATGAAGGACTAGTCCTCAGCAATACCCTCACCTGG
Source organism: Acanthopleura granulata (assembly GCA_016165875.1). Taxonomy (NCBI): domain Eukaryota; kingdom Metazoa; phylum Mollusca; class Polyplacophora; order Chitonida; family Chitonidae; genus Acanthopleura; species Acanthopleura granulata. The sequence goes on from JABBOT010000010.1 coordinate 1,506,350, forward strand.
AGGTCAGAATGAAGAGGTTACAGGTAAGAGTGATCACGCACCTGTTATGTTAGATGTGAGGAGATGTGTGATGAAGGACTAGTCCTCAGCAATACCCTCACCTGGAGGTCAGAATGAAGAGGTTACAGGTAAGAGTGATCACGCACCTGTTATGTTAGATGTGAGGAGATGTGTGATGAAGAACTAGTCCTCAGCAATACCCTCACCTGGAGGTCAGAATGAAGAGGTTACAGGTAAGAGTGATCACACACCTGTTAGGTGTCAACATACAAGATGTGTGTGTAATAATGAAGAGATTATATGACCACTTGTATATTTTGTGTATGCATGGTTTGACTGCATTGTATATACCTACAGAATAAAAATATGCTTCGTCACCAAAGTTAGTATACACACAGACCAAATCAACCTGTATATGTACGGCTTTTAATCCATAAATAGCAGATCACTTAATTAACAGGAATTCCTGGAAATTCAGGTTTTAGGGTTTAAATACGTCTGCATTAGAATGTATCTAAGAATGGCGTATAGGTTAATAAGAATATTAAAGTGCAGTATATGTACATGGAATGTTGGGTCATACATTATAATTATTATTTGATCATATACACTTAGCTGTCATAAGCTATGATTACTGGACCTGTACCTGTGCGAGATATACAAGTATATTGTAACAGAAAGCGATAAAGCACCTGTAATGGATTTATGAAGTCAGTCTGAGTAGTGAACCTGTCTTCTCCACAGCAAACATACCAGACATCCAGGTTGTTAGGTTCTGTGTTCATCCGTTGGCTTGGTAACCTGTTTCTATGGCAACCAACAAACATTCTTGTGATAATTAGCCTACCTGTGTACCAGATAGTAGAGTGTGTTTGGCCATTTGAGATTTAAAGTTGTTTTACACGGCAGACTGAGTCAGAAGTCAATTGTCTTGTTGCAGATAGAGATTGATGGGACGCAGGGGTAATGGCCCAGGGCTAATCTCTGCCTGCTAGGGGAAATTGAGCAAACCAGTTTCTCCTGGATGGTAGTGCATGCTGGCAAACAGTTTGGTTTTGCCAGACTATAATTAGACATTAAATAACATTGCATAGCGTTTCTTGGCTGCAGCATGCTCAAAGAAGGGCAGGATGTAAATGAGGACAGCTTATAGTTGTAAATACAGAAAACCACTGATACGAGAAAAGAGATGTTTATATTTGGATCAAATAATACTAATAATATATACTGATCAATGGCAGTTCAGTTTAATCATACAGACCTAAACCAGTATGTGACTCGGACCCTGAAAATTTAAAGTGTGTACAAATAAGAAATCCTACATTAGAAATTAAAATTTTTAACTATTATTCTGAAAGTTAGTTAACATTTCTAGTATTCTCTTAAGAATGTGAATGGGATTGTAAGTTGGCACTGAAAAGTTTGACATTGAAAACAAAATTAGTTTTCACTACTTTTGACATGCATGTATAAATGAATGCTAATGGCTTAACACCACATTACCAGTATTTCAGCCATACCATGAGATAAATGTCAACATTTTTGGTGTGTGTCTTACACTTTTTAATTAAAAATCATGTTCCCACAGCATGTTAAGTCTTACGTTTCTTGACATTATTGTGTGATGTTCTCATCTCAAATAATGATGAAATGTGTGTAAACTTGCCAAAAAGCTTCTAAAACACAGTTAAAAATACACCAAAATATTGACTCCGGACTGGGCCCTGGACCTGACCAGGGCATTCAGCACCGAGATTTAACAGCTTTTTGAAATTTCTCACTTCTTTGGTCTTATTTGAGTTGACAGGTGTGAAGTTGTGCTTTAAATATTGTCCGTTTTTGCAAAAAAGTTGTCTGTGGGCCAGTTCATTTTGTGTATCTGAAGAAGTTGAAAGCCCAGCCTGACTTGTTTATCATAAGTGAATCTTCAGATGAATAATGGTTCCATGGATTCTGATTGGTTGTTGATATCTGTGTAGTATTGCTTCAGATAATGTCTTTGTTAGATTAAAAATTTTGTGTGCAGATTCATTTTGTGGTTTGTCAGATTAAGTTGAAAACCATGTTGATCCATCCAAGTTTTGCCAGTTTAGCATGAGATATGAATTCTCTGAATTAAGTTGTTCTTATTAATGATTAATCGTGTTGCTTTGGTAGCTTTTAGTAGCACCCGAAACATCACTCTGGGAGCCATTGAGTGGTCAGAAAGTCCTGAGTGGCCATTGTTTTTATTAAGCTGACCATGACATTGATTAATTGCCGTTTTAAGCCGTCAGGTGTGTCCACTCGTTGGTCCTTTGTTATATCCATGGAGAGTGCTGCTCACTTCTCAAAGACCACTGAATGGAGGTTCAGGGCATATTGTTGTACACAATACAGAAGTCCATTAGAATCATTGACTCCATGTATCGGTCATCGTTGTGAATACAGTTGTTGTGGACAATTTGATGGTGAATGAAAGGCAGCAAAGCTCTCTGATGTTTTATACCTCCCACATGTACAGGTGCCTCCTGATCATGTTTTATACCTCCCACATGTACAGGTACCTCCTGATCATGTTTTATACCTCCCACATGTACAGGTACCTCCTGATCATGTTTTATACCTCCCACATGTACAGGTACCTCCTGATCATGTTTTATACCTCCCACATGTACAGGTACCTCCTGATCATGTTTTATACCTCCCACATGTACAGGTACCTCCTGATCATGTTTTATACCTCCCACATGTACAGGTACCTCCTGGTCATGTTTTATACCTCCCACATGTACAGGTACCTCCTGGTCATGTTTTATACCTCCCACATGTACAGGTACCTCCTGGTCATGTTTTATACCTCCCACATGTACAGGTACCTCCTGGTCATGTTTTATACCTCCCACATGTACAGGTACCTCCTGGTCATGTTTTATACCTCCCACATGTACAGGTACCTCCTTGATCATTTTACTCTTGTTTCTATTTAGTCTGATGATTCTCAGCTCTTCGATTTCAGGTTTTATGAGACGAAATTCTTTAAAAAGCCAATTAATTATTAATCTCATGAGTTTTTGTCGTAGAAAAAATCAGATATGTTTCCTCCATCCATGAAACTGACAGTCTTCATATTAGTAAAGAACCTCTGGATGTTGGCGTTGAACCAGAATCAAATAAACAAATAAATGAACAAAACCATATTCAAGAATTTCAAGGAAATTATAATGAAAAATTCAAGGAAGAGTTTAGTAGTAAAATTATTATATCTGCATGTCATGGTGTAAAGAAAAGTTATTCAGAAAAGCTTAGTATGTCTAAATTAAGTATTGTACATGTAGTAGCAGTACAAGTCTGATCTGTTGTGTTAAAACAGAACATACTTGTGATTGTGATGTGGTGATAATACTTACTAATGGGGTGACAGAATACATCGTAGATTGCTGTCTGATTCGGGATGAGTTTGACCTTTGGACTAGATAGCCAGACATAGGCAATAAACAAACAGCCATCTACAGGCCAGTTGATAATGGGCAGGACTTTCTGAGAAATGGAAGCCTGAGGTGAATATATATACATGTACATATATGAATAATTAAATGGGCCAATAGTTGCAGTATGATATTATCAGTTAACATTCAGACATGATAAGGCAAATGATATGATATGATGTATTCTCCCATTGTTTATAGAAACATACATGAACATACTAAGTAATGATTATGTTTGGCTTTGACACTTTCTCAGGAAAGGTGTTAGTAATGATTATGTTAGGCTTTGACACTTTCTCAGGAAAGGTGTTAGTAATGATTATGATTGGCTTTGACACTTTCTTTCTCAGGAAAGGTGTTAGTAATGATTATGTTTGGCTTTGACACTTTCTCAGGAAAGCTGTTAGTAATGATTATGTTTGGCTTTGACACTTTCTCAGGAAAGGTGTTAGTAATGATTATGTTAGGCTTTGACACTTTCTTTCTCAGGAAAGGTGTTAGTAATGATTATGTTAGGCTTTGACACTTTCTCAGGAAAGGTGTTAGTAATGATTATGTTTGGCTTTGACACTTGCTTTCTCTTGAAAGGTGTTTGTCATGCTTTGAGAAGAATAAACTATAAATAAAAATAATATTAATTGAATGCTTTTTTTTTTTTGCATTGAAAAAATAATTTGGTGCTGCTTCATGTTTATTTTTTTTATTCAAATCACATTTACATGTAAATGTAGAACAGAGAATGCTTTTTGACCCAGCTGAATTCTGTCCTTGGACATGGAATGTGTAGATTTCCCTTCTCTACCTACTGATGAGACCTTCGTGACAGCATGGCGCCAGTAATGCTCCTGTGACATTTCCTAAGCCTGTCTGTAGGAGGCTCAGTTTGGCAGTTGGTCAGTGATTTATCCACTCCTAAACCCATGTAGATGTATGCCTGGTCCATATGCTCAGCAGTACATGTATGCGTGCCAAAGTCATGGGTTTGAAGAAGATTAATTGTGTCATCTGGCATGAAATTACCAGATGCATGATTTATTCATGTTTTGATTAAAACACTCTTATGGCTATGAGGGAAGCATTGATTAGTCATGGACCTGTTATGATGATATCAGTGATTGTCTATTCAGAAAAGCATGTGTACACAGGTTCCTGAAGGATTGCCACTTGGGCCGAGAGGTAGGTTGATTAGAGATTTGCTGAGCAGTGGCTTTGGATCTTTGGTACCTTTCATGAATACACACAGTTTGTAAGAATGGTGTCCAAAATTTGCCTTATGTCATTTTTTTTTTCTTCATGGGCCTGTCACATGTCATCAGCTAGCATGAACAAGTCATTACCGCACCTAAATCTTTGTATGTATACGTCTATGAAAATGTAGGTACTTGGTTTATGTATATGTACATACCCGTGGTAAAGTGGGTGTTTTCCATTTTTTTTTCTATTTTATCTCTGTCTTGGCGAGAAAATAATTTTTTGGCATTGTACATGTTAATGTATGTTTGTAGTGTTGATCCCTTGGTCTCTGACAGGTAAAATTGGGGATTTCGCCGTGACAGGTAAAATGACGAGTTGGCCTCTCACCATGTAGAATAAATGTTTGGCCTCTGACAGGTAAAATAGGGTGTTTTGCCACTGACAGGTAGAAAAGGTGCTTGGCCTCTGACCCTTAAAATAAGGGGTTTGACCTCTGACAAATAAAATAGGTGTTTGGCCTCTCACGGAATAGGTGTTTGGCCTCGGGCAGGTAAAATAGGCGCTTGGTCTCTGACAGGTAAAATACCAGGTACATTTAGAATAGGTGTTTGGACCCTGACAGGTAAAATAAACCTTTCGCCTATGACAAGTAGAACAGGTGTTTGGCCTCAGAGAGGTAAAATAGGTGCTTTGTAGGCCTTTATAAATATATACATAGACATTTGACAGGTTAAATGGATGCTGTCACTGTCATATGGGAAATAGAAACATAGAATTGACACAGTCTGAATGTGGCTGGTGGACTATTAATCTGTGTTAAGTCTGTGATGTCTGGATTGCTGTGCAGGTGGGATGAGTAACGGTACAGGCTGAGCCTTGTGGTATATTTAGTGATGAAATCATGTTAATATTGCTTATCTGATAGACATATTGATTAGGGATGCAAACAGTGCAGGGCAAAGCTGCTGTATATTTCCCCACTGGTCTCTAGCAAGTTCCAGTATTATAGTTTTAATACTGAACTAGTACACTAAATGACCTAAAATTTCATCCATGACTAAGGCGCTTTTTATTATTTTGAGAGTTTTATTGATTTTAGAAAATAATTTTGAGGTTAGCATAGAAGGTAGGGTAATATCCTAATGGTAGAGTGTAAGTTTCAACATCAAAGGAAAAACATTCCTGACATCTGTTTCAGTACCTTTCAAAATGCACTTGGTGGGGAAGAGGAGATGGGGTGTAGAATTTTAGGTGGGGAAGAGGAGGTGGGCTGTAGAATTTTAGGTGGGGAAGAGGAGGTGGGGTGTAGAATTTTAGGTGGGGAAGAGGGGGTGGGGTGTAGAATTTTAGGTGGGGAAGAGGAGGTGGGGTGTAGAATTTTAGGTGGGGAAGAGGAGGTGGGGTGTAGAATTTTAGGTGGGGAAGAGGGGTGGGGTGTAGAATTTTAGGTGGGGAAGAGGGGGTGTGTAGAATTTTAGGTGGGGAAGGGGGGGTGGGGTGTAGAATTTTAGGTGGGGAAGAGGGGGTGGGCTGTAGAATTTTAGGTGGGGAAGAGGGGGTGGGCTGTAGAATTTTAGGTGGGGAAGAGGTGGGGTGAGGAGGGAAGTGGGGTGTAGGAATTTTAGGTGGTGGGCTGTAGAATTTTAGGTGGGGAAGAGGAGGTGGGGTGTAGAATTTTAGGTGGGGAAGAGGGGGTGGGGTGTAGAATTTTAGGTGGGGAAGAGGAGGTGGGGTGTAGAATTTTAGGTGGGGAAGAGGAGGTGGGGTGTAGAATTTTAGGTGGGGAAGAGGAGGTGGGGTGTAGAATTTTAGGTGGGGAAGAGGGGGTGGGATGTAGAATTTTAGGTGGGGAAGAGGGGGTGGGGTGTAGAATTTTAGGTAGGGAAGAGGGGGTGGGCTGTAGAATTTTAGGTAGGGAAGAGGGGGTGGGCTGTAGAATTTTAGGTGGGGAAGAGGGGGTGGGGTGTAGAATTTTAGGTAGGGAAGAGGGGGTGGGGTGTAGAATTTTAGGTAGGGAAGAGGGGGTGGGGTGTAGAATTTTAGGTGGGGGAGGAGGTAGGGTGTAGAATTTTAGGTAGGGAAGAGGGGGTGGGCTGTAGAATTTTAGGTGGGGAAGAGGAGGTGGGGTGTAGAATTTTAGGTGGGGAAGAGGGGGTGGGGTGTAGAATTTTAGGGCATTTACAGGAATCACTTCTTTGTGGGAGTCTGGTTCATGTTTCTGAAAGCCAAGCTGGAAAGAGTGAAACTCACCTGAGATGTTGATCCAAAAATATACTGCAAGTGGACCAGGGATTCCCTGTACTCCATGACTGAAGTAAACTCACACTGTTTGAACCTTTGGTGTTATTTGTTAACACTAGACTTCTGTTAAAAAATTGAGCACCAGGAAGTTGACAGGAAAAATAGTTTTGCCTTGAATCTTTGGTGTATCATTCTTAATGCCTGAATTTATATGACTTGTAAGTTGTAAGTACTTGTAAGTGAGGAAAATGACTCTAAAGATTCAAATCATTCCAGCGTTATATTACATTGAAGTGGTAAATAGAATAGCTCTGCATGTGTGGCCCAATGTGTATGAATGCATATACATGTAAGTAGGGTAGAAAATAAATTTGTACAGTGCAATTACTCAGGTGTCCTCATGATCTAATTGTCTTGTTTGTGCACACTACTTGTGTTCAAATATCTAGAGTAGTCCTATGTTAAAAAAATACAATGTTTACACAGTAGATATCAAAACACTTGGATACTTCAGCCTTTGACGTGATAATTTTAGACTGTAAGGGCTTTTTCAGGAATTCGGATATGTGGCTTTTAAGTGAGGCATGGGAATGAAAAATTGTTTGCCTATTTGATTGTCATTTAGTGTCGCTTCATTTGGCATTTTTTAAAGTGATATCACAACATGGTCCCCTTGAGACAGTTTGGGTCTAGTGCTATCATCTTTAAAATGCTGCCTCTCTGGAGCACCATGCCAAAGACAGCAGACATCCAGTCACAGGGCTGACCAGTTCCTGACTTATTCCTCACACCATTGTACGCTGAGCACCAAGCAAGGTAGTGCCAAGATGCATCCATATTAGCCTATTAGCAAAGATTCCAGGGGGCTTACAGACCGTGCCGTTACTGCAGAACATATCACTGAGCAGATGGGAAAATGATGTAGATGAAAGTCTTAATGACAATGTATAATCAATATTTTCTGATGACTAGCTGGCATAGTGAGTGACACAGGAGGTTGACAGATGTAACAGCAACTTGTTAGACCCAGCTGCAGGCGCAACAGAACTGCTCCGACTCAGTACATTATCACAGGACACGGCAAACATTTCATTGATGTAATGCTCTCCTATAATATTAAACAGGCCACGTAATTCACACGCAGGTGAGTCATCTTCACCCATGGTATTGTGGAATTTTATCCCTTACACTATTGCTATAATCTTGTATTCACAAATTGATGAAAGGTCAAGAGAGTATGGAAGCCATATATTACTTGGATAAATTGAAGGTGTGTTACAGGTAGCCTCTGTTACATAAGATAAGACATCTGTCTGAAGGGCCTAAAGGGCTCGGAAAAGAAAAGCAAGGTTGGCGCATCAAATTTGTTAAACCAGTCATCAACAGAAGCTGAACTGCTATAGAGAAAGCTTTTACGTTTGGTCGCAGATAGGAAGATCTGCCAATAACCCGTGGAAGGTCATAGGTTTTCCTCTGGATTTGCTTGCTTGCTGCTCCCCATAATGCTGGCTTGCGTTGCATATCTTGAAATATTCTCTGGATTATGTACAGCATAAAACACCAATAAGTAAACTTATATTTGTTTTGCAGGATTATGCCAAGTATTCATGCTCTTTCAATCAGTTTTACTGTACATAGCAGGTTGATGTATAATGGACATGAAAGTAGTGTATTTGTGACAGAAATGTTTCAGTTAAGGGTATTTGATATCCAGGTTCATTTTGAGATCAGCCAGGTGTGTAGTAAAGTTTCTCACACTACGACCCCATTGTTTCCACAGTAAAACTTAAAAAAGGATAAGTTTAGTGATGTGAATAGAGTAGATGTTGTGAACTGTCGTGGAGTTGTGGCAGCACATGAAGCTTGTCACTGAGAGCGAAACAGCTTCCAAGGGAACATTGCTGAAGGAGAATGCTTATGTGATAATTTGCGCTTGTCTTGACCAAGTTTCCTTATGTCCATAGACATGTCCATTTGAGCACGGGTTGTCTTGTACCCTTCATAGATGATTCTTTTTGACACGTGATGGCTGGATTCTCCAGTTTTATACATCCGTAATACCCACTGATAGGTGCAAGATTAAGTGCCAGTATCAGTAAAAATATCAAAGCTTATATCTTCACAGAGTGGAGGACCATGTTGTGTTTTCTGTTCATGGAAATCACAGATTCCCTCAATATTTTCAGCAACTGTATTAGGTGAAATATGTGATTCGGTCCTAATTGTGTCACACATATGGACATCAATCCACATATCATTTACATACTTGTTAGAGCAAACACATTACCTCCATATGTTGTCATGAGTACAGTAGTCCATGTACCAGATAAGACTTGTGTGCGTCTCACCCATTTCTTGTTTTAAGCGGAAATGCATGATTAAGAGTTCATACACGAATGCTGTGGTAATGTGTTGACAGAAGGAAGAAGAGCGCCAGATGATCATTGACCATGAAAACGAGATACTGGTGAACAAGATGAGGAAGATCATGACCAGGAAGGGTCGCCTTGACAACTGGAATGATTATGAGCAGAAGAGGTACTTTCTTTCAGAATTGGCTTACCAGTTTTATGATGTCCTGATAGCTCAGGACCTTAAAGTAATTTCTGAATTCATTTCAGATCATTATGCGGAAACAACACAGACTACAACATCGCAGTGAGCATATATGTGTCCGATGCATCCACTTGGACAGAACTTGAACTTTGCTAACTGCCATTTTCAAATGATGTATTTATTTTTGTTGCTTGGGCTCTGTTGTTCTTCCCTTACTTAAGATTATCTCCCTTTACATAGTAGTTCCATATAGTTCCTTCTGTTCATTATTAAAATAAAAAATAAAGAAGAAACAAGTCGTCAAACACCCTGATAATGGTGTATATCTCCTTAGTTTCAATAAGTTTATCTTTTTTCTGGACAGTGCTGAGTGCAGCCGACTCAAATTGAAATGGTGGTTAGTGAAGTTTTAAGCTAATGCTTCATTGTATTATGGATATATCAATATGTGCTTTTTCTTTTAAAAAGTCATAAGTCTTAAAGAAGTTAAGTTGTGTTAACCAATTGCTTATGTTTGTCTCACCAGCTCAGCAGTTATTTGCCTTACTTTGTAATCGGTGTGATAGTTTGGACGTTGTTTTGTGTACACTGTATTTCAGTTTACACACCCCATATCGGGAGCGACAACTGGAACAGATAGCTGTTGAAAACCATGGTATTGCCAAACGCCTAGAGAGGGTTGGCCCAGTCTACCATGTGAAAAGTTGGGTAAGTACTTTGTGCAGCTGTCACAATCATTTAACATAGGTTAAAGGTCAAAAGTCACGAGAAATGAATAGTACATCCAAAATACATGTACAAATAATAACAGTCGTGGGAAAATGTGCATTTGAAGTAGAGAAATAAAAAAACATTTAAAGTGAAAAACTTCAGCTGAAGTGTGGGGAAAAGTTCAGAAATAATTTTCTTTATATTGATTTATATTTGAATATATTTTAACAATAAAATTGTGTACCCTACATATATATATATATATGAAAATATGTAAATGTGTGTTGTACCCAGAAACCCGATTCCAGAAGCTGCTTTTTTCTAGTTGTTAATACACGGTTAACTTTTCGATGTTCTCATGTGTTGTAGGAAGATGATTTTCATCGTCATGAGGAAATCCTGGAGAGGAGAGCCGAGGAAACTAAAGATTACGATGATGTTTTGACTCCCCGTCGACAGAAGCGGTTGTCCAAGACAAGACAGGTTTGCCAATGAGCCTTTATACATATATATACATATTATGTACAGGTATGATTCAGTGTTCAAACATGAGCAATAATTTGGTTTATTCACTGAAGTTCAAAAAACTTCATTAGCTTTGGAACAATGAGCTGGAACCTGTATTAAAAGTGTGTGAAGACCTTGCTTTTATGTGAATTACAGCAAAGAAAAGCCAAGAAAGTGGTTTCTGATGAGGACAAATACGAGGATGACTTTGAGAGTGACAATGATAGCATTGATGCTAAAGACAAAGAGAATGCCGACAAAGACAGCATAACAAAGAAAGACAGGACAGACAGTTCACAAGAGTGGCAGGAAGAGGGACAAAAAGCAAAACTTCCCAGAATTGTGAGTTGTAAATCCTATGAATATTAATAGGGAACCTCCTTGGCCGAGGGGGTTAGTGTGCCAGGGCGGCTTTAAAACCCTGTGCCTGTCACCAATGCAGTCGTTGTGAGTCCTAGTCCAGCTCATGCTGGCTTCCTCCCGGACCGTACGTGGGAAGATCTGCCAGCAAAGGGTTGTGGGTTTCCCCCACCACAACGCTGGCTGTCGTCGTATACTGTAAGTGAAATATCCTTGAGTATGGTGTAAACAGCTAAGAAATAAATAAATGAATATTAATACTTATTGTATTTACCCTAAACTTAGAGCATTTTCACAGCAAAATAGAGGGCATCAATGATAATATTGATGCTGGAACTTCAAAATGCCTTTCAGATATCAATAAGTCTCAGAATCAGCAGGAAATGAGCACATTTTCTTGTGGTAGATAAAGTGTTTAATTGATAAAATGTTATAATGTACTTTATCATCAGGAATGCAGAAAGAAGGACAAAGACAGTACAAAGGACAAAGGGACGTCCAAGGTGTCCAAACTGCCAGCTGTCAGTCAGACCAGAAAGGTGAGGTGGTCAGTGTTCGATGTCGTACACACGGACAGTCGTACATCCAGGATGTATATATACATGGAGCCTCATAGCTATCGTATACTTGTACCTGGAAGTGCCTGAAAGCCTCTCCCCACTCCCTTGAAGAAGATGTTTGTAAAAAAAATTGGCCAGTTTTGAAATAAACCTGAAGCCTGGTTTTGAAGTAAAAATTTACCTGTTTTGGTAATTGGTCAATTTCTTTTTCAAAAGTGGAATATTATTTTTAATTCATAACTGCCGTTTTGTTTCAAAAATGGTTTCAACAGCGTATTCGGGTGGTAAGCACACCATGTGCTTCTAGTGAACACACTGAATGCAGCGGGTGAGCTTACTTCATCCTGCTGGTGCACTCAAGTGGGGAGCAAACTGTATGCACACTGCAAACAGGTGGCAATCTCACTGAACGCAGCTGGCGAGCACATACACTGCACATTCACTGTACACTGTGTACTGTTGCATGGTTAGTTTCTGACTACTTCCCAGTGTTCATAGGAAACTGTCAACTTCAACATGATAGCTTTAGAATAAAAAAAATTCTCTAAGTACAACCTAATCAGATATATTAATAGATAAATGTGAATGTGAACATGCCAGTTTGCTGTGTACATGTATACAAACTGAGCCTTTAGGACTGGATTTCTGGTCGCAGATTTTATTGTCATATAGGACATATTTGCTATTATATAACAGGCACATGTAGGTTAACATGTTTTACATAATTCAAAGGAATCAGTGGAGGACAAGTTTGCAGTTTACAGAGACAGAAAGGTATCCAGTAACTGATTGTCGGTTTGCATTTTTTTGAGAGTTTTCTTTTGCTGTCTGTTTTCATTGTGGAATTGTATGTACTCTCTTGCTGTCTGAGGTCATTGTGGAATTGTGTGTACCTCTCTTGCTGTGTGTTGTCATTGTGGAATTGTATGTACTCTCTTGCTGTCTGTCATTGTGGAATTGTGTGTACCTCTCTTGCTGTCTGTTGTCATTGTGCAATTGTATGTATTCTCTTGCTGTCTGTTGTCATTGTGTAATTGTGTGCACTCTCTTGCTGTCTGTTGTCATTGTGGAATTGTGTGTACTCTCTTGCTGTCTGTTGTCATTGTAGAATTGTCTCTACCCTCATGGTGTCTGTTGTCATTGTGGAATTGTATGTATCCTCTTGCTGTCTGTTGTCATTGTGGAACTGTGTGCACTCTCTTGCTGTCTGTTGTCATTGTGGAATTGTGTGTACTCTCTTGCTGTCTGTTGTCATTGTAGAATTGTCTCTACCCTCATGGTGTCTGTTGTCATTGTGGAATTGTATGTATCCTCTTGCTGTCTGTTGTCATTGTGGAATTGTGTGTACTCTCTTGCTGTCTGTTGTCATTGATGAATTGTGTGTACACTCTTGCTGTCATTGTGGAATTGTGTGCACACTCTTGCTGCCATTGTGGAATTGTCTCTACTCACTTGCTGCCTATTGTTATTGTGAAATTGTTTGTGTATGTATACATATAAATGAAAAGTATTTATAAAATTATTGGTTGTCAAATTGGTATCAGTTGTTGTGGAGGAGCTCTGTGTGTGTATAGCGCTGAAGCATGGATAAAGTTGCTAATGCCAATGTGCCAGTTTCAAGGCATGCATTATGAACTCTGCAGCAAGATAATCACAAATGTTTAAAGACAGGCAGATTTGGAAGGTTTATGATAACACCATTTATAGTGCTTTGTTTTGATACTGAACTATGTGTTTTCTGTTTCTCTCAGTTTTGGAAAAATGAATTCATATTATTTATATTGGAGGAGTAATGGAATTGTAAAGCCAAAGAAGATGATTTTGTTTGTCTTTATATTTTAATGTTTTGAATACTTCAGATCCCCATAGTATATCCAGTACAGTTTTTTCTTGTACATTGTCAACTTTTATAGTCGTTTCACGTCATCAGTATACGTTTATTTGTAGCTGTAAGCCGCCTGGAGGATTCATTACAGTGTGCATGTTCTTCCCCGCTGTCATACTCTGTGAATTATTTTATTTTTTCCACTCCAGGTTATAAATTCATTCACATTCGATCATGAAACATTGCTTTCGCTACCAGTGTATGGTGTTCCAGTATAGATCTTTTGCTACCAGTGTATGATGTTCCAGTATAGATCTTTTGCTACCAGTGTATGGTGTTCCAGTGTAGATCTTCCGCTACCAGTGTATGATGTTCCAGTATAGATCTTTTGCTACCAGTGTATGGTGTTCCAGTATAGATCTTTCGCTACCAGTGTATGATGTTCCACTGTAGATCTTTTGCTACCAGTGTATGGTGTTCCAGTATAGATCTTTCGCTACCAGTGTATGGTGTTCCAGTGTAGATCTTTTGCTACCAGTGTATGGTGTTCCAGTATAGATCTTTTGCTACCAGTGTATGGTGTTGCAGTGTAGATCTTTTGCTTCCAGTGTATGGTGTTCCAGTATAGATCTTTTGCTACCAGTGTATGGTGTTCCAGTGTAGATCTTTTGCTACCAGTGTATGGTGTTCCAGTATAGATCTTTTGCTACCAGTGTATGGTGTTCCAGTATAGATCTTTTGCTACCAGTGTATGATGTTCCGGTATAGATCTTTTGTTGCCAGTGTATGGTGTTCCAGTATAGATCTTTTGCTACCAGTGTATGGTGTTCCAGTGTAGATCTTTTGCTACCAGTGTATGGTGTTCCAGTGTAGATCTTTTGCTACCAGTGTATGATGTTCCAGTGTAGATCTTTTGCTACCTGTGTATAGTGTTCCAGTATAGATCTTTTTACATGTAATCACCTTTACCTTAGTATTTCTGTTCAGATATGGCTGCTTTTCAAAATGTCTCAAACTGTCTGCAGTAGAATATTTGTGTTGTTGTGATGGTCTTCCGTGTGCATGTTCTTGAAAATCCGGCTCCTGTGCTGAAACTTCAGTATCATTAATTAATACTTCAGACATTAAGTATCATTTGACAGATAGAGGTAATGAAGCTTTTATACACTTATATACTAGTGACTTTCAGCATTATTTTGATAGAAATATTGTAAATTCATATGGTAAATGACACAACATTTTGCTCAAAAAAGTGCACTTTTAGAGGTAAATAAATCTGGTAAAATATTACTTTTGGGGCTGAATCTTTGATACTTTTGGTACATGGAAAGTGTCAACATAGTCATGGCAGGAATTTTAGATCTTTTTTTAGAAGAAAGTATTAATTTGTTTGGACAGTTTTTTCATTTGTTGAAAGTTCATACTGGCTTTTTGAAACCATTTGAACTGTTGATCTACATCATGATTACATATCCATTTTTCCTTTATACATCTGTTCAAATTATTACCTTTTCATATTGGGCTTCCTAACTTCATTATGTTTCAGTATGAAGCTAAGTTAAAGCTGGTTAAAGCTCAGCAAAAGAAGGCTCATGAAAATCGCAAGTCTTCATCTACAGTCAAATCCAAAGAAAGTTTGTCAGGGGAAACAGAGAGTAGCACCTACTCTGCGAGAAGAGATTCACAGACAAGTGAGAACTCTGCTGTCAGGGGAGATAACCATCAAACCAGTAAGAATCCAGTGGAGGACCCAGAAACGGGGGAATGTAGGCCAGCTGAATCAGCACACCCTGAAGCAGCAGTGTCTGAGTCCTCTAAATTGGAGTCTACAAAGTCAGCACCAGATTTTGTCAAGAATGGTGCTGGTTCAGGTCACCACTTTTCCTCTGAGCCAAACTCATCTGGCGAAAATTCTTCATCCAAAGAGAAGGTGTCAGACACACCAGAAGACCAGCTGAGGGCAGGTGAGCTGAGGAAAAACAAACCCTCACCAGAAGACCAGCTGAGAGCAGGTGAGCAAAGCAAAAACAAACTCTCACCAGAAGACCAGCTGAGGGCATGTGAGCAAAGCGAAGACAAACCCTCACCAGTTGAGCAGGCTGAAGACAAACCCTCAACGGGTGAGCAAACAAAGGACAAACCCTCGCCAGATGAGCAAAGCGAAGACAAGCCCTCAGCAGTTGATGGAAACAGAGATGAGCCCACAGACGTGGCGTCTTCTAAAAGTGCAGAGTCCAGTGCAGACATTTGTTCTAGTGGTGGCGATGAATTGGTAGGTTCTGTGGGAAACACCTCAGTTACAACCAGCCAATCAGTGGGGAGAACATCAGCTAGAGAGCTGCAGCGCTCTGTGCAGTCCATCCAAAGTAACAGAGCAGAAGATACCGTCAGCGTTTTCAGCCAGGCAATTGTTTTTATTATCTTGTGTAATGTATGCACGTTGTACATATACTTGTACATATATGTCAGTCACTGTTTTTTTTTCTGTCTTTGTTTTTTTGTGATTCTTATTGTGATTTAATTCTGTTTTGGTTTTTGATTTAATGACCTTATGAATTATATGTGTACCTATTTTTCTTTGTATAAAATATGACAATGTTTATAGTTGGTTAAATTTTCTTGATTGTTTTTTTTTTTTTCCTTTTTGTGGATTTATTGGTGTGTTTTTTTTTAGCTCTACTGGTCAAAGATCAGACCAGGTTATGTATTAGGAAGTTGTCCAGTGTCCTCCGTCCGTCCCTCTCTCTGTCTGTCTTTCTGCCTGTCCAGCATCTGATAACTTTTGCTTCAAAACGCTTCTCCTACAGTTTTTGTGATATTTGAATGAAACATGGGACAAGTGTAGACATCAAGATACATAATTTGTAGTATTGACTTTCCATTTCAATTATTGATTGTCTGTCTGTTTGTTTATCCAGAATATGTTATCATTTTCAAAACGCTACTTCTCCTACAGTTTTTGTCTGATTTCAACGAAACTTATTTAAAGTGTAGACTACAGCAAGATGTATAATTCATAGTATCGATTTTCCATTTCGGTGATCGTTAGTCTGTCTGTCTGTTCGTGTTAACATTTCCTGACATTTTTCAAAGCACACCTTGGGATGAAATGGTATGACCATGTTGTCCATATTATAAATACTGGACAAAGGTCTCTTGGGTCATACCACTTCGCCAAAATTTTTCCCCACAATTTTTATTGTTATTATTTGACCTACTTTGGACGCCATATTGCCATGAATAGGATGTGTTGATATGTCATGTTCTCGAGTACGGTGTATGTGATTGAGCTGAAATGTATAATACAGGTAAGGCAACTGAGGGACAGTTAACTGTACAAAACTCGTTTTCATGTCTTCATGAAAACTGTGGAAATGCACTGATTACCGAAATTGTCAGGTGACCAAAAATTTTTGAATTAACTATTTTAACTATGCTCCCTGATGTAGTTTGATGTCCTGGTTGCGAATCTGATCTTATTGTATATTCTTGACGCAAAGTTTGGAAAAGTGAAGTTTTCTCGTTATTTGAAGGAGACATGACAGAAAACCATTACAGCTGTTATGCTGAAAATTGTAGAGTGCGAAAGAAGAGAAATTCACCCATATTTAGATGTCACGTGATAGGAAACCGTTCTAGTTGTAAATCTGAACTGCTGAGTGCAGTTTATCATGAGAGTGGAAATCACATTTGCTACACTGTGTTCTTGATGTCATTTGTTATGAGCTGTGAGCAACAGATCAGAGCTGCATTGATTCCACACTGGTTTTTAGTGGTAACCCCATTGCATATGATACCTGGCAGTCATGGGTTCATTCTTTTCAGTTTTTTCTCTTTTTTATTACTATGAAGCTATCATGGAACTACTGCCTCATCAGAAGCTCTCGTTTTAAGTGTTGTAGTCAGGCCTGATCTGTGAAACAGGCAATGGTAAAGATGCACTAGATTTTGCTGAAAGATGAAAATGACATCAATAATGGAAGATTTGAAGTTTTAAATCATGATGATATTGCCAAGCCTGACGTGTGTTTTCTGGTTTTGCATTGTGTAATTTTTTGAAATTGAAGTAATCTTCACATTATATTTTCAAACAGGAAAATGTTTGGAAGCATAAATATCTTTCAGACAGTGTAAATTTAGTGAAAAAGTGAAATGAAATAACAATTGAATTCAGTTCTTTGTTTTATATGTGTAAGACAGGTGTTTTGCTTGTTCATCTGCAGAGTGAAGGAGGCACTACCCTTGCAGAATCAGATGCCAAGCAGCTATTCAGAATATGCAAGGAATTGGG
This sequence comes from Acanthopleura granulata, assembly GCA_016165875.1. NCBI lineage: Eukaryota > Metazoa > Mollusca > Polyplacophora > Chitonida > Chitonidae > Acanthopleura > Acanthopleura granulata. Next base: position 1,524,062 of record JABBOT010000010.1, read on the forward strand.
TGAGAGTTCTTGCTCTGAGTTTTCTGTGACTTACTAAAGAATCAGGTGGCATGCAGGTTTGGTGATACAACTTTCATGCATTTTGGGGAATAAAAGTACATTATTTAAATAGAAGTTATCCTTTTTTTGAATTACATGTACTTTCAGAATCCAATGAAAGCTTCCTTTACATGTCTTTTTCACATTTATTGTTTAAGATAAACCAGAGGATGTGTTTATCAGAACTTTGGTGAGACGAAGCTACCAGCAGAGAATGCAGACGAAGTCAAAATTCCGAGATCTGTATGACTTGGTAAGTTTGGATTTCACCTGTCAGGGAGGACATGTAGCATTTCTCTAACACTGTAAAAATTTCAGGAAGTTCGTGTTCAACAGATTGTTACTGATTTACCTCTCTTTTCGCATCACAGCAGCAATGAAATAAGATGATGTTGATGCACGAAACTGACTGAAACCAGACGTTGTGTACTGGAGCATATTGTCTGTCCATGATGGTCAGATGCCGGACCGTGTGTACTGGAGCATATAGTGTGTCCATGATGTTCAGATGCCAGACCTTGTGTACTGGAGCATATAGTGTGTCCATGATGTTCAGATGCCAGACCTTGTGTACTGGAGCATATAGTGTGTCCATGATGTTCAGATGCCAGATCTTGTGTACTGGAGCATATAGTGTGTATATGATGTTCAGATGCCGGACCTTGTGTTCTGGAGCATATAGTGTGTCCATGATGTTCAGATGCCAGACCTTGTGTACTGGAGCATATAGTGTGTCCATGATGTTCAGATGCCAGACCTTGTGTACTGGAGCATATAGTGTGTCCATGATGTTTAGATGCCAGACCTTGTGTACTGGAGCATATAGTGTGTCCATGATGTTCAGATGCCAAACCTTGCCACAGTATGTTCCAAGACATTTCAAACACATTTATTTTCAATCAGTGGCAAAATGTATCATTCAACACACGTGATTTTGTGACAAGTTGCAGGTAGTACGCCCTGTCTAATAGCTTAACCACACGTCATTCTTGGGCATGCCAAGAATAAATTGCACCTTGCCCACTCGTTGAAGTATGTAGCATGTTGCAGATATAGGTTGCGTGCAATGAAGGTCACATGACCACTGAATACCCTGAAGACACAGGTTGTCTGCTGGGATTGATTTACAGGTATTTATTTTTTGATTGGGGTTTTGTCCCATAATCAAGAATATTCGTCTTACACAGCATCATTATGGTGGAAGGAAATCTGGTAGTGCTAGAGGGGGAGAATTGAGCCCATGGAGGTAATTTAGCTGGGTTCCCTTGTCTGAATGCTGTGTTGTGGTAAGGCCAGAAAAACCACATATACTTATAGTGTAGAGTGTAGAGTGTGTAGAGTAGGTTAAATACATGTACGCATAGAAGAGTAGTGTGCACATTTCAGCTACATATGTGGTCTTTCGTTACTATCTGGTGATAACTATGTGTTTATATTCACAGGATTTGATGTTGGAATTACGACAAGGGCTGGGGGAGCCGTGGGTGCCGCTGATCAATGCGTTATTAACAGAAAAACAGGCCTCAGACGTGTCTTCTGTTCATAATGCCTTGCTGGTAAGACAAAGGCTGATGTATAGGACATTGTAAGTCATGAAATGGTCACAAGGGAAACATTTCTTTTCAGTCAGTGGCAGAAGGCCTTATTCAACACACGTGATTTTGTGCAGGTAGTACGCCCTGTCTAATAGCTTAACCACAAGTCATTCTTGGGCATGCCAAGAATAAATTGCACCCTGCCCACTTGTTGAAATATGTGGCATGTTGCTGATATAGATTGCGTGCAATGAAGGTCACATGACCACTGAATACCCTGAAGACACAGGTTGTCTGCTGGGATTGATTTACAGGTATTTATTTATTTATTTATTTAACTGGGATTTTACACCATACTCAAGAATATTCCTCTAATACAATGCCATTATGGTGGAAGGAAATCTGGTAGTACCAGAGGGGGAAACCCATGACTAGGTTACTAACGTCTCTTCCTGTGTATGACCGGAGAGGAAGTCAGCACAAGCTGGGCTTGAACTCACTGCGATTGCAATGGTGAGAGGCTCTTGGGTCATTATGCTGCACTAATTTGTTAACCCCATCAGCCACCGAGCTCCCCGGTATGATTGAAAGCAAGCTAATTAATAGTGGTAGGTTAACACAGGTGCATACAGATGAAGATGCGATGGATACATAGGACAGCTACGGGGAAAGACGTCATCATATTGATCTGTGTATACTGAAGAAGTAGGGCTTACTGGATGATGCGAACTTGTGACCCAGACAGTTTTTCTATATTTTGCTGCTGTGTCTTTCTTATAAATCCTGGAATATAACACTACTCATAGCTCTCCCTATTGGAGTGAATTAAATACCCCAAAGCAGGTCAGGTAATTTATATTTACATGTACAGTTGTTAACTTCAAGTGGCAACCATAATGGTGACCAGCGTCATTTTGACACAGTCTATGATGCATATTGCATGCAACCTGTTCTGTCCCGTCCAATTACTGTAATACGCATCATTTTTCGACAGGATGCAAATATTGTATCCCACCTAAGTACCCAAGGATTTATTCTCTGGCAAGGTGCAGATGTTGTGCTCTGCCTAATTGCTTCAGCACACATGATTGTCTGTCATGGTGCAGGTATTGTCCTGCTTAATGGGTCTGACATAACATTCTGTGGCAAGGCCCAGACTGTGTTTCCTGCCTGCCCTATCACACATTCTGTGACATGATGCAGGTATTGTGTCCTGCCTAATTGATCGAACTGACCAGAATAAGATGTCAGATGCATGTAGATTTCTTGTATTATTGTGTTTATTGATGTTTTATGGAAGTTTTCTTTTTTGGTCACAGAGTAAAGACATATCGTCAGTAGTGGAAATACTTTGTACCAGGAATACAAACTCATTGAACAACTTAAAGGAAGCTTACAGAAAAGGTAAGACTGAAGTTTTGTTTAATTGTGAATGTCTGGGCTGTTATTTAGGTTCTCTCTTTTATTAAGTCTTGAGGATACCAGAACCTCTCAGGGATGAAATTTGGTCAGATTTTTTTTATTTCAACTTCTTAATCTCCATTCTCTTATCTTGCCTCTCACTTATTATTATAAAATGAAAACCAAAATCGAATTGTAAATGCCTTAAATTTGACAATAAGTATAACATGGCAGATGTGTGTTGTTAGTTCCTCCCTATTAGTAGGATTAGCTCTTTGAGGAGGGTTACCTGTTGTAAATAGACATGCCTCTGGAAATATGTATTGCCCCTGCAATAAACAGTGCATGGCTGCTTTGACAGACTACCTTAGCAGACCTGTTAAAACAACAGCCTTGATCACCCCACCGGGGTGCTGTTGGGGGAGGGGTTAATGAACACAGGTTTCTAGCAGGTTTTGCTCATAACTCTTAAGATAAAACAACAATTTACGTTTTCACAGAGCATAATAAGTTTTAAAATTTAACATAAGCAGGTTGATATGTCTACATTTTAAGTGGAGGGGGCACAATTCTTGATTAAAATTAACTTTCAGACAAAATAATGACAAAGTTGTCTCAAATAATGACAAAGTTGTCTCAAATAATGCTCCTCCACACATTCTGGCCTCTTTCTACCTTTCCATTTTTGAGATGGTTGTGTGGTGAAATACTTATATTTCTCACTTACTTTTCAACATAATTTTACAAAACTTGGCACACATAAAACTAAATAATTAAACTAGAAAAACGGTCCCACCGAGTTTCAGTCTTTCCTACTTTTAAAGATGTTAGTAAAAAAATGTGACGGTTTCCAAAATATTTAAATTTTTGCATTTTTTAACTTTCATTGATCACCCAGAGCAATCTGAGATGAATGTTAACAATCTCTGGGACCAATTTTATGTACTGTATGTGAATGCATAGCAATGCATTATAAAGTCATGAGAATTTCCCAACTCTCAGACAGGAAGTCGTTTACCAAAGTACAACCAAAAACAAATAGTTGTAAAGGTGGTGCACAGATTTAACATTTTTGATCTGTCATGTAGCATTAGTTTTGCTATATGTTTTTTCTAGGAAGTATTATAGTGAGGAGATGAGAAATAACAATTCGGTAAAATAAATTTAACATTTAAAAATGTCATTTTCTTCTCCTCGGTGTGCAGGAATAATTTTTGTGGGGGTCATTCAGGCTACAGTGTCAGATCTCTCAGTTTGTGAGAGGTTAATGACTCACAGGGCAAATCTTTATCAGAATATAAAGAAAAAAAATTTAAGTGACTTAGCATCATTTTCATGCTAATAACACAGTGTAAGAGGTGTAATTACTTTTTTTTTTGTTTTTGTGCTGTTTTCAATGTTCACGGGCCCCACACATGCTTGCTACTCGGTCACAATCTTTGAAAAGCATTCACCATAGAAATCCGCTTGTGTATCTATCTTTTTCTTAGCTGCCACACACAATAAATATTACTTCACTCACTGAATACAGAAGATCTATAGGAGTTGAACAGTTGTGGATTTGGATCAGTACTTACTGTGGTTTTGCCAAATACCCAGACTCAGCCTCAGATCAACAGACTGGAGCTAAGACGGGCTTTTACTTGGCCAGCACTATCGCATGGTTATGTCAAGTGACTTCATTTTTCAAGGAATTAGAACAAAGATGTCATGTTCTAAAATTGTACAGATCCATGCCCATGTGTACCTGGCATCAACAATACAGATCTTAAAGTAAGGGTAGGTTTATACTTGTTTTAGACACATCAGAAGTCACAAGACGGTAATAATGAAAACTGGATCATGTTTTGGTCGTCATAGCTACTTCAACATTATGTAGGGCATGCCAAGAGAAAATTTATAAAGCTCAGCATAGCTTATTACATGATTTTTACGAGGTTTATTTGGGTCATTTGAGGTGAAACGGGGTGTTCTTAACAATTCAAATGGGGTTAACAGTGTCCGACCCCATACAGCAGGAATCTATAACTGCACTGTGTATAGACTTCTATGCCTCACCTCGCATAGTTTGTTTAAAAACTAGAGAAACTATTTGTTGGCTGGATATCAGTGAAATTCTTCTCCGCCCCTTTCCTAGGGTAGACATATATGCTGCGTAAAATGTTAAAGAGTTAGGCTGTGTAGATTATGGTATATCAGTGAATTATATACATGATCTTACTGGTAAAAAAATGTTTTGTGTAACTTTCTTTCATGGAACCAATTATGTGTTTCTTGTTTGTTGTGTTGGTTCTCATGAACGTGAAGCACAGAACTGAAGAGTTATTGTCACTTAGGCCAGTACAGTTTGAATGTTTATCAATAATTAATATTTGCTTTCCACATAAAGCGATCCTCAAACCTCCTATCTTGGACAGTAAACAGTTGATGGATAAAAGTGTGAAATTATGATAGATTTACTTACATATGTAATAGTGCCTTGATCATAAACTAGCAACAGGCAAAAGGCCATGCAGCTTAATTGTCTACATGCAAGAAACCTGAGCATTCATCACAGAATACATTTCAGCGCCTATTGGCTGTAGTTTCTGTTCAAGTAGTAAACTATCCACTTAGGGAAGAAAAAATTTAAAATTTTCTAAAATTGCCCCCCCCCCCCCCCAAAATAGCATTTTGAAAACCAGCTCCACTTTTTCAAACCAGCTTTTTATTTTGATTAATATCAAATTTAGATAAATTTTAAAAGCTTTTTTGAAATCAACAGTCGTTTAGCTTTCAGAATATATATATATATATGTATGGCCATATTTGATCAATATTTTGGGCTACACAAGGCAACATGGGAAATACCCCTTATGCAGGGTTGTAGTATCCTTAAGTGGTAGAGAATTGTTAAATACTCATTCCAGGTTGTCATACGAAATCGTTTCAAATTGTCCGTCACACGAATCTGTTGTAACACAAGCAGAGGCTGAGTGGAATGAACACCCATGCTTTTGCAGCTGTCAGCTAGGAGTTTAAAGTCTCCAGTCTTTTTGTTTATTCAGTAATGACACCACTGTTAGAACCTACTAATAGCGTGTGAACTTTTATTGTCATTTATGTCCTCCATAGAATACGCCATTAGCTTGGAGAGTGATATCTCAGAGAAGACAAAGAATCCTGTGCAATTGCTGTTACTGACACTGCTTAAGGTTCGTAATCTGCTCTCATTCTTTGTTGTTGAATCTGTCAAGTATGTGTCCCTCGACTACAGACTACAGGCCATCTGTTCACATGAAGAGGGTTGCCTGTTCCAATCCAGCTGTTGCTGTTTGCATCTGTCAGTCTTCATGTCAGGAAATTTGTCAGGTACAAGGGGTATGGATATCTCTGGGATCATCTTGATCTCCTCACCTTATAAAACCTGACAACAGCTGAAACATTCCCCATTATTAACTCATATTTATTTATTTATTTGATCGGTGTTTAATATTAGACTTAAGAATGTTTTACTTATATGGGGGCGGCCAGCATTATGGTGGGAGGAGATACACAACCATCTGCAGGTTGCTGGCAGACCTGGCCACCTATGAGTGGAGAGGAAGCATAGTGCTTACAGTGACGGCATTAGTAAGAGGCTCCTGGATCATTGTTGTATTTCATACATTTCCAAGATATGGCTGTAATAATTGACGATGTGACACAAAGCCAGCCATTCCTTCATTCTTGTCATAAGTGTCTAAACATTATGCTGATTTCACTGTGTTTTTGTGTGTTTAGGGTGGCAGAATGGAATCCAGCGATGTAAATGAAGATGAGGCAGAGAAAGATGCTAGAGAACTGTTTGAGGTCAGTTGTTGTGGATCTTTTGTTCAAAAATGTATTAATATTTAAGTCAGACTTAATTCTTAGTAACAGCACCTCCCTGGCTCAATCGATCGCAGCGCAATGACCCAGGAGTCTCCGACCAATGTGGTTGCTGTGAGTTCAAGTCCAGCTCATGCTGGCTTCCTCTTCCGCCACACGTGGGAAGGTCTACAAGCAAGCTGCGGATGGTCGTGGGTTTCTCTCGGGCTCAGCTCAGTTTCCTCCCACCATAATGCTGGCTGCAGTCGTATAAGTGAAATATTCTTTAGTACAGCATGAAACACCAATCAAATAAATAAATAAATAATTATTTAGTATCAGTCTAGTTCTAATACAAACCTTGTGGGACTTCAGCCCAGACTGGAATTAATGCTGCACTTACATTTGTGAACCACAGGTCAAACTGGTCAAACTGAAGCTATCAGAGCTCTCATAATAGTGCAGGGTCCAGTCACTTAGCTGTGGTCTGTGGAGTTCCTTAATTGTTTCAAGGTGTCAACCATTTGATAAAGGCTTGGTTGTGGCTTTATGTCAGAAAGCTTACAAGTGCACATGATGAATTCCGTAAATGTGAAGTTACCTGCTTCTGCGCTGTTGCATATCATTTACTCATCGAACTTAAACACATCATCTGTAATCTACATATATACATGGAATTGTTTTGATGTCTTGTTGCTTCATCTCTTTATACCAGGTATGTAGAAAAGATTGCAATATTCCCTTCTGTGGATATTCTGAGACCAGAAGGAAGATATGATTGATGTACATAACAAATTTCCTCAAACTTCTTGTATGAAAGAGCAACAAAAGTATTCCTGTGTCAGTCTACAGATTGTAATGGCCACAGAATAAGCTTGAATAAACTTTGATCTGGCAAACATGCTAAGAGATTGAAGAAGTATGGTAAAATGATTTCGTCCAGTCAGCTAGCCGTTGATAGCTCCTAAAATATTTACTTGAATCAAATGCAGAGTTAATGTACAAAGTTACATGTATATTCCACTCTTTATTGGTGTTCATGAAATGTTTTTTGACAGTCTGGAGAGGGGCGCTGGACTAGTGATACTGGAAAGTTCATGAAACTTGTTGAACAGAAAAACTCAGCTCAGTTCAAAATCATCCTTAATATGTTTAAACAGGTAAGAGCTTGTTATGGAAAATTACTGTTGAAGATGACACCAGCTATAGCCATTTATATGAGGCTATATGTATATTAACATCTGGTTAGTTTAGTGTTTAAATTAATGTGTTCAGTTTTGTGTTTAGTTTAGTGTTCTGTGATGTTTTGCGTAAAGAATCGGTGGTGTTGTAGTCTTTGTGGCAGCAACAAAATTTTCTGACGTGCTCTGTTAAGATTGAATGCAAAGACAAAGCTTTGTGCTTATGAGAAATTTTTAGTTAGTCGGAAAATTACTGATAGCATTTTGAAATTTAATGAGGAACAAAACTTGGTTAACTTATGCATTGACTTTCCAGATATCTGGTGGGAAGGACATATTGGTGTCTGTTCGGCATGATTGTCACGACACAGAGGATTATGTGGAGGCAGTATCCACACTGAGTAAGTGGGCTGTCTCAACAGTTTCCACATCCTACTTGAATACACAAAAATGAATTTTAGAAATAAAAAAAGGTTTTTATTATGCGCATTAGGGCTAGGAAAGCTGGATATGTGTACCCTGTTTGATAGCTGGATATGTGTACCCTGTTTCTTCAAGCTCTTCACAACTTTAAGGGCAAATTTGAATGTAATTTCCCCACCTTAATTGTTTGATTTTGGTAGTAATTTATGTTTACTACATAAATATATATTTCAACATTAGACCTTTCAAGAAAATTACAATGCCCTCTAAATATGCTTAAATCAGGTGACCTTGTGAAAAGATTGAAGAAATAGAGTAGAATCTAAGGTTTAAGAAAGCCTGAGCTTATTACATGTTGAGATTTGTATATGTTTTTGTAAACACCAAATATTCTTGACTGTGGCATTAAATAAGTCAAATAATTGAAATGAATAAGCACCAAATCTTGCTGGGACATTATCCAAGGTGGCAAGGGAAATGTTTTTGGGACATTATCCAAGGAGGCAAGGGAAATGATGCTGGGACATTAGCCAAGGAGGCAAGGGAAATGATGCTGGGACATTAGCCAAGGAGTCAAGGGAAATGTTGCTGGGACATTAGCCAAGGAGGCAAGGGAAATGTTGCTGGGACATTAGTCAAGGAGGCAAGGGACATTAGCCAAGGAGGCAGGGGAAGTGTTGTTGGGACATTAGCCAAGGTGGCAAGGGAAATGTTGTTGGGACATTATCCAAGGAGGCAAGGGAAATGATGCTGGGACATTAGCCAAGAAGGCAAGGGAAATGATGCTGGGACATTAGCCAAGGAGGCAAGGGAAATGTTGCTGGGACATTAGTCAAGGAGGCAAGGGAAATGTTGCTGGGACATTAGTCAAGGAGGCAAGGGACAGTAGCCAAGGAGGCAGGGGAAGTGTTGTTGGGACATTAGCCAAGGAGGCAAGGGAAGTGTTGCTGATCTTTTGTACCTTCAGAACTGTATACTCTTTGTTTTGATTGATTTGATAATTGTTTAATCTCCTTCTCATCTGTGTTTCTGTTTTGTACACTGTAGTTAACTGCTCCAAAGGTCCTCACATGTATTTCTGTGAGAAGCTTCACGCCTGTAAGAAGCTGGATGATCCATCCTTTGTGAACATCCTGGTATCCAGAGCAGAGGTAGGCTTCTGTCTGCTTATCTGCCCTTGCTGAACGTACAAATCCCCCCCACTCCAGACAAAGAGAGCACTCTGCATTTGTGTCCTGTCTTACAGTGATGAAGAATCTTTTAAGGTATCCCTAGATCCATATCACCAGCAAACTGACATAATAAGTCAGTGAAACATAACCTGCTTGACCCGGATAACTGTACACTCTTGGTGTAATAACAACATGAAGGAATTATTTTCCCATCATTCTGTATAAATCTATAAGAATATGATTGTTGTAGACGGACATGCCGGCCACGAGGAAGGTCTACAAGAAGAGGTATGGTAAGGAGCTGTCTGAGGACATTGGCTCCATGGGGCCTCATGTGACCCTCAAGGTGCTGCAGGAGTTGGTGAACAGACCTGCCCCCGGCCAGAATATCAAAGCTAAGGTGGGTCACACACAGGAAATAAACATTGTTTTACTAGGTTCTTGTAAAAAATAAGAAGTGTCAAAGAGATGTTCGCCTGAAGAATTCAAAAGCAATACCATTTTATTAACCAAAAAATATTGAACATTTTTGGCTTAATTCCACTTTGGCAACCAAAAAATGTTGATCAGTTATGGCTTAATGCCACTTTGGCAACCAAAAACTATTGAAAATATGCTTGTGTTGCTGGTTATGTAGTGCAGAAATTTTGTGTCATCTTAGCTATGTCATTAATGATCAGCTTGTTGGACACATGGGTATAGCACCATTAATGGTTGTAGATACTGTCATTCAGTATGCTTGTGCTCCATGATCTGTGTCATATAGTGTTCTTTTGTTTATGATGCTGGATAGACTGTTTTCTGTTTCCCATTTTATTGGTGTACAGAGTGGTTAAGGTGCTTGTCTCTCACTGTCTGGAACATACAAGGTGTGAGGTCAATCCCAGACCTGTATCAGGAATTTGTGGATTTCATTGCTGGCATTGTTCAGGGAGCATCAGTGATCCTAGGGAGCTGATCATGCTTATGTGCCCGTTATGCTGTCTGGTATTTGTCGGCTATCAGAAATGTGATACACATAGGAAAATGCAAAGCAATCTCCACCTGGAAAACATGCCTGTGCTTGAAGTTTTGAACTTTAATGATGTTTATTAGAAGCGAAAGTTCTTTTTCAGGTGTGTGAATGTGTTTATTTGATGTGTTGTTCACAGGCACAGGGGATGAGGAAAACAGCAAGTAACCACCAGACTGGTCAGGTGAAGAAACCAGCAGTCAGGAAACCAGAGAAGAGAGATGAGGCTGCCGCTGTGAAATCCAACCCGCTGAATCAGCCTGGAAAACGAGTTCTGGCAGAGGCCAAACATAAACGAGAGCAAGAGGAGAAGGCTAAAGCAAAGCAGACTGTGCAGAGACGAGAAAAAAGCAAGGTGGAGAAAAGATCCGAATCTAACTCTGATGGGACTGTTCTGCCAGCTGAAAACTTCAATGCTGAGAGAGACGCTGACAAATTGTTCAAGGCCATGGATGGCTTAGGAACAAAAGAAAACGATATTATCCAGATTTTACCTCGGCGCAGCAATAGTCAGAGACAGGAGATTAAAATTGCTTACTGCAAAAAGTATAACCGAGTAAGTAGAGGTTGTTTGCATTGGTAGCTGTGGTAAGGACAAAGCAGCTCCTATGGCATTTCTTCATTTTAAGCTGCATGAAATGAAATATTTATAAAGGTCTGTCCCCCTAAATCGTTTGCTTCAGGTTTGGTTTAAACATATAAAACGAACGAATAGTCAAACAAAGGGTGTCGAGTACAACAGTGACATGCTTCAATTCATGCAGTGTGCATCATTCACGAAATCGTATGGGTTCTTACATTTTATCATAAGGCTTTCAAAGCATACTTTACAAACATAAAGTTGGGAGAATTTGTCAGCCTCTGCGCAGGTTGGGTGATATGTGTTGCTGTGAAAGGTCATGAGATTTGAATAAACAATGTTCAATCAGTTGACTACCAAGTGCGAGCGGCTGGATCTAACTGAAAAGGAGACAGACCTCATGTCAGGGGTGCCCATCAGACTTGGCACCTGTTGCTCTGTGACATGTGAGGCTCTGGAAGGGCACCTGTTGCTCTGTGACATGTGAGGTTCTGGAAGGGCACCTGTTGCTCTGCGACATAAGGCTCTGGAAGGGCGCCAGTTACTCTCCGACATGTGAGGCTCTGGAAGGTCTCCCCATGTTCTGATACAACACGATAATTGTTACATTACTGCCGTAAAGTGTGACGTTAAAATGTGTATTTATTTATATACTAATAACGATAAATTTATGCCCAAAGTTGCAAAGTTATGTAGCATGACGTGGCATGTTATTGTGAAAAAAAAACTGTTCCTTCAGCTCCCATCGCTTGGAATTCTCACTCAGTTCTATCATATTTGGATTAAACTAGCATAAAGTATCTCCTTGACAAATTTTTTGATTTTCATTAAGGCAATGGTTAGGCAAACATGGCCCTAAAATGTATACGGGTTACAAAAATCAGACTGGAAAACAACTACTACAGATACTGACTTCAGCTATTATTAGCCAATAACAAAGACCTAATGAAAAGCTTGATTACGGTATTTATTTTAGACTTGAGACAATAGCTGCAAGTTGACAAAGCGTCCTGCTGGCATTGTCTGAGCAGCTTTTCCTTATCATCCGCAGGCCTGCTCATCACCATACTTACGTTTTTAATGAATGAAGATAACCCACTGTGGAATAAACCTGCAGATTTCTTTTCACGAAGACTCGGTTTGAGTAGATGCTGACACTTCGTTTTAGTTGTAATATGACAGTGCAAGCTTTTAATTCACCGGCAGCAGGGCTTGATCTGCAGGAGTTTCGAACACCAGACGGCTCAGGCCACATCCAGCCTCGTGGCTGGAGATGGGCCATTCACATTTATTCTTTAGTAAACCTTACACTATGATTACTTCATAATTGAACAGGCATTGACATTGCAAAACAAGAATTCCGCGCAGGGCACTGGACATCGTCCTGTAAAGCCTGTAAGCGCATGAAGTATGGAGCTCTAACATACATTTCCGACCATGTCTAGGCTTATGTACTGGGAATAGGCTTGGGAATATCGTCAGCATATGTACATGTAAGTAGTTATACACGCAACACACATTGCGCATTTTGAAAATTGTTTCATGAGTGGAATCTCTGCTGTTGTTGTTTATTCAGATTTGTTTCTTCTAGTGTAGATTCGAGCTATTGGCTGTTTACAGGCCGCGGGATTGCACAGCGATGTTCAGATGTATCACTATGCGACAGCCGTCCAATATGGGATTCGTTTGAATCGTTTAAACGAAATGGGCAAACGAAGGGTGTAGGCTTTTTTCTCGAGGAATAAAAACCCCAAATAAATGCAAACGATTTAGGAGGATGGTCCCTAACATATCAGTTGAAAGCAAATGAAAGATTAAAAAAAAGTTCCAATGCCTGGTGCATATACTAAAGTACATGTTGTTTTGAAGTAGTTTTTATTAGTGCTTGAGTAGTGTATTGACATGTATGCATGTTAAGATGATGTTGAGGTACCTGTTTATATAGACAGATAGGCATGCTTCATCTCAGCTTCTGCTCTTACAGTTAGATGTAGCCTGTCTATGTAGTCCATTTTAAATCTTTTCTGTTGAACTGTCTCTCAGATTTCTGTGATAGTACACTGGTACATAGGAAATCTCCAAGTTGCCTTGCAGCATGCAGTTAGTATTGTTCCAATGAACATCCTAATATTATTGCTTTGTTTTCTGTTTTTAAATTTGAAGGTTGTAGAAGGCAGTTTTTACCCCCAATTTGACATATCAGAGGAACTAGTCCCTGCTTCAGACCTTAGTTACTGTACCACTGTCATTACCGCTAGAATGGTCTAATATGATGTAGCTAACCCTGGTAGGTAACATCTCCTCACATATAGTGTGATTAACAATAAACATACCCATATGTATATTTTTTTTCCGTATTCTTAGAACATAGATGTTCATTTTTCTTGAAAAATTTAAAATAATTGATAATTTGGTATCTTTAATCATATACATAAACCAAAAATTTTACAATTATGGGCTTAATGCTATTGTTTTGAAATTGACTCACAGTCAGTTCTTGCATCTGCACTGAAAGTGTTGTTTTGCACTGCCACAACCACTCTCACTTAAATTATGGCTTTAACCTAACCTTAATTTAAATTATTAACACCAATAAAATGAAAATGTTTCAAGAAACAGTATGACATATACATATATGAAGGATAATAAATGTCAAATTCTTCGTAATTTTGTAGTGCTCCTAAGCAGATACTAGCTATCATAATATTACTTAAATATGTAGTTTTGAAAAGATGTCTTTTAAATTCTAGAAGTCACAAGTCACACATAGGCTATAGGATTTGCAATAACATAATTCTATCTTTTTTTTTTGATATTTATGTAAATAAGGTATCATTTTGGACACAGTATATTACATGTGTGTGTCTACGTTGATATGTCTTTCAAATAGACCCCCATATGTCTCATTTTTTAGAGTGAAAGACAGCTCATGACTGAGGCCATGTTCATTAAAAAGATTGCAAAATTCTCTTTCTATTACAAAAACTCTTTGAATTTGTATGAATTTCTTACTGAATTGTCTTTGCTTGAAGTGTGAAGCATTTTTGCTGCAGACTGAGGATCTGAAGACGCCCATGCATTTAATCTTGAGAGACTGACCATTCGGAGAGCTTGGAGATGTCAGCTGTTTATAACCTGTGACATAAATCTTCTGAGTTGAATGTCTATATAACATGTAATAACATAAAGACTTTTTACGTTATGTTTTAATCATAACTAGTACAGGTGTGAACAACACTGCATATTTTTTCAGGCACAAGGAAGTTTCTAGCTAATTCAATATTATATAGTTACATATATACTTAAAATTCAACCACAACCCTAGCAGCTTACTACAGTCTCAGGTGACATGAGTGTTTCGCTCTCAGAACAATTACATAGGATCCCAGGCAGAATGGCTGCGTTTTATGTTAGTCAGTGGAGCACGGTCAAATGTCAGTTTTACACTGTTTTGAAGTGGCTGTTAGAAAAAAAATACTTTACCAAAATAAACATAATATTGTCCAACCTTTCTGATGAACTTAACTTAGAACATGAGCTGTCTTTCACTGTATATAGTTTAGGTGTTATGTGAGCTTGTGCTTTATACATGTATTTTATCACTGTGAAATATATATCAAAGTTTTTGTTATAAAAGCTGCATGCTGGCACATAGTCACTGAATACACTCACTGCAGAGACTAACAGTTGTTAATGTGGTTGATCTGTTATAACATCATAATACATGTAGCTTTAGTGCGTGATGGGCTGTGGTGGTGTGGGGTGGTGTGGGGTGGTGTGGGGTGTGGGGTGGTGTGGGATGGTGTGGTGTGGAGTGGAGGTGGTGTGGAGTGGTGTGGAGTGGAGGTGGTGTGGAGTGGAGGTGGTGTGGGGTCATAATGTGGATACCCAGGAACTGAAACAACAGATGTATGAGTTAGGCTGGAGGTGAAGGGATGCTCAATAAAAGCAGATGGGACATGCTGTATGGATGGGAGGCCTGGGGGGGGGGGTGTCTGTGAATGGTGCCTAAATTGTCAGGAGAACTGAACCCTGCTTTAGGTGGGAAATCTGGACAAAATTTTTAAACAGAACTCAAAGAATACTTGAAATTGTGTTCATTTATAATTTTGAGCTATGATATTTAAGAATAAAGGCTCCAGGAAGGTCACATGAGTAAACTGTAATTAAGAACATTCCCATCCCAGGTTTATTACTTAACTTTTTTATGTTTAGCACATGACATGTAGTTCACATAAGATATGAGTTTGACTTGCTTGTGAATACAACTCACACAACTTATTACATGAAATAATGGTTTCTTTTAACATCTTGTTGGTCTAACTTTAGTAACAAAAAGTGCAACAGAAACTATGCAGCCATGTTCTTGTTGTCTCTCACTATCAACATGTATGTCTACTTCATGGCCTGTTTAAGTCTACTGAATCACTGTCTACATTATTATCTGATACAGAACCTTTATAAGTCTACTTAATCACTCTGCATTTTTTCTGATATAGAACCTTCTTTATAAGTTTACTTAATCACTGTCTGCATTTTTGTCTGGTACAGAATCTAGTTAATAGCACTTTATCACTGTCAGCGTACATGTTTACTCTGTATATATCTGACAGGGGACCTGTTTGATTGAACTTAATCACTGTCTACTTGTGCATGTCTGTAACAGGATCTGGTGGAGGATCTGAAGTCGGAGCTTAGTGGTGATTTTGAGGAGTTGATCCTGGCCCTGATGATGACCCCTGTGGAGTACGAGTCCTACTGCCTGAATGACGCTGTGCGGGGCTTGGGCACGGACGAGGCCGCTCTGCTGGGCATGCTGCTCACCAGAACACCCAAGGTACCTCGTCTCTTGCATTGGCTGTGATTATAACCGTAACATGTTAGGCAGTCAGGTTAGACTGCGGCTCTGCTGGGCATGCTGCTCACCAGAACACTGAGGGTACCCCAGCTCCTGCCATGCCTGCACTGGCTGTTATTATCACTGTAACATATTAGGCAGTCAGGTTAGACTGCCGCTTTGCTGGGCATGCTTCTCACCAGAACACTGAGGGTACCTAAGCTCCTGCCATGCCTGCACTGGCTGTTATTATCACTGTAACATGTTAGGCAGTCAGGTTAGACTGCCGCTCTGCTGGGCATGCTGCTCACCAGAACACTGAGGGTACCTCAGCTCCTGCCATGCCTGCACTGGCTGTTATTATCACTGTAACATGTTAGGCAATCAGGTTAGACTGCCGCTTTGCTGGGCATACTTCTCACCAGAACACTGAGGGTACCTAAGCTCCTGCCATGCCTGCACTGGCTGTTATTATCACTGTAACATGTTAGGCAATCAGGTTAGACTGCCGCTCTGCTGGGCATGCTTCTCACCAGAACACTGAGGGTACCTCAGCTCCTGCCATGCCTGCACTGGCTGTTATTATCACTGTAACATGTTAGGCAGTCAGGTTAGACTGCTGCCCTGCCTTTCATGCTTCTCATCAGAACACTGAGGGTACCTAAGCTCCTGCCATGCCTGCACTGGCTGTTATTATCACTGTAACATGTTAGGCAGTCAGGTTAGACTGCCGCTCTGCTGGGCATGCTTCTCACCAGAACACTGAGGGTACCTCAATTCCTGCCATGCCTGCACTGGCTGTTATTATCACTGTAACATGTTAGGCAGTCAGGTTAGACTGCTGCCCTGCCTTTCATGCTTCTCACCAGAACACTGAGGGTACCTCAATTCCTGCCATGCCTGCACTGGCTGTTATTATCACTGTAACATATTAGGCAGTCAGGTTAGACTGCCGCTCTGCTGGGCATGCTTCTCACCAGAACACTGAGGGTACCTAAGCTCCTGCCACGCCTGCACTGGCTGTTATTATCACTGTAACATATTAGGCAGTCAGGTTAGACTGCCGCTCTGCTGGGCATGCTTCTCACCAGAACACTGAGGGTACCTCAGCTCCTGCCATGCCTGCACTGGCTGTGATATATAACTGTAAAATTTTGAAATTTCCTATCCCTAAGCTGCCAAAGATATTTTAGTGAAAATATTTCTTCCAAATAATGTCATTTTGAGTGTGTGTTGAAGTCTGTTCAAAGAAATATGCCATTATTGCCACACAAAAGGAACGATTGATGCATCTATACAACTTTGCCTCATGCAAGAGTATTTAATTGGAATTGTTATGTTTTTACGTTTAGGAAATCAAAGCAGTCAAGGATCAATATCAGCAAGGTAAGCTACTAAAATATAAGGGAAATGAGTGAAATGCTTTGTGGTTTGTTGTTTTGTTGAGCACCATTGATCTCTCACTGTTACCAAGGCCATAGTATTAGTGACTGAAGTGTGGACAGATTATTAGAATAGGCTTTGTTTGTAAAGCTAGTTGTGACTGTAACTGGAATTTATTTATCACATATATGCCAAAGATGTTATATACATAATATATCATTACTACATGGAGATGCTAAAAATCTTATTGCTTACCACTTGTATGTCACACCTGTGCATACTTGTGTTTTTCTGATAGCTTTATACACAAGGACTCTGGAGGAAGACCTAGCTGCCGACACTAGTAATATCTTCCTGTACATTGCACCTGTGTGTACCTATGTTTTTCTGTTAATAGCCTACAAGAAGACTCTGGAGGAAGACCTGGCTGCCGACACTAGCAATGTCTTCAAACAGATGCTATTACAGCTTGTCAAGGCAGAGACAGATGAGAGCAGAGCAGTAGATCAGACAAAGGCAGAAGAAGATGCCAGAAAACTATTTAAGGTAAATCATGTACTCTTTTCGCGGATGTGTATTTTATGCTCTTTTCTGGTCAGGTACTGTAGTTTTGAAGTAAGTTTGTCAGGCACATGTACATTGCCAGTAGCACAGTGGCTTCTCCTGTTTTGTACACAAATAGATGCCCCGATATGGCTGAAATGCTATGAATGTGGCATTTAACCAGAATCATTCATTCCACAAATAGAATTGGCCCAAGCCTATATGATAACTGCCGTAACCTTGACCTCTGTTCTTGTGTGGCTGTTTCAGGAAGACACCAAGTCTTTGTGTGTTACAGAAGGGACATTGGTGGATCTTCTCACCCAGCAAAACAAGGCACAGATCAAAGCCACCTTTGACAAGTACACTGAGGTGAGTGCTTATGGAGTTGCCAGTGTGATTTGGACCATCTGCAGCGAGCATGTCACTCAGATTTTTGTGATTGCATCCACTGTGGTGGCTCAACACGGTTTGCTCAGAAATTTTGAATTTGGTACCCATCGAGTTTTGGTTGAAGTCACTTGCCATGCATTTTGTGGCACATGTATGCTCAGTTACATGTATGTTTGACACCTTTGGACTGTCCTTATACCTGGCATAACGACTGAAATTGACTGTGGATCCTAATTCATCAGTCTCCCTGTTGTACGGCTTACAGTGTTACAAAACTTCCACCAGTGACTACTGTTGTTTGAGAAGGATGTACCAGTCTGGCTACATGCATGGTTAATGTGCAATACTTTGCTTTCGGTTTCAGATTGCTGGTCATGATGTATGTGAGGGCATCAAGTTAGCCATGCTGGGCGAGGATGAGGAGGGATATATCGGTCTTGGTGAGTTCACGTGTGCTTTTGATTTGACTGGAGAAATTAACTCCCGTCTCTCTACTTAAGGTGTACTAAATCATGGACTTGTAACTCTGAATTAGAGCAGAGATTTTTACCAAAAAATGTTTACACAAACACCTGGTAACTTTACATAAAAGTCCAGACCAGTCTGGGATGCAGTGGTCAATTTTCTCCAAACTTTAGAAATTCATTTTATGAGAATTTTTGTTTTTAAAGTAAGTTAAAATAACTATATTTTAATGTATAAAATAACACATTATGGAAATACATTATGATATGGTTTACAACAAGAGTTCTAAAAGCTTGATGTACATAATTTTGTCATTGTGAAAGAAGTTGGTGTGTCAGAAATTTACCTAGGCTGCCTGCTAATCTGGTCCCCTGTGATTACATGAGGTTCCTTGTTGTTACATGAGGTCCGTTGTTGTTACATGAGGTCCCTTGTTGTTACATGAGGTCCCTTGTTACATGAGGTCCCTTGTTGTTACATGAGGTCCCTTGTTGTTACATGAGGTCCCTTGTTACATGAGGTCCCTTGTTGTTACATGAGGTGTCTTCTGCAGCATTTTGTCACATTTACTTTTTGGTATCATCACTAAAATCTTTGTTCATGGGATAGATGCCGAGTGATAAGCTCCGTTAAGGGTTGACCGTGATATTTTGACACATTGATGCTTTTTCTGCCTTCAGTGCGGGCGTCTGAAGATGCCGTTGGTTTCTACGCGTCTCGATTGAACCAGTGTATGATGAGAGACGTCGGAGCTGATGACAAAATGATCACCAGGATCATTGTAACCCGATCAGAGGTAGGTTCATTTCAACATTCACAGGTTTCTTGGAAGAATTTCATGGTTTGCTTGAGAATGTCCATCTCTATATTGGTATTTAATATGTATTTATTAAATGACAACCCGGGTCCAAGACAGATTGATCGTTGGTCCCTTGTAATTCATGAGTACTGAATTTACAGGCAAGTCATAAATTCTGTCGTCGTCATATGACTGCAAAATTGAAAAGTATGGTAAATGGTCGTCACAGAAGCAGGAATGAACAATAGTGTACAGAACTTTGGCCCGAATTACGGCAGGCAGGAAAAGGTTACCCATTGAAAGTCCATATGTTGTCTAGGACGAACCAGTTTCATAAGAATGTTGTGTCTATTGAAAGTGGTGAAAGATTGAACTCTTACTTGGTCAGTGCCATGAAAACTGTACAAAATCTTGGTCATAATGCAGGGCATCCGCTAGGTTCGTTTTGCGTCCGGTTAAGGGACCGATTCCTCCGCCAAACCTATTCAAAAGTTCCCCTCAAACATACAAAAGAGGAAAAAAAAGAGCTTTCTGAATCATTTTACAGATATGTTGACAGTAATAAGTAGTTAAATCACCAAGCTGCAAACTCACAGAACTCATTTGTATAAAGTACTTCACCGACGAGTCCCGTCACTGTGTTTTACAGTGTTACAGTCATGTATCGCTCTTAACACAGTTACATTTAGCCCATATAGATGAACGTGTTCATGGTGTTATTTTAAAATACTAACATTTATCGCGACCATCAGATGGACTCACCCAAACTGAACAAAATCGTAGCGGATCAAGAAGCTTGAAGTCGATAAAACTGCTTTGGGTGATGTCCGCGCTTATGTCTTGCAAACCAACGTGGATTCAAAATTGACAGAAAAGATTGTAAATTTAGAAGGTAGGATTTGAGATTCAACAGGAAAATGACATAGAAATGGTCAAAAGAGGTGTCCATCCAGATGAATTAAGTTAAGTGAAGGTCATTGAGGCTCTTCGCGAGGGCGGACAGCCTGAAAGGGTTGCTACGTTGAGCGCCGTTCTGGGTGAGAGATCAGTGTATCCGATTCATCGTTCTACACGTGTTTCCATAGTGCCAAATTTTGTGGCCTGGCAATGTATATTTTGTACATTGATGTCTTTGTCGGTATATATATAGGTGAAATATTGCTAAATGAACCAATCAATCTGTTAACTATAATGAAAATTCTTACGCCAAATTCCTTACGTAACCTGTGGCCGACAGGCAAACATGGCCATGGACAAGTGGTCTCATTTCATTTACTCAGACCAGCGATCTTCATGCGATCATCATAAAACGTTTTTGAACTGTAACAATTACAAAAGGCTTAAAATTTGCTTATCAAGCCGTTCACTATGACGACAGGAAGCATTTTGTGGACTGATTTCAGTAAATTCAGCATATGCCTGTCTTTGTGAGCGGAAATAAATGTGTTTGACACTGGTGTATTATTTAACCAGTAAAATTGGGAGGTAAATGAAGCAGCAGTAGTTGGATGAAAGGCGGATTTCAGGTACTGTCCTATGCCATTATTTAGTGATTTTTACAAATGTTCATGCTACCGTACCCCTTAGGCACATGTG
The DNA here is from genome assembly GCA_016165875.1 of Acanthopleura granulata. Taxonomy (NCBI): domain Eukaryota; kingdom Metazoa; phylum Mollusca; class Polyplacophora; order Chitonida; family Chitonidae; genus Acanthopleura; species Acanthopleura granulata. The sequence goes on from JABBOT010000010.1 coordinate 1,545,249, forward strand.
TTCGTGGTCAAACAGATTTTTTTCTCTGGCGGAAACGCTGTAATGTTTATGTCAAAATGTAACCGACATGTAAAAGTCTGACATTTCAGCAGTCTCTGCTTATTGGTTTCATCCGTTTGAAAGCAGAACTTTCATTCAGTGTAAACTTTGGAAAGGTTTTTTGATTTGATGTTTTAGATCCATATATTAAAACAATGGCAAATTAGAAATAAGAGTGACATGTCCCACCAAAAGTTCATGTTGTTTTGGGCTCAAATCCGGTCTCTTAATGTGAATGGTCCAATATTAAATGGAGAGATATCTAATCGATAGACATACATGTACAAATGACTTCTTTGTATAGAACAGCAAAAAATTAAGGGCAATTCTTCTTGTGTTCACAGATTGATCTAGCAAACATCAAGGTAAGATTCCAGGAACTTTATGGCAAAAACCTGGCCCAGATCGTGGAGAAGGAATGTGGGGGAGACTTCAAGAAGACCCTGTTAGTTGTGCTTGGGGAAAAGTAAGAGAGCTATGGCTGTGTATGGCATGCTGTTCCTTGTCCATCCTCAAGTGTTGACTGTGCCTGATGCGTTTTGGTGTGGGCTGCTGACCCTCAAGCTTTCTTGTTATGCATGCTGACTTGACCAGGAGAGGGGACAGACAGCTGGTCCCCAATAGAGCTCATGTCACAGCTGTGTTCAGCTATAGTGTACTTCTAACAGGATTTACTGTAACTCCTCTGACTTGTCAAACATGAATGGCCACTTCAGGCTGTCTTTAATTCTAAACTTTGGATAGATATGTTACTTTACATTTTTAGCTTACACAAAGCAATAGTTGTATAAATAGTGATGTGAGTCAGATTGGGCCTGCAGTAATCTAGATTACAAGAAAGATAATATTAATAGATAATAGAAAACTGTAAATCCCACATCAATTCTCAGAACTTCATTATCCATTATGGTATCTCCCTATCCAGTCTGTGATGTACTATATGTATACGTATTTTCTCAGAATCATTTTTCAAAACAAAGAAAATCTTAAACATAATACATGTATTGATTCAACGTGTTTCCATGTCTGTGTTTGTACGTTCTCTTAATAAAAGTACATGTAAAAGCTTATTAAGAAAGAAGTTATGTGAATCTAGACTATGCAAGATTATGAGAGGAGCTGAAGAATTCTGGTATTTGTGTGTTATGGGGTTCAATCTGTGATAATAAAGTAGGACTTCAAGGACTGAGAGAGGTACAGAGAATTGCAGTATTTCTGTTTCCAGTCTGTGATATCTGTGTATTTTTAGCTGTTATCTCAGGCTAGTAATAGTTTTATCGTCATCTATGCACATTAGTATTATTTATTCTATTTATTTATTTATTTTATTTTTATACTTTTTTTTACATATTTTTAATTTATTATTGATATTTATTAGTTTATCCATGTTTAGTAGCAGCTAGATAAAGATACCGGTACTTACAAATTGGGCCAGAGTATTAAAACCAGACAACTTCCTATGGCCGAACTTTTTAAATCATTCACTTTTGTGATCAAAAGAAAATTGAATTTATCTATTGTTGCATTTCACTAAATTAAATTTGCTAATATAGCATCTTTCACTGCTGTATTTGAGAAAACAACAGATGATACCAAAGCATGTATTTAGTTTTTGAATAATGACATGTTAATGGATTTTACCTCAAATGATTTATACGCAGTTTTGCTCCACAGTATTTTTGAAAGACAAATCGAAATCAAAGGAAAACACTAGTTATTTTAAGTGCACATTTATTCCTAGAGTAGTCGTCTGTCTGCATTGTGTATGTGTGAATTTGTAAGGCATGTTTGTTAACTTCATAATAGTTCTTAAATTTGTCTCATATATGACACATAGATGTTATGTATAGTGGTCTCTAATTTGGTATCTATTGTGAAAGGATGTGCTTCTCCAGTCAAATAATGTTATCCAACAGTTGTTGTGCATGTTGACATGTTGACATTAAATATATCAGTAACACTTGAGATATTTTTGTGAATGTTCTAAGATCAGTTGGCACATGTCCTATGTATGACATGAGATCATATTAGAAATTTCGTATAAATGCCTTGATAACAGATGAGATCACATAGTGCACATTATATGGATTGCAGATTAAGATCAGATATTGACATTTCCTATGAAGGGCTTGAGATCAGATAGGGCATATCCTATAAATGCCAAAATGTCAGATTATAAAGTTCATAATTTATACAGTGCATATTCCAAGAATGTTTTGAGATTAAATTGGACATATATGGATGCATGAGTATCAAAGGAGCATACTCTATGGATGAAATGAGATCAGGTAATGATTTCCATGAGATCAATCAGTGCATACTCTATGCATGGAATGAGATCAGGTAGTGATTTCCATGAGATCAATCAGTGCATACTCTATGCATGGAATGAGATCAGGTAATGATTTCCATGAGATCAATCAGTGCATACTCTATGCATGGAATGAGATCAGGTAGTGATTTCCATGAGATCAATCAGTGCATATTCTGTGGATGGAATGAGATCAGGTAATGATTTCCATGAGATCAATCAGTGCATATTCTGTGGATGTCATGCGATAAAGTAATGACTTCCACGAAACCAAACAGTGCATATATTTTATGGATGGCATGGGGTCAGGTAATGACTATCATGAGATCAAATAGTGCATACTCTATGGATGGCATGAGATGACTTAAACGCATGCATGAATGTTGTGAATGACATGGGATCTAATAAGGCATGTCTTATGCAATGCATGAAATCAGTTGGGAATTTTCTTGTGCATGCTACGAGATCAAGTATTGTATAGCCTATCGTATGGGTGGTGAAAGATCAGATGGTGCACATCGTATAGCTGGCATGAGATCTGCTAGGACATATCTTATGACTGACGTAATCACACGGGACATACAGATATGGACGTATTAAGATCTGATAAAACATTTTCCATGAAAACCACGAGAACAGATATGTCATTCTCTTGATGACCTTGAAATCCCATTGAATGCATCTAAGCAATGAATACCAGTTAGATCAGACGGCATATATCTCACGGATGCAATAAGATCAGATTGACTTGCTGTGCCATATGGTTAGATCAGCCCTGTCAATGCCAGGAGTTCAGATGATACATATAATCTTTGATGTTAACTGAGTGTTTCACTTTGTGATCGCATTTACATAAGTGACTTCTAAATGTTCTACAGAAAATGTTGCGTGAACATGCTGATACTAATTTGTTTTCCGCAGTTTTACTTCATGAGCATAACCCTGCTCTGTAGTGTACTAAGAGTAGTGACTTAACCAATATTTGATGTGTACAGGCATCCTTTTTATCTCGATGAGCCTCCAAACATTACATAGGTGTGTGAAAGTAGTTCGGTATTAAAACTGTACCAAAGATAGCTTCGTGTTTTTTGCTGTTGTGAGGAGTAGAAATATAGTAGGATCCATATGTGTATTGCACTGAAAATGTTAGGGTCTTATTTTCAAATCGTTGCTTTATTGTGCTCCGTAGAGAAACAGATGAAATTCAAGACCATTTATTTTGGTGCAGTTATTTTAAAATATTTAAAGTATTCATGTATAACACCACCAACTCTTTGTGACGGAAGTCCAAACATCTGGATGTTAACTTGATTCAAACAACAGTTGTTGATATCAAACAGTTTTGTATTTTCATGTGGAGAGAGTTTACTGTGTAGGGCCTTTTCTACTTGAAACACTTTCCATCTCTCATTTCTTGTAAAAACAAGTGTGGAGTTGAATATAAGATGTAAATGTATTAAATTAAAAGAAAATATATGCAGAGGACACAATGATGATTCAAGCAATACAGATGCGCTTGTATTGAGATGTTCAGTATTTTCCCTTTAGTTATTTATCAAGCTTCGGTGTATAAACTTTGTGAAAATATAACGTTTGCCAGCTGTGCTAGTGTCGGATAAGCCTTTAAAAAAATACTTTTCTAGAAACGTGACAAGGAGTTTTTAGACTCGCGTACTTAACATGGCTTCGGTGACGTCCTATTTTTTCAACAGTAAAAGTTTGACAACATTTATAGAAAAGTCGTTGAACTGTTGAAGTGCTCATTTATACCAGCGCATTACAATTTCCTGGTGATAAGGATGACTGAATATTTCTCCATTGCCCTACAATCGATACTGTCAAATCGATGATGCCAATTTTCCCTTTGTACTTGTTCTTTATATTATTCACTTTGTTGTCATTGTCTCGTCATTTTGTTAATCGCAAGTTGTTTTAGTGCAAAGTAGTGTCTTAAGGTGGCAGTGTTGCGTATATATTACGTGTGTACATATATGCCCTGTCAACTCGGTATTGTTACCCGGGATCTTGTTAACAGATAGCGCATTATCATAAGGATGTTACGTCTGTACATATATGCGCTGTCAAATCCGTATTGTTACCAGGGATCTTGTTAACAGATAGCACAGCATTATAAGTGTAATAAATCACCGCCTCAAGCGAAAGTCCGTGTTTTGTGGTGTTCACTTGGTTGATGTTATTCATTCCTCAGTTTCCACTGGGAATAACTCTTTATATGTACTCTAAAACCTCTTTGGAGAATTGGCAAAAACAATGCAGAGACTATCATATTGCATACGCTTAGAATATGCGGTACTTGCTTTTCCAGATATATGATGACTACTTTAAAATCATGAACAGTCATGTAAACATCCGTATAATGTTTTTAACTGTAAACCAGACTGTGGTTTGTGCAAATACATACAGCTACTGTGAGTATGTGTTTAGGTTGGTTATGTTGACGTAAGGTTTTCGTAATAAGTATAATAGTTCGAGTCCTTTAAGAACATTGCAGTGTCAACTAGTTGCGCATCCAATAGGCTTTGTCGTCTGCTGTCAATTGAAAATGTCAATGCTTGATGCCTGGTAGCTATGGAATATGTCAACTGTTGTGTGGCGCCCATAGAAAATGTCAGTTCTTGTCTCTTGGTAGTCAAGGCAGAAGTCAACTCTTGTCGCCCTCTGGTTATGGAAGAGGTCAACTTATGGCCGTGATAGAAGTTCACGATTGCCGACTGGAGGTCATGAAAGACGTCCCGTTGTCGTCTGCCCCTACGGCAGTCAGCAAAAGATCTGCCCGGAAACGAATTCCCTTTTTCTCATAAAATAAGTAAATATGAGTAAGAGAAAGGTCAATCCACGGTATCAAAGGTCTGGGCAGAATTGTTTGCCATGGTGATTAACTTACTTTAATGTATAGTTACTTTGGAAGATCTATTGCTCTCTGGTAGCCATGCAAAATCCCTAGAACTGATCATCACCAATGAGGTCGCTAGGCTCCATCCAGGAGGAACGCTGTTAAGCGGAATTGTCATGAATTTTACTCATGAAACTTACTAATCTTAACAGGCAATTCTCTGCTAGAAGTGGAAGAAAACCTCAAAGTGGTCAAGGGTGTACTTCGGCCAAGGATTCATTAGCCGCAGAAGCCACAATTCTGTCGCTGGAAGATTCATCCGGAAATTCAAAGAACAAACGAGACATAGACAACATTTCACACAAAGACAAGAAACAAGACAAGACAAGCACGGACAAAACGTCTGACAATGTAGACACCACGGTTGAAAAGATAAGTAGTACACAAGACAAAATGGCCTCTGCTGAGAAACAGAGAGGCCAGATAGACACACATCATACCGAGAACAAAATGGATAGCACACGGGACGAAATAGTTAGCCAGCAGGACAAAGTGAATAGCCGACAAAACCTAAAAGATAACACACAGGACAAGGTGAACAGTGCACAGCACAAAGTGGATGGCTCACAGGACATGATGGACACACATAAAAAACAGGACAAAATAAACATAGAGAGTAAAACAGACGGACAAGACACAGGCAGTGCAGACAAACAGAAACTAAACAGTGAAGATCTGGCAAATCGAGTAGAAAACGACAAGGAAAAACCAAAGACCCCTCCTGAAAGCGAGATAGGCCTGGAAAAACAGAGGAAGATCGGCCTGCCAGATAAACAGCACAACGATTCTAAAACCATTGAAGCTTCTAAGACAAATACCAAGGTATGTCTTTGAGAGTTTTGTTGGAGTTATCTGTACAATTCATGTAATACTGAACATCTCTTAAACAGCAGTTCAGTTCGGTATCAAGTTTTGTGCCATTGTGATTCTGTAGGTAGCGGGAATTCAAAGAATAGGTCGTGGGCCAAACTAAACCAGTGGACAATCAGAAGATCGAGCCATGAAGATTATCATTATAAGGCCTTAAGCAAAGGTTTCCATCCGCGTCTGACTTGAATTTGTGTAATTTTATAACATTTATTTTATCTTTGTTGGAATATGCCGACCCGAAATGAATGTTTAGATGTACCATGAAGTGTCCGCATTGAGGTCTTCGACGTGCAATAGTTTCAGAACAGTGTTAGAGTGCTGCACAAGTAGAGTTTTGCATGAAGTTTGGAGTAAAATTAAAATACCTCTCCCATAAATACCTTGGAATAACGATGTATGGTTGTACGTTTTCAAGGTATCTGTTTCAAAAACCGAGGAATCCCGAGATTCATTTGAGCCGGGAAGGGACTGTGAATACCTGTATTCTTTACTCAATGGCCAAGGTAAGTTACTCTGCTACAAACATGTTTTGAAAATAACTCATCGATGAACTTTCTTTGGATGTCTTGCTGGTATATTTGTATAAATAATAATACTTAATACGATTCTTTGGACAAAATGCCGATCGCATCGTTTTCTCTCAATTTGCTCACAAAATATAATTCACAGTGGATGACGTTTTTCCTTTTTTTCCTGTTATGTGTCCTGAACATTGAACCTTCCCATCCAAATTGTCGAACTGAGGGTGTGGCCTGTACTGTCAGCTTGATTTCAGATACACTGCCAATGATTCCTCTGACAATAAGCCTTCAGGAGTGTTTCATTTACTTCTGTTTCAGAAATTGACCATAACAAGATATTTAATTTGCTAATCAACCGAACCCATCGTCAGCGACTACAGCTGAGGATGAAATACGAGTTGCTATATCGACGGGTAATATTTACCAAAGTTTATGTCTTTGAATAAAATATTCATTTTCATAGTCGTTTCTAGTCTGTTCATTGCCTTATTCGCAGTCTTCACTCAGTCGTTCAAATCAAAGACTGTCGATTTATGATTCTTTCAACAAGGCAGGGAATCAGTCAGTAAGTCAGTCATCCATGGAGTTTACTGTTGGATTAGCACAGCCGTTGTGTGACATCTGCTATTCCCTGCTGACATAAGTGGATATTCAAATAATTATTACTTATTCTAAGGGCTTGCTCTGAGATCGGTTGGTCATGTTCCCAGCTTAGCTTCCACATTAACCGCTCTGAACGGTTACATTCACTAACCTGGAACTGGGTACTGTCACGTGTGCTGTCCCCCAGGTGTCACAGCACTGCGCGACGGAAATATACTTCCAATGATTTTAATGATCGACATATCAATCAATCAACCAATGAATGAATGAATCATTAAATCAATCAATGAACTAACCAGCCAATCAATATGGTAAGTGTGTTTGTGTTTTCCTCTGCTGACAGGACTTGGTGAGGGAGTTACGAAACTGCTTGCCGCCGAGTCAGGAGATTGTGCTGGGAGCCCTGACCCTGGAGATGGTTGAGTACGACGCGTTGTGCATCCATCAGGCCGTCTCCGGCATCGCTATAGACGATAAAACACTGGTCAACATCCTGATATCACGTGACCCTGTCGTAAGTTCACTATCCCCTCCTGCATTAAGGACTCTGACAAACACCCAGTCTTATTGGAATACACAGTTTCAAAGTTAAAGGAATCATAAATTGACTTTGATGTTAACGAATGTCAGACGAATGCAAACCTGAGCATCTACATGTATGGGTATGTTACTCACTCTGTGAACATCTGAATGAGCCCTTATCTTGACTGAGCGCCGATGATAACACGTAGAATTAACACCGACCTAGGCGCCAATATTAGCATTACGGGTTCAATATGCAACTCAGTTTCTAACTTTACCATCTGGCTGAGCACGTTGTGTCTAAAGCAAGCTTGAATGTCTTGTATGTTGTATATCTATTGTAATATTGTATCACCGACTATGGATGGCCAAAATGTTAACTTTGATCACTAGGGACCGGGGGTGGTCTAGGTGAAAATGACCCCAGAGTTCAGTGCAACAAGAGTGTAGTTTAACAGTATTGCGATAAAGACTTCACTGTGAACAAGAAAATCTACCCAAACGTTACAGATGTAGGGTCAAATCCGACCTCAAATCCGAAGTCATTTGTCTCTCTTCTTATCGCCACGATATGGTTAAAACATTGCCGGTGTGGCGTTCGGCTATAGTCATTCTTTTGTTTTCCGGGTTAACATCGGTTAACCCTTCTAGTCGACAACCATGGCTTCGTGATGAGGGATCTCATCTCTGAATAAAAGGGCACGAAAAAGGGCTTTGTCCGTTTAGCCTGCGTCATTACCAGGGAGTTGGACAGTATTAGTCAGAGATTTCAGTTTATACAAGTATTAAGAGAATGACAGATTTCAGCATATTCCTTCGTTTCTCTTTTAGCACCTGAAAGCGGTAAAAATCAAGTTTTGGCAAGGTAAGAAAACTTACAACAACTTGGTTTACGTTTCAGAAAGATTGACATTTATACAGTATGTCAGTTTGTATTAGTTATGGGTTGTATTTGGTTTGAACACTTCCAAGCTATGCGGTTTACCAGCTGTTGTTTGAATGCGGTGTTTCCCTTCTTCACAATGGCAAGACGTGTACTTCATGTCTGTTCAGTTAGATGCCTTGATATTGCGAAGATAGATGCTTCCATTACAGATACATATAGCACCAATGGCTGTCAACCACGGCCTTATATTGGTCCAGTACAGGCCGTTATTGTTATATCAACTTGTCCAAATATATATACATGTCAAAGAGTGTAAACCATGAAACGAACAAGAAAAGCCTGGGAAGAAAGAAATAACCGTGTGTATTTTGCTTACCTTTGTAGTTTACGGCAAAGACCTGATAGACTACCTTCGACGTGTCACCAACACGGAGTTGGGAGAACTTCTGCTGGTATTGTCATGCCTGCGGGAGGGGAAGTCGCCCAGGAGGGAGAGTGACGAACGCGTCACTGAGGCGGCGCAACGATTGGCTAAGGTTAGACAAATATCAGTGAATGGCACTGGATAGAGAATGGGCAGATTCTAGGTTAAAGCTGTGTGAAAATGAACACGTTTTGTACAAAACCATTTATTCAGCACAGTATGTAGACTTTCCTATATATTTCATTTAGTAACGCCTACTTCCCTGTTATCAAACGAAGCTATAGTTCTCAAAGTGTTTACTTTAAACATTAGATCAACTAAAAAGACTTTTATGCGCATGATGGGCACGGAGAACCGGAAGCTCTCGTATAACAGGATTATAGCATGTTGTCATTTAGCTTAAAGTTTTGACAAAAAATGCACCAAACGATTGATAATTGCTTCATGGGAAATTGCCTGGATTGATAACCCAGATTTTCGAAATTGTTTACTGTGAAAGAAAACTGCAACTCTATTTTTCATACAGTCTGAAGTGTTTGGTATACCGTCAAGGTATAATCCGTCGCAAAGAGGCTCATCGCACTGACCTATGTATGATGTATCGGACTGACCTTTAATATTTTGAATTATTTTACAGAAACTTTCCAGCGGAGAAAAGTCATATCTTGATGTGTTTCACAAGAAAAGTGGAGATGACATTCATAAAATATTCCGAAAATACTCTGAGGTAAGCTCTCCTGTAACCTTTGGACCTCAAGTCTTACACAAAATGGTCCAAATCTCAGTAATCGCACATCGCTTTCTGGTGTGACTCAGCAGTGTTTGTGTACTACCTAAGTGTTTTATGCACGCATACACCTAAAGGCGTGACGCAATCCAGGAAAGAACGAAGTACACAACTTTGGACCCTTATTGTTAAAGGCGGAAAGGAGTTCTTTTGAGCTCCCCATTAAGGGTATGATGAAAATTGTGTATACCAATTTTTCAGTATATTGGGCTATAATACCAGTGTATTTAAATAAGCAACGTCTAGTGGCGTGCAGAATGTTCAAATATATAAAAATGGAATTAATTTATGCAACCAATCACGTTTTCCCACAAACTTTCTATTACAGATAACAGGCAAAGACGTGTCGGAATCGTTTCAGAAGTACAAATCTGGAGAAGTAAAATTTGCGCTACTGGCATTCGGTAAATATTTCATCCAGTGGAGCCATCTGCTTTATTGTACTTTTTGGACTGGTTTTTGACACAAAAGTCTTTGGTCTAAATAGCAGTAAACTTTCTATGTACATTCTGTGCGTTATAATAGCCATCATATACCTAGACTGCATCCTGCACACAGTCACATTCCCCAATACTGACCTGGAATGAATAGGCTGCTTATGTCTAGCATATGTGTCCATTCCTATTCTACCCATATGCCTTCAGTCAAGCCACTTATACCCTACATTTCACATAATACTTTAAATAATAATTTTCCAAATAAATGAAGAAATATCTCACTTCACATTTATTATGAAGTCCCATACCTTAATGTACAGCTGGAGAATATAACAAGACATAAATTGCCTCAGAAATACTAGTGAGAAGCCTAGAATGTGATATCTGCGATATGTACGAAATGTGGAATGTTCGACCGGGATGTATAGAGAATAAAATCCCAGGCACGTGCTACTGAGTGTATCTTATGGAACAATTCATTAAGTGTGCCATATGTTTGGTTTCAGCGGACTATCTCAATGACCACACCCTATTTTACGTCCACCAGTTGAGGGCGGCCATGAAGGACCCGGGGGTGGACGGAATCATCCTCATCCACATCATCGTGTCCCGGGCAGAGGTCAGCACACCCAAATGTTTATGTCTCATTGTTTCGATTTAACACCGCCTAAAGTGCAATATCAGCGCGATAACAACGGCGTCCCCATACGCCACAGTCTTACTACTGCCCTACCGGTTCTTAAAAACCTGTGTCAGTCAACCCTGATTCCGATCACAGCAGGCCTGACGTTAGGTTTTGCCACAACTGCTGACAACGAGCCTGAACTTTTGATCACCTCTTCTGTATAGTCATTAGCCATTCGACCTCTCAACTCTGTGTGGCATCGGACTATTTAGACTTTGACTGATCTGGCTTCTCCGAATTTCAGATTGTACGTTAAATGTCGTTTGAGTCGTTTCAGTCTAAGACGTCAGGTGTCAACCATTAAGCAATGATACCCGAAAGCGTTGGACGTAAATCGGTGATGCCGAAGCCGATTAAAGGGTACTGCTAGGCAATAATGCTTGGCTACACTGAAGGCGTTTAATGTTAAAGGCTAAGACATCGTAAAAATGAACTTTTAAAAGAAGAAACCATTACAAACTGTGTCAGAAAATACCTTCACTGAATTTTTTAGATTTTATTTTTCAACAAAATAAACGCAGTCAAATATGTTGATAGTATGGTAGCTTTTATGGGCCATATTGATAATGTGGTTCACCAGTGACGTCACACAACTTTTTGTACACCTTTATGTTCAGCTCTGAATATTGATCTTGTGAAGAGTACTCCTGTAATGTTTGCCTGTGTATGGAAACGCTAATATGACATTTAATTTCTGCTTTAAGACCAGAGAAAATTCGGCGTGTCACTGGTGAAACACATCATCAGTATGGTCCATAAAACCCACCATACAATCAACATATTTGACTGCGTTTATTGTCGTAAAAAGAAATTCGAAAAAATTCTGTGAAGGCATATCCATATAAAGTTTTTAATGGCGTTTTCACTCATCCTAAGTTCATTTCTACGAGGTCTTTCCGGTAAACAAACGAACTGTAATGCCTGTATCGTGGCCGTCATATGTACTGACCGTTGAACTATAGTCCCTGGCAATACCGAATACATACTAATATATTAACAGTTGGGCAATAATGCCTGGTAATAACTAATACATCATATGTTAAGAGCTTATTAATAATGCCTGACAATACCTAACATATCATATGTTAACAGCTGATCATAATGCCTGGCAATACCTAATACATCATATGTTAACAGCTGCTCAGTAATGCCTGACAATACCAAACACATCATATGTTAACAGCTGATCAATAATGCCTGGCAATACCTAACACATCCTATGTTAACAGCTGCTCGGTAATGCCTGGTAATGCCGAATGCATCAAAGACGTTTCACGTCTTCAAAAACTCACCTGTACATATAGCTGAGCAATAATACGTGGCAATACCGAATACATCATAATATATGTTAACAACTGAGCTTTGATGCCCGAATGCACCCTTAAACTTTTGAAGACGTGGAATTTTTATGTGATGCTGAAGTTTCTAACAATTTTAGCATAGGTTGTGTGCTGTTGGCAGGTAGACCTGGGGGAGATCAAGTGCCTTTATGTGACGGAGTACGGAGTGGCTCTGGAGGACGACCTTAGGCAGAACTGCAAGGCGGACTACGTCCAGGTATTGCTGACTATCCTGAGGGCAACCACATAAGGAGAAGTCAACGCAACCAGTATGGAACGAGTGCACAAGAAAGTTAACCTGGCAAAAGCTCTACTGGCGTTTTCAGAAGTGACTGGAAATATGGAAATGTCAAGACACAGAACACATCATACCTGGCAAATTCTAATTTCTTGCGGTCTATCTCCTGTCGGTGATTGGACGCGATATGTAAAACGCAGATATACTGTCATGGTGAAACCCAGTCTCTCAAAACACGTTTAAGTCTGTGATATTTAAATACTCTATTTATCCTGGGAGATATCAATTATCGTTGCTGGTATTTTAAAGGGGGTTCTGGACTATTGTTACTCATTTACCATATATCAACAAAGAGCATCCAAACTTTTAAGCATCTGGGGTGGGGAACAGCGTTATTAGCTCTTATGAAAAGAACAGAGAAGCATGCTTGGGAGAGCAGAAGCGCTAGAAGGTGCAGAGGAGCAAGGAGATGCAGAAGGGTTAACTTATAAATAACTGGGATCGTTTGCGTCACCTGTTTGGTTAGGCGCTGAAGACATTGAATATACCTTCACTCAAACGCTTATATAAAGTGGGTTTAGCATTGGGACAATTCCAATACGCTTCTCTCAAGATTTGAATTTAATATCAGTTTTGTTTTGTTTAACATAATTTCTGAAAATATGTGTGCACTTTTCATGTCTTCCCGTCGTATGACGTTTTCTGCATTTTCAGTATAACATAACTTTCTGAAATAGTTTTTTATTTTTAAAACAGAACTGAGTGTTGCCTAGGGGTATCCTGAAATTTAAATGGCGACTTTGTCAACAGAATTAATCAGTATTTATGAGAAACTTGTATTTTTTAATTTCTTCTCTTAGGTGGTGTTTAAACAACGGATTACACGCTTTTTATACTAAGTACAAAGTATTAGGAAGAATAGCTCTTATTCCTCTCTACATATATGTCGAACTACTTTTTAGTGCTTTTACAGGGCACAAGAGTTAGAATCATTATTTCATCAGTTTCAACAAATACTTTAATAAAACTTGATTTCGTAAGTATTTCTCCCAGTAATTTCAGGGTTTTTAAAAATATTTTTTTATTTTTGTTTCATCGGTAATGCAAATAAACATAAATTGTTCAACCTATGCTATTGATTTGTTAGTCAACATTTTTAATTGAAGTAACAGTCCCAAATCATACAAAGTTTGGTGTTTCCCTTAGGGCTTTATTTGTGCTTTGTTAGTGCAGCTGAAGTTGACATTATGCAAGCACTATATAGATTCCGCCACAGATTTTGGAGCCCGATGTTGTTGTTATGTGACAGCCCGTGTTAAACCTATCACTTGTCCCGTCACATGGTTAGGTGGAATAAATGCACCTCTTTGGCTTAGAGGCTCAGAAGTTTCTGTGCACCATCGCGGCCTGTGATGAATAAGGTGGCGTAGATAGGATATAGCTTTACATTAGGAAGGTAAACACCACTCAAAAATACGCAAGGAGGTCAAACACCTATCAAACCAACACCAAACAGCATCAAAGCGACTGTGATAGTGTGCACCTCGACCACAGCTAGATGAACAGGTTCTCTCTCCGCAGCGCGACCATCCTCGTCCACAGGAGACGTGACAACAAAGGGGCAACATAGTGTCAGGACCTATTACATTGTATACGACAAATATGCTTTTGTGCTCCTTTTACAGACAAGACATAAATGCATATTGGCATTTTTATCATAGAAATGAAGAGGAATTGTTGTAGCGGGACGCACCACCAAAATGTAAGGGATTGGTTCTAGGCTTAAGGCCATCCTTTGTAGATACCTTTCATGCAAATTCACACATGAATTATAAATAACAGACAGACCAATAAATACCGGGAAAACGTAATCTCTTTATCAGAGGCCATAAACAACTACTGCATGGTCATGTCTATCCACGCGATGCCTGTTCTGAAGTGAAATTTATCCAAAAGTGATGTGGTTTTTTGTTCTTTTCTCGTAAATTTCCCGATCCAGTTATGTGATAAACAGAATCTGAGACTTGTGGTCATCGCATATGAAAGTTGATTAAATTTTGTGTTTGTTGCTCGCTAAAGATCGCAACAAACCCAAAATTTACTCAACTCGTTTCATAACTTTCATATGCGATGACCACTCGTGTGAGATCCTCTGTATTCATGTTGGCAAGAACTACGTCGTGGTCATGAAGTGGTAGCCTACAGTGGAATGTTCGTCAGTAACTTGCCTGAGATCGGTGGTCAATACCCTTTCTTCCGCCTGCCATTGAGTACGTGAAGTAAGTTCGTATCCGTTTGATGTGTACTATTAGAACAAAACACAGGGAATATGCAATAAACAAATAAATAATTAAATAAATCAATTAGTGGAGATTGATCTAACAGACAAAGGTTTTTCTTTGAAACGATAGTGAAATCTTGATGTGAATCCTTCAGGCATGGCTTTCCTAACCCAGGAACTAAGCGGCCAGGGTACAGTTTGGCTATGTACACTGGTGTAGCTGATCTCCATATCACTGCTGCGATAAAACGGACGGCATACGGGTTGAGATATAAATAAATCCAAACACATTTCTTTCATTTATTGTCGTGTATGCCAGAATCTCATATTTAAATTTTCAGAACATTTTCTACATTCCAATGACTTATTTTAATATCTTGACATGGTTTTTGACTGATCACTGTGCATACAATAACACGGACTGGGTAGTATTATCTGACGGACTTACTCCCTCCTCTGGCTGTGGTATTTTTATCGCTCTTTCACAGTAGCTAGGGATAAACTGGGAGCCGTAGTCGTCGATCGGTCAGTTATGTTTGATAATTGACCGGTGTATTCCGCCCGCGAAACGCGCCGCTGTCATAGAAGTGAAACATTCTTCAGCGATCGGGGTTAAATGAGAATAATAGATAATCTTGGTACTTGATCGCATATCAGAACAAAAATACAATTACCTCCCAAGTTTACCGTAGAGCTTACCATTTCACCCTACCAGCTAATAATTCGCGCATGTGCTCTTTAACAGTCGGCTGTCAGTCATGTTACTAAGTGAAGACAATAAGAATTCCACATTGCAAATAGACAAATATGGGTTCTTTTGACGGGTAAATTTGAAATTAATGGATGTAGGCTTTATTCTGTACCATGTGTAAAAAAGGCAAATCTATTGTTTTCCCTAATCCCACCAAGATACTAGATAGAAGTAAGGTTGTCTTTTCACACACCAGACACCATCCTTTCACATGATACGTAAAATCGTGTGTGTTACAAGACCAACCGATGTATCCGAGGGGAAATGTGAAGAGCATTTCGCCTAGTCGAGGGATATGCGACGCAAACAACACAAATCAGGAAACTTACGCCCTCTGGTTGCTGGACCATCACATGTAAACAATGAAAAGTATGACATGGGCACCATAGTCTCTAGACCAACAAATATTCACGACAGAAACCGGTAAACCTACACAACCGTTGGAGAAAAGCGCAAAAACGGTTAAGCTGTGAATTACAGTGTATAGACCATCACGCTTGTGAAGAAGCATGTGCACAGGACAAAATATATGAACTGTACACCTCTCTGCCGCCGCCGCCGCCGCCGCCGCCGCCTCAGCAGCAGTAACAGCAGCATATGTTTGTAGGCACGATAAATAACATGGGATATACACCGTCCTGTCTCTGGGCCAAAAAGTCGCAGCTTGTTGTTATAACATCATATACCCGTAATGGGACACATGAAATGTACACCAGCGTGCCCTTAGGCCCGTAGATCCATATGATTGAATACATTACATGTAGAACAAATTTTTGTTATATGGACAGATGCCCACGATCTTGTCGGGAGACCAACCTATGGCTACAATGGAAACATAAAATGCAGCCCAGCGTACCGCTAGACCAACAGATGCCCACGATCTTGTCGTTAGACAATGCAAAGGGACCAGTCCTCGGACATCGCTTGTCCACCAGCAGGATATTGGTTTATGCAGAAATACATGTACTATATTAAAGACTGCAGCTGTGTGATATTCGGTAATTGGTTAGACGTAACCCTAGAAATCCAGCTTTGTCGCAGTTTACAAGTATCTCACATAGTTCACGCAAATTCTTCACCAGTAGCAATTAACACCTCCCTGGCACCATGGCTTAAGTTCACGATAGAAAAAATCGCTTGTCGATACACAGAAAGATGCCCACGAGAGAAACATGAAATGTATACAAGCTTCGCTGGAATAAGAGACGTAAGCTTTCATGGGACGTTTGTATAGCATTCGTTGTCCACGACAGGAAATACTGAATGCACTAATTCCACTAGAAAACATCAGAAACTCACACTCAACTAAGCCTAGTCTGGTCGAAAATGTGGCTATGTAACGATGTAATCAGACATTTCCCCGGAAGAACAATAGCTATTCCAAAACAAGCAAGTAAAACATCGTGATTTCTTCTTCAGGTTCACTGTATGAGATGAAGATTGGGGACGGCTGCTGTTCGTCTTCGTGGTAAGATGTCTTTCCGCTTCAGTCACTGAATAACGGAAAGCCAGGTTGCCTGGAGTGGAGTCTGGACAAGGGTGGATGGGTCGGGAGGATGGCCATGTTCCATATTAGGGGAGCCAATGGTCATACCAATGAAAGTGAGTTAACAAGGAAACAATTACGTAAAACCATGGATAAATAATCTCGAGTATAAAAATGTGTTTATTTCTATAATTATAAAAGCACGCTTATATCATAACAGTATTTTTGCAATGAAAGATACAATATCCTGGCACAGTGGCAGAATGACTGATGGGTGAAAGGTTGATAGGTTATTCAATATCTTATGGTGGATAATTAGTTGTCCGATTGATTACTTTGTAGGATAATAAATTAATTTCCATTTCTAAAGGTATCTGTCTCTGACAGATCGTTTGGGTAAGTATTCAGTTAAAAGAAAAGACAGAAAAGCTATAACCAAAATTACATCAGAAAAAAGGTCCATACAGACCTAAATGGGCATAGGCATTTATTATGACGCGCTTGGTAACTCTATAAATGACGTTTCAATCTGGAATTCTTACGAGGCCATGGGACACGATGTCGCGTCAACTGTACCCTATGCTCTTCGGCATTACAACCGAGGCACTCCCTTGCCGTGCGAAGTACGGATCCCCTTTATTATTGCAACCGAAGACCATCGTGGCCGCCTGTTTGAGACAATGGGGAATAACCCCAGACGTATTCCACAACCACTTTTTGGTCGAAAATGGCGTTAAAGTATATTAGAATTAATTATTATGACAAAATGGTGAACTAGGAACAGGTGACGTCACAGCGAAAACAGATGCCTTCTCGGGTGGTAGAAATATCTCGCCCTTGACAGGTTAAAATTAAGAGTGCGTTCGATTTTCCCTACATGAGCATTTTAGCTTTCTTTGAACCGCGATATTTCGGTTATCCTGCGTCAAAAAATAAAAAGTGACGTTTTATGAAGTATAAATGGGATTCTTTATCCATGCATATATACATCTGGTCGAGTGTCTTTTTCTTTAAACATTCTTAGACCTATTTACATCTCAAGATGAACGATACTTGTAACTAACTATACCCAGTGAATACCTCTTTTTGTTGTTTCACGTTTGATTGATATTTTACCGGCACATTTAAGCTTATAATCAGGGCAACGGTCAACACGTGGGCTAGGGCACTGGCCGGACTGACCAGATAGGAACATTCACGGTCCTACGTGAATGATGGGGCCGTTTTTCAGACAAATGCTGTTACTACAAATTTGTGACGTGAACTTTACCTGATCGTGTTTAGGGGTATTCTGGGGGCATCTCCGCTGCTGATTTGAACAGCCTTTATAAAGGATCACCTGAAGAAGTTAAAGGGAAATATCAATAATTTACATGGCCGATTTGTTCGTCGAGGAAGATGTAAACCAGAGAGAAACGGGAAGAAAGTAAGCTACCAGGCCTGCCGTTCATTTGCTCATAAAGACTCAACCTAGTCAAATTCTGATGACATCAGTGGTGGACAATTACCCTGGCAATCCTGCAATCAGTGGGTCTTCCAAGCGAAAAAAAAACACGCCTCAAGTACTGACTCAATTGCAGCCCCGTGGTTTGTCAACGGCTTTACCTTTGACCTAGGGATTTGTATGACGTGAGGAATGCCGCTGTTCGAGGAGTGTCATATCACGTTGAAAATGGATAGAAGAGATAAGTCCTCCTTGGAAAAACTCTGCACCTGTAGAGCTTTGCACAAGTGTACCTCTGCAACGTCTACATATATAAGTCAACTGCCGTGTACCTATGGAGCTGTGCAAATATACACCTCCACAGATGTGTCTGTGTATCTGCGAAGGTGTGTACCCATGCACGTTTACCTGTGTAGCTGTGGACATGTGTACCTGTATACCTGTGCATAGTCTTACCTGTGTAGCTGTGCAGATATGTACCCGTACACATTTTTACCTGTGCAGCTGTGGAGGTGTGTATTTGTGTACCTGTGCACATGCTTACATATGCGACCGTGGAGATGTGCACCTGTGTACATGTTTACCTATGTGGCTGTGGAGATGTGTATTTTAGTACCTGTGCACATGTTTACTTGTGCAACTGTGGAAATATGTATCTGTGTATCCGTCCTCATGTTTGCCTGTACAGCTGCGCACCTGTGTACTTGTGTACCTGTACGTACATGTATATTTGTATGTATGTGCGTATGCGTGGGCGTGCGTGTGTGCGTGTGACATGAGGGCTAGCAATCCTTAATGTAGACTAGTAATCCTTGTAGCAGAGTGAGTCCATGCCAAAGTGCTGCCTCCTCTGGAGCATTATGCTGAAGACAGCAGACATGACATCCACTCAGACACGGTATACTAACACCGCGCAGACCAGTCTATTTTCTTTTCTCTAACCGCTCAGTACTGAGAGCCAAGCGAGGTAGAAACAGGTACCATGTTTTGTAGTCACTTGTCGCTACCTTAGCGATGACGGTTTGTGAACAAAGTGATGACTCATTACTGACTCATTGAAAGGGTATAATGAGGAATTCAGCTTTGGCCCAGTCGCACAGGAAAAGCTCACACGCAGTATTTCATGGTATCATTTCGCCGTGCGTTTATTATTGGTTTGTTTCATGTTTGGATCATTATGTGGTGATTGCCTGGATGGTCGTCACTTTCTCTGTTCCATGGTCCATCATACAGGCTGCCCGGCCATCATATTGTGGCTCAGGTATGCCTATACATGACACTTTGGCACATTTCATTAAAGGACTTTCCTCGACGCATGAAAGCGGCAAATGGGATAACATGTTAGAATTCAATTCCTATTGGATCGATTCCTGGTTTTGGGTAGGAAGTTATTTCAGTTACCAGGCGATGGGCAGTTGTATCCTTTGCCCGGTATTCGCCATCTGTTCACTTGGCCAGTGAGAATGGGGGAATATACCGAACATAGTGCAGAGTGATCGAACACAGGTATTTGATTTCACTGTAGTTTTCGACTAATTAATACTTTATGGCAACGATTATGCTCCAAAAAGAAGTAAAACCCCTCAACTAAAGTAAATAGATACTGAATTGTGAAAAAAATGGTTTTGTACACCTATATTCACCTATAAGATGATGTAATATGTACTGTTAGGTCTTAAAACATGATTTAGATAGCATGTCCTTCACATACGCAGATAATCATTACAATAACCCCAAAACCGAGGAGGCGGCGAATTCAGGAGAGCTATATACTTTGAGATGTTTAAAAGTTGTTTTAAACTTCGTGTTTATTTCACTGTTGTTTCACGCTGTCCTCGTGAATTTGTCACTTTTAGGATGGCATACAGTTTTTGGTCTGTAATTCCTTGACCGAAAGCTCTCGGTGTCAAGTCAGGAAGAACACGATCTTGACCTCCCTGACTTAATGCCGCAGTTAATGCAGTGGGAAAACAGAATCTTTAACTTCCTGATCGAAAGCCATAGACAGTCAGTGTCATATCAATGGAAAAACAGGGCCTTTAACCCCCGACCTTAAGCCACGGTCAATGCCAGGCACGCGGGGAACTAAGGATCTTTAACTCTCTGACCTAAAGCCAAAGTTAATGCCAAGTTCCTAGGAGAGCATGATCTTTAACCCCCTGACCTAAAACCACAGTCAGTGCCAAGTGCGTAGGAAACTCAGGATCGGTAATTCCGTGGCCTACCTCTCATCAAGGCGATCGCTGTGAGTTCAAGCCCAGTTCCGGCTAGCTTCATCTCCTGTTGTACATGGGAAAGTCCGCCTGACCATGCCTGGTTTCTTCCCGCTATAAAACTGGGCGGTGAAATATTCTTCGGCGTAAAACACCTATCATATAAAGAAATAAATAAAACCACAGACAATGCCAAAACCATGAGAAAACCTTTAACTCTCTGATCTAAACCCATAGTCTGTGCTATGTCTGTGGGAAAACAGGACATAGCATTGATATACGAAAAGCCGCTGTCTTTGCCAAGTACGTCGGGAAACAGGATTTCAACTCCTTACCAAAATGCCAAGTACTAAGGGAACCGGGATTTTAGCTCCATTACGCCGAAACCCAGACGCAATGTCATTCCGCAGAATCGCGTGATGTTTAACTCCTGTCCGAAAGCCACAGTCAATGCTATGTCCGTGGAGACACATGATGTTAACCCCTGTCGGAAATACCACAGCCCAGTCCATGTCCGTAGAATCACACGATATTTACTCCCTGTCTGAAAACCACAGTCAAGGCCATGTCCGAATAACATGATGCTTAACAACTGTCCGAAAACCACTATCAATGCCATGTCCGTAGAATCACATGATGTTTACCCCCTGTCCAGAAACCACAGTTCAATCCATGTCCGTAGCATCACATAATGTTTAACCCGTCCAAGAACCACAGTCAATGCCGTGTCCGTAGAGTCTAGTGATGTTTAACCCCTATCCGAAAATCACAGTCAATACCATGTTCATAGAATCACATAATGTTCCCCCTGTCCAAGAAGCACAGTCTATGCCATGTCCATAGAATCACATAATGTTTACCCCCTGTCCGAAAACCACTGTCAATGCCATGTCTATAGAATCACATAATGTTTACCCCCTGTCCAACAACCACAGTCAATCCCATGTCCATAGAATCACATAATGTTTACCCCCTGTCCGAAAACCACAGTCAATGACATGTCCATAGAATCACATAATCACATAATGTTTACCCCCCTGTCCGAAAACCACAGTCCAGGCCATGTCCATAGAATCACAAAATGTTTACCCTCTGTCCGAAAACCACAGTCCAGGCCATTTCTGTAGAAGAACAAGACATGTAACTCCTGGCCTAAAACCACAGTCAGTGAGTAAACAGATCTTTAGCTCTCTGACCTAACCCAAGTGTCCTGTCACAATGGTGGGTGAGAACAAGATCTTTAACTTTAAACCTAAAACCACACGTATGTATTGATTTGTTAGCTTTAATTTCTTTAGGAGTTTTACAAGTCATAGAGTTCATTTTAAATTACAATACAGGCACATAAGATAGATATTACGCTGACATCAAGTTAATAAACAACGTCGTCATCGGTGAATTGTTTTCCCTGGAAAATATGATATTACATCCATATTTACAATACTGTAAAATGTAAAAATTGTGCACCTAACTATGTACAAGCAACGTTGTGTGGACGCTTCAACATGTACCTGAGTCGACACGATCACTATATACAGGTAAAGTTCAACAAACCGCAATGAAAACCGATATTAGATCATGAT
This sequence comes from Acanthopleura granulata, assembly GCA_016165875.1. Classification (NCBI taxonomy): domain Eukaryota; kingdom Metazoa; phylum Mollusca; class Polyplacophora; order Chitonida; family Chitonidae; genus Acanthopleura; species Acanthopleura granulata. The sequence continues at coordinate 1,567,584 of JABBOT010000010.1, forward strand.
ATTCTTTCTGTGCTACGGCTCATTACACGACCATACAGAACTGAGTTAGATCTAGTTTTATTTTCCTGATTAATCTAGACTTGTAGACTGGCGTTGATAAATAATAGCCTAAGGTATAATGAAACAATTCATAATGAGAACAATCCGGAAAGAAATGCAAATAAACAATTTTAAAATATATAGATGTGTACTTTCATATAATTTGTTGCATTTAAGTATTCATCTCCAAAAAATGCAGCGATGTACATGTTAGAGCGCACAGGAGAGGTCTTTGAAAAAGAAACTTTACGGTAAAATACGGTCTGTGGTATAAACATATACATATACAGGTAAAACCCTCACACACATAATACAGGACCTCACCAATTCTTGTGGTTTTTATACTTTGGAAAGGCTTTGGAAAACATTTATTTAGAACTACCTCTCTACTACAGGCTCGAATATATGAACAGAACCTAAAAGGAGATGAGACACAAAAATAAATTTATTGAAAGACCATGAAATACTGTATCTGAAAATACCTTCACTAAATTTTTGACAACAGCTGCAGCCCACAGCAGATAAGTTAGTGCTTTTAGAATAACCGAACACGTTTAGTTTGGAACCTATGTTTATAGTATCAGGCAAGCCTGCCTTAGAAATTATGCTTACTCAAAGGCGCCGGAATTTCCTTACCACGATGTTACTATAAGGCGCCAAACTTCCAGAAAGTACCAGTCGTTAATACATCTTCATTTGCTTCGCGGGGGAAGGTCCAGTTAGATTTTTTGCTTTGATAAGCGAGATGGAAGGTCCGCATTTACGGTAATGACTTATGAAAACATCTAGGTTTTGTTCAATGGATTCCATAACTGTGACGAAATCCGCCAGATAGCTTTTGGCCGTTGCCTCGGTGACAAGGCCTGGATGGTAGTCCAGCTGTAGTTTAAGAATGCTCTTCTTTTCACTGGTCCATAGCAGAAGCCTTGTCTCGTGGTGAGTTCCCATTGGCCCGGCTTTTCCGACGGTTATGCTGTTATTGCGTGTCATTTCTAGCTGTTCGGTGATGTCCTCCATAACTACGTTATGTCTGCAGATATTGGCTGCCGTCTCCTCTGACGTGTTCTCCAGCACCAGAAACCCGGGATAGAGACCATGCGCCACACACTGCCTCACCTCAGCTGAGTTGCTCTGTAGGAAACTCCCAACGGTAGATTCTTCCTCAAAGGAGCCAACAACCGGCAGGTAGTTTACACAGTGAGTCATGACGTTCATCAGGGCTGGAACATGCTGGCGAGTGTCGATGTCTATCAGAAGTCCGATTTTCTCCTCTCCAGTTAACAGATGCCACAGTAATTGGGAAACGCTCACCAGAAACTGAAACATGGTAATGCCCAAATTATCTTTCGTTGTAACAGCGTTCTTCACGACATGAGTATCAACGATCAGTTCCACAGATTCCTCCACCGCAGACAATTTGTAGTCAGTCTGTTTCGAAGAAGAGAGGGAGATCAACGGCAAATCTCTTGTACTAAGATGGCTCTTCCAGAACTGTTCAAGTTTGGCAAATTCCGGAGATAAAACCTGGAACACAAGCTGTGGAATGTCTACTGTGACCTGAGGTGGTAAACTCTGCTTTAACAGCGCAGGTTTCAGTTCTTTAAAGAAAATGTTTACTGCTTTTTGATCAAACGTAATGGGGTGAAAGAAAAACCAGAAGCGAGACTGACATTCGCTGGATTGGAAAATTCTCAATGGTAACTCTTTACCCAGGTCAAAGGGTCGCTTGAAAACATTTTGGATTTCTTTCCATTCTTCATCTCGGCCTTTAGCTTTCAAAGGAATGACTTCTGGTACATCAAAAGCTTTCAACACAACAGGTTTCAAACCATTTTCTTGTGTGTAAAGCGTCCTCAGCGACTGGTGTCTCTGTATGATGTCAAAAAGTGCAGCTTCAACCTCAGTTACATGTGTAACCCGTGGCAGTGTCAATTCCGTAACAAGCAAAACGTCATTGTCGTTGTAATTGTTCACATGATTTCTGTGAACAAACAACTGCATCGGGGAAATATTTCTCGGAAGCTTGGAGAATATCTCTCCTGCACCAGTATCCAAAGGCTCACGTACGATCTGCCTATTCATCAAAGCGTTCTCTATTTCAGAGGTGAGTTGTTCCAAAGTTAGGTTTTCTGACAGCAAACGAGTAGCTGGAATATGGATTCCTGTGTCTGTTTTCATCGTATTAGCTATAGCTGTCGCCGTCATGGAATTCAGCCCATGGGTAGCCAGATTAGAAGTAGCCTGTAACATTTCGGTTGAAAACGGTACATGTTTCTGAGCAGTGTTTTTCACATAGGTCAACAGTGCAGCTCTCCTATCTTGAGGGTCCATAGCCAGAACAGAGTCTAGATCAACTTCTTCACCAACTGTGCTAATATTCAAGTTATTCCTTTCAGACATATCGAATACTTTTCGTACATCACTGATCCCAAGTAGCCTAACTTTCATTTCTGAACTGAACTGAACAAAACACACCTGTGCAGTGTCAGACAGCAAAGCAGTGGTGAAACACTGGCGAATTGTCTCTTTTTCCATCAATTCAAACCCAGCGTCTTTCAAACCTTTGGCGACAGCTTCGTCCCGAGCCGCCATACCTACACAAAGAGGCCCCCAATTAACCGATTGTCCTGGTAATCCCATCTGGCGGCGGTAACTTGCGAGTGTGTCCAGAAAACTGTTGGCGGCAGCATAGTTCGTCTGACCCTGGCTTCCAAACAGAGATGAGACAGAGGACTGCATCATGAAATACTCTAACTTCAGACCTCGCTTAAGACTCACATTATGGAGGTTCAGAGATCCCATGATTTTAGGAGAGGACACGTCTTCAAAATCTTCAGCTTTGGTATTGATTAATAGGGAATCCTTCAGCACACCAGCGCCTTGAAATATTCCCTTTATTGGATCGTCCGGGTATTTCGTCTGCAGCATGAGGAAGGCGTTTTGCAGTGAACGTGAGTCACGCACATCTGCTTGTAAAAATGCAATCTTTGCTCCAGTCTCCAGGCTTAGTTGTCGAATCTTTTCCTCATCTTCGCTGTTAGGTGATTGTCGCCGTGACATGATGACGACAAGACCACCGCCCATTTTTGCAATGAACTGAACAATCAACCACCCCAACCCAGAAAGCCCTCCCACCACAACATAAGCTGAATTTGTTCTGAACAGTGTCTTTTCGGTGATGTGTACACTGAGTGTTTCGTCTTTCCATAGGTTAATCACGTTTGAGACGAACAACTGAAGATGCCTTTCCTTGAAAACAGTGAGGATTTGTTTAATGTTAGGTGTAGACAACATCTCTGATATATGCTTTAAGGACTGGGGAGTCTGTGGCGTGTATCTTTGACAGACTTTATATTTTGGTGAATTGCATTTTGCCCAAAGCATGTACTGTTTGGTCGTCTCAATTCCAAATCCATCGATGACAACGAATTTATTTTCAGGTGACAAGAGCAATTTCTCCAGGCAGTTTGAGAATAAAATAACATGTGTTGTGTCCTCGGGAATGCTCACCTGTTCATTTTGTTGGTACACATTCACGTGTGTACATTCTTTATACTTCAAGATAGCCTTTACCAGCTGAGCAAAACAGTTAAAATGCTGTTCGGTGACGATAGCTACATGCGAATCAGATGGAAGCGGGTGTGTAAGGTTATCCATCAACGTAATACATGTGAGCAAACCAGGTCTATAGTCTTCTATGTCTTGTCTGGGAATAATGCATTCTTCTGGTACAGACATGACTGTAGCTGCGGTGTTTGGGCACAAGACAACCACCTCTTCGCCGTTCTCCAGAGTTCCTGTGGCTTCCACACATACAAGCTGCTGTTTTGTTTTCATGCCCTCTATAGAGGACTTCTCTTGATTCAACAAAGGAATATCTCTTAACACGGCGACACTCTGGATTTGTACATGGTTACGACCTTTCTTTGACTTTGGGTGGAAACCCATGGGTGGGTACTCCAACCAGACGTCGGACGGCCGATGAGGGGTTCCTCTGTTTGTCATAACATATAAAGGCTCTTTCTTTTCTCTGAGGTGGACAGTTTTGTGGCGGATGGGCCTGATCCGTCTTGAAGATTTCACCAATAGCTTATACGCCTTGCCCTGAATAATAAGGATTTCTTTGAAGTGGGTGTTGACTTCGTTTTCTACGTTGAAGACGCTAATGCATTTGCGTAGCATGTCCACAGTTTCCTGACTCAGATCAGACAGATCTATCAGCTGGATTCTCCTTTTGTCCTCGCGGGCGAAACTTCTCACCATTCCCCACAGATGAGAACCCTCCAGCCGAGTGGATGGAGAGGGAATCGGAGGTGTTTGCGTGTTCAGCGTGACAACAGTGACATCTGGGTGGATATTATCTTGTGGAAGCTGACATAAAACATTCTTTAGGTAGATGTAAGAATCGGTAAAGTCTGTCAGCGACAGTTCTGCATCTGTGCTATACAACTGACCGGATACAAAGACAACGCCAGATAGTTCGTTCAGACCAACTGTTTTACCTGACTGAGCTTGTAAGCTATCCAAGTTCAGGTCTTTCGTCATCTTTAACGGTATCACAGTATTTACCCTGGCAAGGCATTCGATCATTTCGACAGGCTTGGCACCTACATACAACAGAAGTATGGTATGATCATGAGTTTCGCTGATAACAGTGGTTTCCAATGGCAACCACTGTAAACAGTATTCCACATCTTCTGAGCTGATCTGATGAACACCCAGTGTCTTAATAGCAAAGTCGTTTATTTCGGCCACGACCTGTCCAGAAGATGTCAACAAAAGGACTCTGAAATGAGACAGGGCAGATGACTGGCTGGTCAGGCTACAATAGCACATCATTGCCTCTGTCTGGTTCCTGTACAGCCTAACTTCACCCAATAGGGATGGCATGCGACTCTCGGTTTTAGACGAGGCACTGGAGTAAACTGCGCAAGTACACTGCAGGATGGCATCCAGAACTGAAGGATGTAGATGTGTTTTTGCGATCTGACTTTTAACAAGGCTGCTGATTTCCAACCAGGCCAGGGACTCCACCGAATTAGATTCGCACTTGGTAATCAGTTGAAGAGGCTCACCATACTCAAAACCGAACTGCTTCAATGTGTCATACAGCTCATCTTTCTCCATTGAACAGGTGCATCGCACACGTACAGAAGCTATGTCACAGGCCTCTGGGTCAGAAGAGTGTCCTGTTTTCTCCACTTCACCAAACACGCACACAGTGTTCTTATGACAAATCCTGAAAGTTGCGCTTTGTGATGATAGCGCATCGGTGTACAAGGTCAATTTCCGAGCTTGATCTTCCGTGACGACAACAGGCTTGAGGAAGCGCACAGATACTCGCATTTCTTGCACCATGGTTTCAAAAATTTCGGTTGCATAGGCAAAGGCAACTTCAACAAAGAAAGAGCCGGGAAGAAATGATGCCCCACCAACTGTATGATCGTAAACAAATGGAGTGTCTTCTTTATTTACCTGGATTTCAAACGTTGGAAGATTTCCCGAAACACGAGTCACAAAGGGGTGTTTTTTATTTGTTGTTCTTATTCCTTGTCTTTTCATTCTAGATGTTTCTGGTTCATAGAGGCCCTTAATTCTCTGAAACTGGTATCTTGGTTCCACGGTCAGGTGAGTGACGGTCTGTGCGACAACTGATGGCCATTTTGGATTAAATCCAAGTGAATATAACTTACCCAAACTTTCCAGTAAGGTATTGATGCCTGTTTTACCGTGCGTTATGGTCACGACGTTTGGTCGAATGGTGCTGAATATGTCATCAAAATGAACACGAAGGACGGGGCGAGGTCCAATTTCAAGAAATATATTGAATTTATCTTCATCAATTGCACTCAGTATCCCTTGGTAAAATAGGACAGGATCCGTAACGTTTCTCGCCCAATATTCTGCTGTTTGAAAATCGTATGCAGATCCCAGAGGGCCAGTAACGGTGGAAAAAATGTTTATTTTAGATGGTTTGCTCTCTAAGCCACTTAACATCTCCAACAAATTTTGGACAATGGACTTTGCTTTGAAAGAATGGTAAGCTCTTTTGACATTGACACATCTAAACTCTACGTTGGGTACCTCTAAGGCCCTTATTTGTTTCTCAACGCGATCCACGGCTTCATCGTCACCTGAAATGGTGCAGCTTCTGGGACTGTTGTAAACTGCCACGTTGACGCCACCACCTTGTTGAATACACATTTCTTCGACCTTTTCCACAGGGTAGTTTATGATTACCAGCATTTTCCCTCCGTCAGCTTGTAAGAGGAGCTTAGTCCTGTGGTAGATCACACTTACAGCTGACTTGAGGGACAGGATCCCGGCGGCATGGGCAGCAGCCACCTCTCCTACCGACTGACCGATCACAGCATCAGCCTCCACTCCCCAGTGACGCCACACGGCAGTCAGTCCTACCTGGCAAGCAAAAAGCACCAGTGGTTCAACGGCGGGATCGTGAATATTACCTTCATATCTCAGTTCATCTATCACAGAAATCGAGCGGAATTCTTTTAGATGTCTGTCAATTTCTTCTAATTTGTCCCTGAAAACCTGGTCTTTGTCCAAGAGATCAATGCACATTCCTTTCCAAGCAGTTCCCATTCCACAGAACACATACATGACTCGTAGGTTTTTCGCTTGATGGGCTATTTCAGGTACACCCGTTTTGTCCAGCTTGGCTATCAGCTCTTGCTGATCGTTGGCGTGGAAAGCCACACGGAATTCATAATGATCTCGTCGACATGTTGACGTGAAGGACAGAGCATCCATGTCGGGTGGACTTCTTTCGGCCGCTTCTTTCAGGTGGAGAATATTAGCCTTCAGACCGGACGAACTCCTTGAAGACATGGCGATCATTCTGTAGCGATTTTCAGGAGGCTCAGAAGATACTGGTGAATCAGTTTTCACATACTGTTTGACGTAAGCGTGACAATTGGAGCCGCCAAACCCAAACGAGTTCACACCAGCCGCTCTACCTCCCGAGGGTAGCTCTTGCCATGGGATGCAGTCAGTGGGCACTTTGAGATGGTACTTTTCAAACTCAATCTTTGGGTTGAGCTTTGAGCAGAGCAGTGATGGCACTATTGTCTCGTGCTTCATCATGAGCAGCACTTTAATGAGCCCCGCCGCTCCTGCCGCTGACTCCAGATGCCCAATGTTTGTTTTCACTGAACCAATATGTCGGGTCTTGCCATCTTGTCCAAAAAATTCGCCGAGGCAGTTTGCTTCTATGGGATCTCCTACAGGGGTACCTGTACCTGGAAATAAATGAGAACTAATAAAAATGTGTGCAAGGAAATTAAAATGTTTACGAATGTTTCACATTTTTGTTTACCGACATGACTGACGAACACCAACAATAACAGAAGTAAAGGAATGGAATTCATTTGTACCCAAATGACATATGGATGTAAGTGTATTATCTGTATAAGTGTTTAGTGAACGTGTATCCACTTAACTTTCAAGCTCCAGTTTATTTCTCGAGGATATCCGTTCTGACGCAGGAAATCGTGTAAGGATAGGAGAGGACTCCTTATTTATTTCTGTCGCAATTTAAATGGAAATATTTTCACCTTTTTCAAAGCTTGTAAAGGAAGCTTCACGTGTTTTTTTTGTGCCAATGACGTTGGTTCCAAATGAGAATAGGGAGATCAGCGGAAAAAGTGTAAACTTGAAGAATGGTGCATATATATTTTGTATGACTACGTCACTAACCGTGCGCTTCGATATATTGCACAGTGGATTTGTTAATATGATGAAATCTGTACATGTCCTCTAATAGCTGGTTTTGTTGATCACCAGATGGCGCTGTGATAGGCTGTACGCTGTGACCATCCTGGTTAGTTCCTGTGACGATGGTGGCCCATATTTTATCCTTGTTCTCCAGTGCCTGTTTAGAAAAAATATGTCACGGTCGAAACAATGATTAAAACTGAATAATGAATATAAAGCAACACACATTCATATCCCTGTATGCATATTTGGGAAAGAAAACATGAAATCATCCAATTAATAGATAAGAAAATGACCGTCATTGGACAGAGAGGGTGCATTGCTACGTCACTTTCATTATCCCTTCCAGCCCAAATACCTGTAAGCTCTAATGGCTAATCAGACTCTTCGTCGGGAAACGTGGGAAACGTGCTGACTTACGTCAGATAATTTCTTCAGTATCACAACCCCACATCCTTCTCCTCGTGCATAACCGTCGGCATCTTCTGAGAATGTTCGGCATTGTCCACTTCGTGAAACCATCCCTGCTCTGCTCAGAGGAATCATGGTATTGGGCAGCAAAATACCATTAACTCCTCCAGCAACAGCAAGGTTGCAGTCGCCTGCAAGGGGAAACAGACGCCAAACATATTATAGAAGCTGGGTAAACTTTAACCTGTAGTGATTACAGATCACAGGAAACATGTTATTAACAATGGTTTGTTAGAAATTTGGTTATATTGTTGAATACTTCTTTTTCTTGTCTTAATAATTTTAGTGATGTCACATAACAGCCAAAAACATGATGAAATAACCTGAACGGATGGCCTGGGATGCAAGATGGATGGCCATCAGAGCCGAGGAACAGGCCGAGTCGACGACAACTGCCGGTTCGCGCAGATCGTACACATAAGAAACCCGTGAGGCTAACATGCTGTTGGACGCTCCGGTCAGTGTGTAGTTATCAGTCCGCAGGTCATCGTCGCTGGACACGTTGGAATAATCTGAATTCATCGCCCCTAAATTAAAGACAACGAAGATCATTGAGGATTTGTAGGACTTAATCAGCTGTGATTTTCCGTATTAATTCTAAATGTATGTCAGTATACGACTGTCACTGAAAAAGTAGCTCAATTCACATTTTTGGCAAATGAAGTCGTTTATGCATCTAATAAACGAAAACATCAAATAAAACAAATGTAATGTGCTCGTTGTTACTCGACAGTGGTGACTTCACAACATTGTTTGAGCAGAGCAGTGTTTTTCCTGAATCCACATTCAGAAGTCTCTGGGCGAGTATATTGACTGGCAGCCCGAGTTACGAACCTAGTCACTTGATCAGTTTATCTAATCGAGACCTCTATACCAATGTTCCACGAAATCAATTTTAAGTACGATAATGAATAATTTTTATAGCACAATACCTTCATAGTTTATTTCCCTGATCAATACCTAACAGAAGCTAATGTAGTCATGCATATATAGGATGATGCGTTGACGAAGTTTTGAATTTCATTGCAGCGCCTTGCAAAGAATTGCTCTCATCCATTCGCATTAATGTACATGAAGAACACCTCTGAAGTCAGCAGTTAGCCTATTATAGTTATTGGCTTGGTGGGAAAGCTTGTTTGAATAACAATTCACGCAAAGATTGTGGATTCGTAAAATATATAACCTACAGCCCAGCAAACACAGTGACTATCCTTTATGACCAAAAAAGGGTTCATAAACCCTCATAAACCCTTGGTATAAAGTAAGTGCCTAGGTGCACAGCAAATATGACGAGTTTTGACCACGGTATTTACTTCGTGGTACATTATTTTCAGTTTTATTATTTTTATTACAGTATGTTTAGTTAGCCCCGGTAACTACAGATCAAAGGATCATGGGTTCTAATGTGCCGTTCAAAATCGAATTTTATGTGTTCGCAATGGGGTACCTTTTCCCGGGCAATGGCGACTTTAGCCCAAGACGGAACAACCATTGTTCTTTCGTAATAGTCGTTACCACGTTACCAGATATCCCGCAAATCGTCATCACATAGGCAGAAATGAAAAAGAGACTACACAGCTTAGACCCCAGTTAGACACCGCGTTCTGTATAGATTATTTGGTTGGTCATTTAAGCAGTAACTAATGAACTCCCTGTTTAACTATTATCCACTGCGAATTATACAAAGACTGTTTAGTCTGTAATGCAAACACTAAAGACAACTCTCTTTTAAACAGTTGTGCACTGTGTTTTGTACAGCGTTTTAGTTGGTCATATCGACATTAAAATCCGTAATTATACACTGTATTTAGTGCAAAGAGTGTATAGTCAGCCATGTAGATACTAAAAAGAGCTCTCTCTTAAACAATTACGCACTGTGTGTTCTGCAAGCGTTCAGGTGGTCATACAGACACTAAAATCAGCCCTAACTTTCTGATATCTAACACCCTATATTTTGTATAGAATGTTTAGTTACCTATATAGACGCCTGTTCTGCTGCCCCGAAGCTGTTCCCTGGTTAACCCGCCGTCCTCCAGCGCCATGTTGACCGAGTCCAGTACAAACCTCTGCTGGGGGTCCATCTTCAACGACTCTGATTCACTAATCCCGTACAGACGATTGTCAAACTCATCGTGTCTGAAATACACAACGTGAGGTCCATCATCTCTCTGTTTACTGATACAGGCTACAGAAAATTTAGTCCACCTCTGTTACCGTTCAACAACTCTTCCAACAGAGCGATGTGCCATTCTTTAACTTGATTTATTAGGCCTCTGTCATGAACTTGTGGCTTTCTTATGTTATGGCAAGAAGAACTTTGCTTTACTTTGTAAAACAAATGCCGTAAGGCTATGATCTGTACCTGGCTATCTGAACATAGCCAGGTCTTTCTGAGCATGCATAGGTCAGACAGTTGCATTTTATGCAACAGTAAAATCCCAATCACGAAGGCCTCGAATTTTATGTCAGCACAGTATAAAGGGTGCACGTCAAATCTGCAAACATCTTAGCACTGAGATCTTATTATGTAAGTTTTGACATCAGCTGTTATTTTTTTTCTTTTTTTGCTTGTAATGATTCTGTCTAACCTGTGTACAATGCCGACTTTCCGCGAGTATGTTTTCCCCGGGGCATCCGGGTGATACCAGGCATCCACATTCCATCTGTCCGGCGGCACGTCTATCACATGGTTCTCTCCCTTCGATAACACTCTCCAGAATTCGTCCGAGTTATCGGCCCCGGGAAATCGACATCCCAATCCAACGATTGCTACTGTGGCGGGCGAGTCCATGGTGTGAGACCACAATGTTTTTAGCCAACCTTAAATCAGAAACAATTTGTGATGATGAGGTTTGTTTGTTTGAATCGGATTTAACGTCGCCGTCAATATTATTCTAGTCATATCACGACGATATCTCCATGTAACAACCCGAACACAATGACGACACCTCTACACTGCTGCTTACCTGAAAGACCACGCCGAAGACACCCAGATGAGGCAAACCACCCAGTCACATTACACTGACACCGAGTGACGAGTACAGTAAGCGAGGATGTTCGAAGATTACCTGTCTAGTAAGACGTGATTCGGGATTGACCGCTGGAGCTACGGTTTACGAGAAAAAAGTTGAGATGAGGTAGGCCTAATAAATACATGCGGCCTGATCAGACACGAGATGTGTTTTGATGGAAAAATCATTGGCCAGTCTAATAAAAAATTGCAGAAGCGTCCCAAATACAGAAGAAAAAGACTAGAAGAAAAAGAGGGCCTGGTAGTAGCAGGTTTTTTTTGAGGAGTCAGTGTGATCCGATAAGTCCATTTTGTAAAATCTTCATTTATGGTCCGATTGATTAAAAACATGAGGTGCAGTGGACTTTATTTATTTATTTATTTATTTGATTGGTGTTTTAAGCCGTACTCAAGAATATTTCACTGACGGCGGTCAGCATTATGGTGGGAGGAAACCGGGCAGAGCACGGGGAAAGCTCACGCTGATCCGCAGGTTGCTGGCAGACCTTCCCACATACGGCCAGAGAGGAAGCCAGCATGAGCCGGACTTGAACTCACAGCGGCCGCATTGGTGGGAGGCTACTAGGTCATTGCGCTCCGCTAGCGTGCTAACCGACAAGATGCTATGTTACAAAACATCAGATCATTAATCATAAAGACCACTTGAACATTTTGACTTTACTGAAACTTTTTTTTGACAGTTGGATTTAAAGTTGGCCAAATGTTAGCCTACAAAAAGACACACATGCCCAGTAAATATCATTGCTAACCAATGAAAGTGAGTTCTTTATAGTGCAGTTTAAACTAGCACATAGCCCGGGTTTTCTCTCGATTTATTTTCTGTCAGTTTCTACACTTCATGTATTTACTGGCCGCGGAGTTTACTGGGACTGTACCCAGGGCATGTGTTAATATTATAAACGAGGGGCTCCTGCATGCCTGGTTGATATGTTATACAAACGACAGCAAATTACACTGTACGTCAAAGTGTGTGGTATCAGTTGCTCTTTCAACAAATATACTAGAGTTCCTAATTTCGACGTTAGGACCCTATGGTGAAATCTCTTTGAGTTTTGGCTTCTTCGCTTTATGTACTGTTTTGCAAATCAGTGTATTTTAACATGAGCGGGTACACATAGGAATGAAACTTATCCACTAAAGACCAGTTTGACTTACTAAAACTGTGAAAAGTCAAATATCATTTACTGTGTTACGATACGCATTTAAGAGAATTTATAAACAAGCAATCTCTTATGGATTATTGTTATTATTTGTTCAGGTTAAAATTAAATTCACAGATTTGATCCAACGATTTCACGGCACAAAGGTGGTGATAGTAAGTTTGTGCAGGTGTTTGTGAGGGAATGAGGGAAGGCTGGTGGTGCTTGTGGCAGGGTCTGTTGCCATGTCCACGTCGAATATCGAATCTCGCATGGCATTGTATGTTATCACAGAGACGTGGTTGCCTAAACACTAGTAGGCCTAACCGCTAATTTAAAGGGCAAGTCCAACGACTTTTGACTGTGTTTCAGTTCCTGTTGTTTCTAGATTTCATTTCATGAATACAAGGTGCGGTCACACTTAAATCACATTTAATAAAGGAGATTAATTAACTAATATCTAAAACGGAAGTGACACACGTGGTGTGTGTAGGCAGAGCAACAAGAACACAATGCTAATGAAGCAGAGGTGTGCTGTAGCTGTATGCCAAAATATATATACATCCATCATATCAAAAATATTTAAGGATCACTTACTCTATCACGTGGGCCGGCTGATCATTGTTTATGACATAAATCGCATCTTCCTCGGACCCGACGGACTCCTGACTAACCTAGCCTAGACTGTACACTGTGTGTTGGCAGTGTTTTGACTGTCGTATTTTAGCCAGCAATCGTGACCCTTGGCTGACAGTTTGTAAACTTTTTGGGATCCGTTTTCTTTAGTACTGAAGTAGGCTTGTCACGAGAGAAGGATCAGGGACGTCTTTACATATACCCTGTTTTACTCTCCAGGTTCTGCTCAGTGTTGCTCTGAGATCTTGTGGTACAGGCACCCCTTAAGAAAGGAACACAAAGGCGACTCGGGCGGGAAACACAGATGGACTTCGAATTTGATTACGAATCAAGTTCAACTTTTATACACATTTCATATCTAAATACGTTTGCCAAAATCTTTCTTGATGTCTCATCTTGAGAGATACTATGTACTTAGAGATAGGTGTAGTAATATTTGATATTTGAACTTTTAACATATAGTATTACTTCACTTCAGGTACTTTGATAATCTGTAGAGCATTAGAATACTCATATCCTTGATAAAGCGGATTGTATATTTCATAACCAGCCATCCTTTAATGTGATTCTTCATTAGATTATATTTGGCGATGCCCCAAAGGAGTCTTAAGATATTATCCGACCACGACCAAGAATCACAATCTCCACAGCAAACCTACCCTGAACACGATTCCCTTTATCTAAATCTTCACTTAACATACAATACACTGGGAAAGGTCACCTGGTATTTTACAGGTGTATACATGAGCTAACAACACACACCACTAAACTCTACGAATAGAATCTATCAAAAATCAATGTAAATTTTACAGCTTGAACTGACATCATTTAATCTTGCACAATACAGTGCCTCGCACAGCGAGGCTGTGTTTCCTCACCCTTCTAGGACGCCCGACCTGATCGAGCCGTATAGGCTTGAACTTTTCTCAGCTTCAGTATCATGTACCAATGCTCCCCTGCATTCGTTGATCATCTTATTAACTTAGCGGACAAACCAATCCTTAATAGCGTTCGAGATTTGTGCATGCACTGCATTCTTTCAAATTTGGCATATACATTCGAATAAAAAAATAATAATAAAAAATGAAAACAACAGGCCTGGGTCCCTTTGCTGCTTGACTCGGATAAATAAACATTACATTATATTTGTCATATGTTACATTCACCTATATATAGCTATGAGTACAAAAGTGGATGCTGAATCCATTCTCAGTGCCTTCTTTTATTTATCTGTATTTTCCAAATATTAAAGAATAACAGCGAAAAAATGTTATTTTGAGACAATCAGATAACAGTTCGCGCCAAATATATTGTCAACAGATACAAAATGCACACTATAATAATAAAAGCAACGAAATAGGAAATTAATAAGGGTAGTAAATACATATACCAGCTGAAGAATGAGTGAGTGAGTGCTTGGGGTTTAACTTAACAGTGTTTCAGTCATATGACGACGAACCAGCAGAAGAAGAAGATTAATTCATCATATTTATTCATATATCACACATTCTTGAGGCCATGAGCTTGGTCCCCATTTCCTTCCACCTAAACCAAGACGTAGGAATATTAGGCGTTCGTGGGATGTTGGCAGCAAGTGATTGATTCCGTGGATAAGCGTTTTCACCTTCAGCTTACCACAGTCCTTTTACCGTTCAAACAATACATAAGGTACGCCACACATGAATGGACTGTCATTTACTCGTTCTGTCATCTTAAGGATAATGAAAGATGGAATATTTACATTGGACTTGTGATACGCATGTATTAGCGGTTGTCTGACTGTTTATATCTCGTCTGAGAGTGAGAGCAGTAAACTGCCAACAAGCGGTAAAATTACACAAAGAACACCAAGCGATGAGGGCATGCGCAACGAAGACGTCACATGACATTGGCACAGCGACCAATGGTTAACCTACAACAATACTGGCGTAACCACGCCGTTTTATTATTTTTTTGTGGGGATATACAAGTACGAAAACAATTTTCCTTTTTGGAAGATGTACCAAATCTGACAATGTTAACCTGTTCTTACTTAAACTGTACGATACACATGCTATACTTTATTCCTTCCACAAAGCCGGCAACGTCCAGCAGTCTACACAATGGAGTGGACGTCGATTTGCTTTGAGGCTCCATCACTGCCCGGTTTGACCTCCAGTGCCTAGGGGATTATTCTCCCCCGTTCTTATTTATTTATTTATTTTTTGCACATTGCATGAGATGAAACTTGACCGGTACTATCATTGGTTAGACTGGTCTCAAGTACAGGCTGGGGATTATTGTGCCCCAATTCACCCAAACATTTATACAACCACGATTAAATCTTGTACATATTTAGGACGAGATCGTTGACGACTAGACCTCCTTCGCGTCTTAACAGGAGTTGGTTCTCACTTCCATCTGGTAATGTGGGTTCACAAGGCTGTGTTGAGTCGAGTATCTTTGTAGGTTCATAATCAATTTCCGGTTGAGGGATATCTGGAGGCTCTGGAGGCGCACATGGCGGCGTAGTGAGACTGTCCACCCAAGATGAGTTTTCATGCCCATGTCGGTCGGCTGGGATAGATCCTGATCGGACCTTATTACATTCATCTTGGTGGATCCGGTAAGAGGCGCTCTGTATCCGAGAGCCGGTAAACTTCTTATCTACGCACCACTGACCATTCAAAGAAACCACTTGGTATCTCTCACGTGCAAGGGACTTGTCGGAATACAGGTACACGAGATCACCAACTTCCAGTGAAGCAATCGGACGATGGGTGCATTTCGGAATTTTTGACTTCTCGCTCTGTCGATGGTTTTCTCTACGACGCATCTTTTGGTTTGGTATAAAACGTTGATCTTGGCTTGCGAGTTGGATATTGGAGAGCTGTTCTCACTGAGTCCAGACTTCTGCTCCGGATAAACCCCTAGATCGATTGCGGGAATTTAAACGGGCGGTGGCGGATGCGAGCTGAAGCGGCCAGATCCGGGCTCCATGCGGATCTTGTTGCAACAATTCCAATTCTAGATCCTGGATAGCCTTTTCCGCGACAGGATTTTTGTTTGCATTCTTCATTCTCCCAATTTCAACTGACAGGCCATACTGATGTATGAGCTTGTCACTGACAAGAGCCGTCTCGAAGTGTTTTACTCTTTCCGTCTCATATAAATGTTGACCAAGTGTATAACGTCACTGTTGCCCCAAGGACTAGAATTAGTTGGCGTGCTTGCTTTATTAGGTCCGCAGCAAAGGAAACACCGACAGTCGAGGGTGGTAGCTCCGATGACTAAGGCCTGACATGCTGTGCCGCTTTCTTTAGGGATGCACAATGGTTGCAATCCGAAGTAACATTACTCATTGTCTTCTCCATGTCGACGGCAAAGAAGCTGCGGTTCACAACTTTAGCCAATGTGCGGCTGAATGATCTAGCTTAACGTGAAGAGCAGTGAAGAGGGACGATGATACAGTGGCGAGTGCTTTGGATCGAGTCGTGCCGGCGAACGACAAGGAGACCATCTTTAGAAATGGTGGCAACGTTTAAGTACCGTTTCACGTCTTTGATATTGGTGAGTTTCTTAGATGAACGAGCGCCCAGATGTGCATGGATGCGGTGCAGATCTGCGCACTCAGGCTACAAGGTCATCCAGGTTATTCGGTTTGTGTATAGTAGCTTGTTTTGGTCTGTCCCTCTATACCCTCTATTGAGGCAGATCGAACAACGCAGTCTTCCATCCGTTAACAGATTGACACGCTTGACAGATTGAGTGGTCACAGGGAGGGGCGTTGTGGCTACCGAAATCAGAAGGGAGGTTTGCAGAGCCCTTGAGATGGCGAACAGACACTTGGTAACGGCTCAGAATGTGGCTACACATTGTCATTGGCAAACCCAGGCGGTTAGCTGCCGAGAGGTTACCGGTTTCCCCACGGTCTAAAATGACACGGGTATTGTGGTGACCATACAAGGTGTCAAAGTAGGGTGATTGCCGAACTTGCCCTCTGAGGGTAGGCATAACTGGTGCAGTCAATAAACATTTTGGGATGGGAAGTGGGGTGGCTTCGTATTTTGTTTCTTCTTCTGTGTCAGAGCAGCAAAAAATGTGGAATATTTGTCGAGCCTTGGCGAAATACTTTCTGTCCTGATCAGGTAAGAAATTACATTCGCATAGAAAGTGGCGACCTGGTCGACGTGTTTGGTTGCACAGTGGGCACGATTTATGTGACCGTTGACGGTGTTGTGGCCTTGAGGAGAACGGTCCTATGCGTCCCAGGTGCACGGGTAGAGGAGGTTCTCATTACACGTGCATCTTCGTATGCCCGAATTTCGTCCAGTAGGGACGATAAGGCCTTTGAGATTTCGGACTTTATAGACGCAAGTGTACGCGAGCATAACTTAGTGCCATATCTTGGCTTTACAAGTTGTGTAGCTCAGGATGTATTAGGCGGAGCCAAATAAGGACAATAAAGTTTGTAAAGTAGGTGACACTTCTTCGTTTTCAGTTACTAACGCGCCATGGTAGTGTATTGCTCCGTCACTTCGTAGAAGGTTATTTTCTACAAAGGCAATAAGTGTTTGATAAAGATCTTCAGGTCGCTCTCCCGGTTCAAGGTGAATTGGCGCAAAATCAAGAAAATGGGCACCTGTTGACTGGATCCCAAAATGTATCCATTTTTCAAATGGACATCTGCAGCATACAACGTCTAATTCATTACGCTATGCTTTAAAATAGTGTGTTGAACAACACCATACAGAGGGCTTAGGCAAGCAAAACTATCAGCTGTTATAACACTACACTAAAGGCATACATAGGCCTACGAATGCGGCGTCCTTCGTCAGCAAAATGTGACCTTAATATGTAGGTTTATAGGCTAAAGAGCAATCAACTACATGACGCACTTAAGGTTTGAGAAAAAGCTTCTTTTGGGGATATGGGGAATGTACATATATTTAGCAAATAGATACAGCACACCTCCGCCTCATCAATTGCATCACTGCAATTCTAATGACGTAGTCAGGCTAGATGAATTTAGATCACTTATTTTCAGAAAATGAAAATTACATGTAAGAGGAATACAAATAAAGGCATACTTCTTGATAAACCAGAGAAGATGGTCGTTCTGAAGAGGCTAGTGCAATGATACATTCATCATAAACGTATTAACCAGGTTGTATGACCCAGCTGAATCTCTCTTCTTGCGTCTAACGGTAGGCGGATATAAGGCTCCACAAAGTCATAGCAGAAAGTTTTAATCTAAAAATATAATCGTAAACGTAGCCTTGTTCAAATTATCTCGTGAAGAGGATACAACGCTCGCATCTTACAGGCTGAGTGACTTTAGAGCTACAATAACTTTCCCATTCATCCTCTCAGGTTTACAAGAAATAACTAAAAACCATGAGATTTATAGGATGCGCAGAATCTGCGCGCCCGTCATGACTGTATGTTCGTGTGTTTGAGCATACTTCATTCAGCAGCCTGTACTATGCACAGTATCTGTGCGCCCGTCGTGACTGTATGTTCGTGTGTTTGAGCACATTTTATTCAACAGCCTGTACTACGCACAGAATCTGTATGAATTGTACTTTTCCATTAAAGTGGCGAAATGTTATATGCAATACATGCCCGCATCACATGTTAGCAACGTCATATAAGGGGCTCAAGAATACCACACATGTTATACAAAGCAGAACAGAGACTAAATCACGCTTCCACACCCGGGTTTCCCCAGAATATATCGGCGTAAATAAGGAGTGACGAAATTATGCGCTAGAGTCACTATTTCTAAACGATCACAAACTACTAAATGTATGGATAAGGAAGGGAAATATGTCTCCGCGGCTGATCGAATGCGTTTTTGATACTAGAAAAATATTACGCCTCCTTAATTAAGAGGCTTTTAATCCTGCTGTTACTCAGCAAAATACTGTAAGGTCATGGTTTATCTCCCATGAACCAGTCAGCTTCGATAAACACGTCACACAGGAGATAAACTTCCCCGCGGCGGAGGCCTTACTCCGCCTGCTACAGACTGTCTCTTATCACGGCTTCCACGAACTCGGAGTCACTTTCTACATATGCGATGGAAACTGAAAATGGACATAGGCCTATCATCTGAATGGTACGGTATCCTGGGTCTAAGACGTCCACATCGCGGTATTGCTTACTGCTGCTGTTGTGCAGTAAAGCCACAGTCATTTGTTCTTTTTAATCTGAATTAGTATAAAATTTATGTCATTTTCTATATTAAGCGAAAATGAAACATCTAACCAGTGTGAGAACTGCCGTAACGCTGTGTCCGTTATTATATGCAGGTACATACATATATCATGAATATACCATGAATACTTACAAGCAGCACTTTTAGCATATTTTTAAAACAAGTTCGTTTTGTAAGATGTCCAAACTACATTTAATGACATCTCAGTGTTATGTAAGCTCTTCGATCGTGCTGGTAAAAACTACAAACGTTATCTCTTGATAAGCCAGGCCGACACTGAGCCACAAATCGATAACGGCATATCGATTCACAGATTTGTATACACATATTGTCTTTCCTATTTTTCCGTTCAGGGAAGATCATAAGGATCCACATCAACACAGTTGTATACGCATACGACTGTGACGGCAATTTTCGGACACACTTGGGCATAACAGTTTGCACTAGAAGAACAGTGATTCTGGGCATCGTTCACATTTTACCTAAAATTATGATTTTCATTCCGTGGGAATGAAATAACCATTTAAGTAAGTTATCCACATTTCGCTATAGCCATCCAGAATATCGAATTGGCCATACGTGTACATATATGGGCATAGTGTACTGTGACTAAGCCACATAGGTATAGTCATACTTGAATAGAACAACCAAGCAGCATTCATGACATCGTGGTCTCGCAGCACAGTGACAGCAGTGTATCCGAACCAATAACTCAGACCTAATGTGGCGCTACCTTATGATATTAGCCTATACGTTACCATGGCTGTGGCAAACTCTTCGCCTGTTACCGTGTATACAAGCGAATGTAAATACAGACATATTTCCGAGGGGTTACGTTTACTGGTTTTGGTATGTTTTCTTCACGTCATACCATGTACAATGTGGAATAATAATCACTATTTCATTCATTTCAATCTCAACATATGGAATATCTTTTCAAGCGAAAGTGAAACTGGAAATGTTATCAGAGCTGCAAACGGCTGCGTCATTTATCATATACATATATGCAATGGAAAGTGAACACGAAACGATGTGTACTAATTAAACAACGGATCAATGCTTGGTATACATGGAATCTATTT
Organism: Acanthopleura granulata; assembly: GCA_016165875.1. Lineage (NCBI taxonomy): Eukaryota > Metazoa > Mollusca > Polyplacophora > Chitonida > Chitonidae > Acanthopleura > Acanthopleura granulata. The sequence continues at coordinate 1,587,915 of JABBOT010000010.1, forward strand.
TTGTAAATAAGTAGTCGCTCAGTTACAGATAAAGTAATGTGTTCATTGTTGATATGGAGTAAGGCAAAAATCATCAGTTCATTCAATCTCATATATATATATATATATATATATATATAGAGAGAGAGAGAGAGAGAGAGAGAGAGAGAGAGAGAGAGAGATTCATGTATGTATGTATGTATATGTATAAGCGAAAGTGAAAGTCGACATTTTATCAAAGCTGCAGAATGCTTATTTATCACATATATGTACGCACGCGAAAACGAAAATTGTGTGTTTTTTGGGAGTTAGTTATCATACATATGTAGGCAAGTGAAAGTGATAATGGTATGTCATGCAAGAGTTCAATCATTTATGAGTATCTGGAATTCTAGGAATGTCAACAACGGGGAGTTAGTGAATTACAGGCAAACCAAAGCACCCATATCTCCGATCCAACATTTACATAGCCTACAAAAGCAGGCGTCACAGCTTCGTATTTGGCTAGACGTCCAGTGACCTAGTTCATGATACATACGACTGCTCAGAATATTTATCAAACAAAGACATCTACATGGGTGTAGCTAGAAGTTACTGGCCAGATTTGAATGTGCTGTCAGGGCTCCCACGGGCCGAGTTAGAAAAACGCATTAAGCTGAAGTCTGTGGAATGAATGAATGATTGATTATAGCTCATCGCCACTTTGACAATATCTTGGTTGTATCGTGGCGAGGAAGTCTGTGGATCTTCAACAAATGAGATTGTGTGTTCAAATTCAGCTCCCACTGTGACATCTTGTCAAACGCATGAATGAATACTAGCAGTACAATAACAATATATAAGTAAAAAATAATCAATAAGTTACGTACAAATAAGTATAAAGAAATTAATATCCTAATTAATTCATTACAAGAGCTAAGCTGAAAATGAAAAAGAGAGTGTATGTCGATGTCATTGCTTTCTTATATTGTCATTTCTAATATTTTATATCTTTATTTGATTGTTGTTTGACACAATAGTCTTTGAACTTTAACAGGGCTTGGGATTGGCAATAACCTGACACAGAATGGCAGTAGACAGTATATAAGTGAACTTACCAACTATAACCGGATCGGCGATAGGATCGCCCGTTCTCTTTCGCCCGACCACTTCTGTCTCTCAGTTATATCCATACACAATACTTATTACGGCAAAGCTCCAAGGTTCTGCAAGTTTGTGTCTTCAGAGTGTGAGATATGCTGGTCCGTGATGTCCGCCAAGGCCTTTCCTTGAGATTTTATACAAGCCTATCTATATATAGCTTTGTGTCGTCACTGTGATTTCGTGGAAATGACTTCGGGAATTCCAGAGGCACCCACAGCAAAACCAAATAGAAAACTTTCATTTTCGCTACGACTTACACTCACCGGCTCAAACATTTCTTGATCTTCGAGTTATGATTTAACTACTGTATCAGCCTGGTGTATATAACTCGGTGGGTAAGGGTGTGAGACCACAAGTGTGAGGGGTGATGGATGGGTGGAGGTGGGCGAACTGGGGCTCTGTTAGCACGCTAGCACGGCGCAATGACTCAGACAAATGCTGTCGCTGTGAGTTACGCTGATGCTGGCTTCCTCTCCGCTCGAAACACTAATTCGATTGTTCATCCAAGGTTCAGGCTCACAGAAAACGGTGGGGACGGGTAGGGACTGGCTGTATCTCTGAAGTGTGTTGAAGTATTGCCAGGTAATTTTGCAGCTATAAACTATGAAAAGTAATGGTTGAAAAACAGACCATTAATTATGGCTACAATTAAGCAGAGAAAAATATTATCCAATAAGCACGTGCTCCTACACCCCTTTTCTATGGCGATAGGACGCTAGCACCTGCATTCCAGCTGATTTAGTTTGATGAAATGGTAGTCAACCCCTGGTGATATTTGGATATGTTGTAGGCCAGGTATCTAGTTATTTAACAGCATGTGTCATTTGAGCCAACAAAAATTAAGGAATATACTTTTACTTGGGTGTTCTTTGTGAAATTACTACATAAATAGTAAAGCTATTTTTAGTGGTTTTATACCTATACGGAGGAAGGTCTGCAAGCATTCTGCGGATGACCGCTCGTCCAAAGGTCCAGAAGAATGCATAGGCTCAAACCGTCTATACTAGTCTACCTATGTTACATAAGTAGAAATTGGTAAATTGTACAGTTTATTAAATATATGTCATTAAGGACGCCATTTTTAGTCTCAAACGAGTTATAAACTAGCACCAAAGCAAGCCACCGCCGAAATTACCAAAACTAGACGTTCTTATAGGCAAATGACACAGTAGGCCGGCCACATGATGTCGTGGATAGTTATTCAGCGACACGGTTGATAATACTTGCCCGTTCACTTGCATATAGTCTATGCGTACCCCAACTGCTATGCGCCAAACAGTCTCAGCTCTGATACGCGAGGCAAATCTGTCGATCTGGTTCGAAGTCTCTCTCATCCCCCTCCAACCATTTGAAGACGGTCGCTTTTGCACCTTGTTATTTTTTATTCCTTATTTTTACAACAATATTTAAATAATTGAAAAACGTATATCATGCGAGCACCAATTATTGAACTAACGGAGGTGGAGCTAACATGTGTGTGGCTCAAACATGACGATGTACTAACGTATCAAGCAGTACAGAGCCACATCCAAAACTGGCTGAAATCAGACAGGAATAAGTAGAAGTTCCCGCGATCACTCGACTTTTCCGTAGGGATTCCGGTAAGATACATACATCATCAGCTGCCCAGCTCTAAATAAGTAAGTGGCTTAAATCATACATATTCAGATCACCCAACCACTCTCATGGATAAAAACTCCTTCTTCAAGGAATAGCATTTATCACCTTTAAAGAATATCAGCGGTTTTCAGTTCGTCCCAGAATGCTAATACACAACACACAGGCTTCGATCTTTAATTGATTTTGACTCCGAATTTCTATCAAAACAGCCCCTCAAATCTTTTGATTTCTTCACGAGTAGCTGGATTGAAAATCTTTGGAAATGTCCTCCTAGCTGGACAAATTCTTTGCCACAGTTCATACACTCCGCACCCTCTTCAGTAAGACTGACTGCAGATTTGGACATTTTTCGAAAGAAGCTAGTCAGCATGATGAAGAGATTCGTTCTAACTGTCAACAGTACAAGCTCGGTCATTCACGAAAATCTTCGGGTGAGTTCCGTGTGCAAAACTAGGCTTCCCCAAAACGTCTGTTAGGACGGGAAAGGCCTGCGATCAAACTGGGACACGTCACGTGACATTACTTGAGATTGCTCGGTTGTGTCAAATGGAGAGAGGGTTTTGTTCTCCACGTGAATTTACTGTATATTTTTACCGGAACCTTGAAAAAGAACACGCATAAATGCTCACACAGTTTTGTCGTAGACATATAAATATACCAGGTGCTTGCTATATGTATTTGCATAAGCTTTTGGCCGGAATAAAGTTTTTCAAACACCGTTTATTTCATCCCAGACGTGGTTGAAGCTGACCTGTTCGGTACGTACATTAGTTTATTGTGAAATCCGGTGTCAACTTCACTCGTGGAGCTAGTGTGATGCCAAAGCTAAATTCGCTATTCGAATAACAAAAAATAAACATAGTGCTGTAACTTCTTTATTGCCGTCACTCTATTCAGAATGGAATGGTGAATTAATGTCGATATTGGTTATTCATTTATTTATTTATTTGATTGGTGTTTTATGCTGTACTCAAGAACAATGCAGTTATACACGAGCATTATGTTGGGAGGAAATCACCTTATTGATGCCTATTCAAAATTAATGGAAACATAAGAGCACCACAGCTTGCTGGCGGATCTTCCCAGGTACGACCGGAGAGGATATTCATTATTCAAGTAACGAAGAACAGAAAAAAGGTCTGGTGCTAACTACCCTATTGATTTGTGCATGTAGAAGCGCGCTCCTTGAAGTTTGTTAAATTTGCACTCTTCTGCATATATACTGACATCCGCAAGTGTCAGCCAATACATCACCAACAGGGATGACTTTGATGTGAACAGTTACATATTTGTCAACCCTTGCGCTCTGGAAATGCGTTACAAGCATACAAAATTACCAATAAATAAATATTGAATGAAAAATATGTACAAGAGTAACAATTTCATACGAATTATATGTTGGACATTTTAGCGCTGTTTTTCCCAAAGGAGACTCACTTCCAGACTATGCATGTTTTTACCAAATTTGGTGTTTATATGACTTTTTAACCATTTTCAGACTTCAGCCCACTTCCTGTAGAACTTGATTTTCACCCACACAGCAATTTCAGGTATAAAAAAATCAGGTATAATTCGATTTTGTGTCCAAGATTCAGGCGCACAGAAACCGGTCGGGATGAGTAGGGACTGGCTATATCTCTGAAGTGTGTTGAAGTACTGCCAGGTAATTTTGCAGCTATAAACTATGACAAATAGTTTGAAAAAGGTCCATTACCTATGGCTACAATTAAACAGTGAAAATATTATCTAATGGACAAGTCCCTCCTAAACCCTATTTCTTTGACGATAGGACAGTAATTCCAACTGATTTGTTTTGAGAAAATGATGGTCAACCCCTGATGATATTTGGAGGTGTTGTGGGTCAGGCGTCTGGTTATTTGACAGAATGTGTCATTTGGGTCAGCAAAAATTAGGGAATACAGTTTTACTTGGGTGGTCTTTGTGAAATTACTACATAGATAGTAAGGAAATTTTGTAGTGTTTTTATACCTTCAATGCGTATGCCATAATGGCGGGAGACAAATGATATCCAACAGTCTTCGTGTAAGTCCATATAAACTAGCCTCCGAGTACTGTCGATAATTTATCGCTGGTAGGGCCAGCTTATTAAGGCCACTTTTAAATAAAGTTTTTACATTAGTAGACAATGTGACAGCTGGTATGCGTAAGCTGTGTAATCCGACCTCCTGTCAGTTTACCTCAGTTAGGGTTGTATTTTGTTCATAAGTAAATAAGTCGTTAGAATAAGTATGACTACTTACACCCTCACCCCTCTGCGCCCTGGGCCTCAGGGACTGTTAGTGCACCAGCGTGAAATACACTGACTTACATCCTCACCCCTCTGCGCCCCGGGCCTCAGGGACTGTTAGTGCACCAGCGTGAAATACACTGACTCACACCCTCACCCCTCTGCGCCCTGGGCCTCGGACTGTTAGTGCACCAGCGTGAAATACACTGACTCACACCCTCGCCCCCCTGCGCCCCGGGCCTGAGGGACTGTTAGTGCACCAGCGTGAAATACACTGACTCACACTCTCACCCCTCTGCGCCCCGGGCCTGAGGACTGTTAGTGCACCAGCGTGAAATACACTGACTTACACCCTCACCCCTCTGCGCCCTGGGCCTCAGGGATTGTTAGTGCACCAGCGTGAAATACACTGACTTACACCCTCACCCTCTGCGCCCGGGGCCTCAGGAACTGTTAGTCACTGACAACACAAATCCATAAATATTATATACACCAAGGAGTTAGTAAAGTGGTGGGATTAAAGGCACCACAGAGCTTGTTCTATCTCCACTGAGGAATGTAAAATCAGAAGATGACAGAATTTTACAAACGCCTTTGGTAAGGGGGTGGTGTAAATAAACAAATTATACATAGTTTGGCAACACAAGCCAGGCATGAAGGGAAGAAATAGACAAAATCGTCTGCTATGAATAGTGTCTCGGTACATCACTCTACATCACTGGCTGTTATTCGATTGTTTACAATATGTTTACAGTATGATTAAAGCTTTGATTTAAAGATAGATTTTGAGGATATACGACGTATGCAGATGGGTAGTTTGTTCCATTTCTGGGGACCCGTAAACATCATGGAATACTATGATAGATTAGATTTATATATAGGCTTATTAAGATCGAATGTATGTCTTCTTGTTACATGATTGTGGACTGCAGATTGTTTAGACATAATATTAGTGAAAACTTATGGTGATTTGTTCTGCGTGAAAGAAAAATCTGTGTGTCAATAATAAGACAGAAAATACCTTTAGATCTAAAAGAGAGAGAATTCGCATATCACGAAATTTGCTTATAACGAAAGAAAGGAGAGGTGTCATCAAGGCGATTAGAAAGTAAGACGCCACGAATGGCCCTCTTTCCGCCATGTTGCAGCGGTTTTAAATGATTGGGCAATGTATTACCCAGAAAGTGACTCCATAAGACAGATAAGGATAAATTATAGAATAATACAGCATGAGTACTGTTTGCTTACACAATGCTTTATATGGTTTAGTACACCTAAGTTCCTTGTCACTTTGTAGCAGATATAGTCTAACATGGTCTATTCAGCTCAGTTTTTCATTGAAAATATTCCGAGAAATTTAAATTTAGAAACTCTTTCAATCGTTGCACCAAAAATAATAAGTTGAGGAAGCGACGTTTTCCTTAGCTTTGTTTCCGGTCGAATTAACATGAATTTGGTTTTGCTTACATTCAAGGACAAGCGGTTTAAACAAACCGAAGTGTGGAGTTTGTCTAGTTCTCTTGACATCGTATTAATAGCTGCAGTGGCATCATTAGAAGAACATATGGTACTAGTGTCATCTGTCAATAGCTGACGCATTGGTGTGATGTAGTCCAGTTTTGCATAATACTATTACATGAAAAGAAAAGCTCAGCATTTTTACGGTCAAAGGGAGATCACCTCGAATATACGAGACAGATTACCGTTCTTTGCCTTGAGGGCGCAAAAGAAAAATAATGAATTTTGTTATGTGTATCACACTATAGAGATAGAATTGGAGTGCAGCCCGAGGCGGATGTCCCTATGGAGAGAAGAAACTTGGCAATGTAAGTCAACTTTTACCACATTGGTCGTTCTATGAGGGGACTGGAAAGATTTCCACACCCTCGCAGTTAATACGACGCTTATGTGAAAAGAGTTGTACCTTGCTGTAAACCGTTGGTACTATCAAAAAAAAAAAACAACAACAACAAAAAAACATACAGTGTATGTAGTGCATTTTGCATGCCGTTTTACTGTACTTGGTCTGTATACTGTGCTATATTTTGATCGCATGTCATGGTTTGGGTTAGGCATTTAGGATATTTTCAAGTGTTCCGTTACCAGCCATCATGATATAACTACCTATATAATGTTGAACATGTTAATGGCACTGAATGGTATACTACTTCTTGCACTCGTTGGATTAGTCACACTCAGTTATACACTCTCAGTGACATATATGCATCGGTGATTGGTTTTCTATACGTATACACAAGAAGAAAGATTAACACTGATCAACATGTGTTTGTGCACATGCTGAGTTAGATCATCTTGAAGGTAGCACAATCAAACGTGGATGTGACTGCTCGGTGAGTTTCAGACACTTAGCCGCCGTTCGCTCGCAGACATTCGTATTTGTGAGCGTCTTGTACCATGTAAAAAATATGGGGTTGACAGTGGTGAACTCAACAACGAGTAAAGGAACGCTTGTATTAACATTTCTTCAGACAGACCAAACCGGGGGGGGGGGGGGTCAGGCGACAAGGTCGATCGGCTAGATCAAACTGTGTTTAAACCCAATATCAAGGAACAATATAACGTTTTTCAGAAGACTGAGGAAGCCAAGACTGCCTCAGTTCTCTCTGTGTTCTCTAATCACTCAGGGGATTACCGTCATATAACTGAAAAAACAAAACCGAAACTGAAAGTCCACTTTTTCTCGTCCATTCAGCAATTAGAGGAATAGACCGGACCAACCGAGGCAGGTGAAGGGCCTCTGGCGTCTTCCTGACAGAGATGTAAAGGCTGGGGATGTTCTTCACTTGATCAGTGAGCTCAGATAATTTAACCCTAACTGCTGCCCACGGGTACGCACAGTTGAAGTTGATGCCTTCGGGTTTGTAGACAGCTTTTGATGATGATGACCAGTCGTGTTATACTCCTTCTGCAGAAATCTTTGCATGTACACCAGTAAAAACTGTCCACTGAAGAACACAGCACAACTTTTGAGGTCAAATCTTTCCTTTCAGACACACAGGAGATAATGCCGAGGAGAAAAAGTTGTCGATCAGAGTCGCCATACTGGTATGCACGCATAAGTGGGAAGGTCTGCGACAATAGCTGCGCAAATCAGCTGCACGCGATAATTCAGCGCGTGAAATACTAACGTATGAATATGAGCCAAATCGAAGCCCCAAGCGAATGAAAATGGGATGTGAAAATGAAAGAAAAATCAAATCTTTATATATTGAAGTAAAAGTAAATGCATGGATCCCATAATATCCCGGTTAGGGTTAGTGGCTGTTCTCTCAGAAATTATGATCTTCTAGAGGGAGGGATTGAAATAAAAGGGATGGATTCAGAAAAGCCTGTTTTGGAGGCTGATAAGGAAATGAAGTGCTTCTGTTTGAAACTTCATAGAACCACCAGCCTTAAGCTTGGCCTACAGAATCTCCTGCATTACCAAGCACAAGCAGAGATAGTAGTAACTAATCGCCAGTGGTGTGACTTGGTTTTGTTTATAGCTGACCTTGACAAGTTGACAAGTCCAGTTCAAACCATTTATACTCTGAACGTGTGATCTTTGGCAAGGTTAGGTACATTATCTTTAATATATCGACCTCATTTTTTGTAATATATCTTATTGCTGAAGTTTTTTCTTCGCGCTTTAAGGAAGCAGCCGCTCCGTCCAAAGTGTTCCGGAGAACAAGTCCTGGGCTGTTATAAAGTATACAAAACTTTTCATTTTTCGATGAAAAGAGTTGGCGATGGAGGCATCATAATATTTATTCATGGCCTTGTTACCTATCATAGTGTTCTTTTAGTCTTCAGTTACTTTTACCTGTAAAAATGGCCACTGTCTTATACATAATTTGCCAACATTTTTCAGCCCATCGACTTTTCTCTTTTACAGTACGTATAATTCACAGATCAGATCTGCAGAGAAGAAAGCAGTACAATCTACTTTATACATCAGATTCACGCTGCACATCAGTGCATTTGCTGTGCTGTTAACTGCAAGGTATAAATGTTTAATTGTAATTGGCTTCTGATTGAAGGCCTGATCCCAGAGTTCAAGTACATATAAAACTGTCATATCCCTCAGGAGAGTTTTGTCCCTTGCCACATCAGTATACCAGCGGCGCATACAAAGAGGTCAAATTTCAATTCTAGAGCAAACAGCTGACTATTATACCTTAAAGAAAACATATTGTCTAAGCAAACAGGAGACAGCTTAGAGATATTTGCCTATTAATAATGCAGGGGAATTTTAAAAGTATACAATTACATTTAAATGTCTTATTGAATAGAACCAAGACAGAGATCCAAAAATCACATAATAACATTCTCCGTCTTGATAATTTCATCATTTATTTTAGGAACCTAGGTGTCAAAACCGACACTGGTATATCAGGCGTCAACCAGAATCAGCGTTTCGGGTCAATCATCGCAAGACCAGTTTCCAAAAACGACAAACATCCCAAACCACCAAAGAACTAAGAAAATATATAAAATATAAAAATTTGGATGGGTTCATGATAAGAGAAACAGTCAAGAGTTTTCAATGATGACGAAAAGACGTAGGCTTATGAAAAAAGTCAGTTTCCAAATCGTGTACCATTTTAGTATATATGGTGTCGATAGTCAAATATATATGTCAGTAGTATTTCAAGTGGTTAGAAGGTCAACCTCGAGGTCGAGAGGTCCAGGTTCAAGCCCTGGTCGGGTAATACTAAAGACTTTAAAAATAGTACTTGTTGCTGCCTTGCTTGGCGCTCAGCACTGAGAGGTTAGGGCAAGGAAATAAGACTGGTGGGCCCGGTGTTCCAATGGCGACAGCGCTTCGGCGGCATGGACTTGCCCTGCCATAGAAAGACACAATATATGCACACACCAGAACGACTCCTCGTCGTCATATGACCGAAACATTGTTAAACTCCAAGAACTCGCTCTCTCACCCAGTTGTACTTTGATACAACAGTTCATAATCCAACCTAGTAATCACATTCAACCGAGTTCAATTCAATTGAACACACGAGAGCCCCAGAGATTATGAATACTCCGTCCGTGTTTACTTGTAAAAATTTAAGAAACTTAGAGTTTTATGCGTTTGATGGAATATCCTTGACACACTGGTTTTCGCAGTAATAATCTTGTGACGTTGATTGAAATCATCACATAGCACACAGGATCTAACAAATACTACATGGAGAGATATGTATGCGATATGTACACGACAATTCGGTTTGTTGCTATCCAAGTAGAGACAGTATACTGTTTTGTTAATGCGAAAGAGCGAACCTGATAGAGAATACATCTTAATAACTTCTGTATGTAGTCGTATTCATACGAGAACAAGTATAGGTCTGCCAAAAGTGGGGCGCAATTTGTACCCATCGGAATACCTAATCACTGTTGATAAATGGTTCCCCAAATTTCATATCGCTATTATTAATGAGAAATTCTAGTAGCTTAACTCAGTAAACAAGGGGGCATCTCATGATAACAATTGGACATCGCATGATAACAAGGGGACAACTCCTGATAACAAGGGGACATCTCTTGATAACCCTTGTATGTCGTGGAATTGAAGAAAGGTTTGTTGCAACTGAGATTACTGTAGCGGCGACCGCTTTTGAAAAACACAGAAACAATTAATGAGGAAATTCGATCAATTAAACCTGTGTGAGGTATAACAGTTTAGAGATTGGATAAATCCCAAAGGAATGGTTTGTTATATTGATAAGATATGAACGGTGGTTCTTGTATGTTGAAATAATTCGGCACAGCATCGCGGATCTCTGCATGATTGAAAATTCTTGGTATGTTGATTCAAGGCCTTAGTCAAGACCCTAATCGAGATAATTTAGTTTTAAGAACGGTCTATTTTTAGTTGTTTTAACTGTTCTGAAGGGTAGATAAAGTCGATATCTTGATATGTCTTGACATACACGTATGGGGTGGTGTAGAAATTGCAGAAGCAGATTTGACTTCGTCGACCACTTCATGTAATATTTTAAGAGGAAGTGTATACAAGACTGTGCGAAGAGAATGCATACAACTGGCTGTTTTAGACAAACGTACCAAGGCAGCGAACGGTTATGTTATTGTGAATTGGCATTTTATTAAACTTTCTCCTACCACGGCAGCGTTGACTTTGTTCATGGCATTTAAACAGTTGCGTTATGTTGGAATCGTGCCACTTACTAGATGTTACATTGCCAATGCCCATATCATTGCCAGTTAATCCATAAAGAAATATTAAACCAAGCTGCAGTCTCGAAACCCATTTTGTTTTTGTTTTTTGGCTTTTTTTTAGATTTTAGACTCTGGAGGTGTAATAAATTACAGTTAAGAGGACATTGTTTTATTCAGCACAAACAATTAGACTAAAAGCCTAACGGAGATCACCTGGCAGAGAGTCGGATTTCAACGGTTCAGATATTATAAATGAGAAATTCTAGTAGTCTTTTTTCATTTGTACGATGTGGCTGCTGCTCTGGTTTAATTTCCCATAGTCTTTTCATTTTTTTCATTTGACACATTTGGAGATGTTGTGGGTCAGGCGTCTGGTTATTTGACAGAATGTGTCATTTGGGTCAGCAAAACTTAGGGAATACAGTTTTACTTGGGTGGTCTTTGTGAAATTACTACATAGATAGTAAGGAAATTTTGTAGTGTTTTTATACCTTCAATGCGTATGCCATAATGGCGGGAGACAAATGATATCCAACAGTCTTCGTGTAAGTCCATATAAACTAGCCTCCGAGTACTGTCGATAATTTATCGCTGGTAGGGCCAGCTTATTAAGGCCACTTTTAAATAAAGTTTTTACATTCGTAGACAATGTGACAGCTGGTATGCGTAAGCTGTGTAAATCCGACCTCCTGTCAGTTTACCTCAGTTAGGGTTGTATTTTGTTCGTAAGTAAATAAGTCGTTAGAATAAGTATGACTACTTACACCCTCACCCCTCTGCGCCCTGGGCCTCAGGGACTGTTAGTGCACCAGCGTGAAATACACTGACTTACATCCTCACCCCTCTGCGCCCCGGGCCTCAGGGATTGTTAGTGCACCAGCGTGAAATACACTGACTCACACCCTCACCCCTCTGCGCCCCGGGCCTCAGGAACTGTTAGTGCACCAGCGTGAAATACACTGACTCACACCCTCACACCTCTGCGCCCTGGGCCTCAGGGACTGTTAGTGCACCAGCGTGAAATACACTGACTTACATCCTCACCCCTCTGCGCCCTGGGCCTCAGGGATTGTTAGTGCACCAGCGTGAAATACACTGACTCACACCCTCACCCCTCTGCGCCCCGGGCCTCAGGAACTGTTAGTGCACCAGCGTGAAATACACTGACTTACACCCTCACCCCTCGCGCCCCGGGCCTCAGGGACTGTTAGTGCACCAGCGTGAAATACACTGACTTACACCCTCACCCTCTGCGCCCCGGGCCTCAGGAACTGTTAGTCACTGACAACACAAATCCATAAATATTATATACACCAAGGAGTTAGTAAAGTGGTGGGATTAAAGGCACCACAGAGCTTGTTCTATCTCCACTGAGGAATGTAAAATCAGAAGATGACAGAATTTTACAAACGCCTTTGGTAAGGGGGTGGTGTAAATAAACAAATTATACATAGTTTGGCAACACAAGCCAGGCATGAAGGGAAGAAATAGACAAAATCGTGTGCTATGAATAGTGTCTCGGTACATCACTCTACATCACTGGCTATTATTCGATTGTTTACAAAGTATGATTTAAGCTTTGATTTAAAGATAGATTTTGAGGATATACGACGTATGCAGATGGGTAGTTTGTTCCATCTCTGGGGACCCGTAAACATCATACAGTACTATGATGGATTAGATTTATATATAAGCTTATTAAGATCGAGTGTATGTCTTCTTCTTACATGATTGTGGATTGCAGATTGTTTAGACATAATATTAGTGAAAACTTATGGTGATTTGTTCTGCGTGATAGAAAAATCTGTGTGTCAATAATAAGACAGAAAATACCTTTAGATCTAAAAGAGAGAGAATTCGCATATCACGAAATTTGCTTATAACGAAAGAAAGGAGAGGTGTCATCAAGGCGATTAGAAAGTAAGACGCCACGAATGGCCCTCTTTCCGCCATGTTGTAGGGGTTTTAAATGATTGGGCAATGTATTACCCAGAAAGTGACTCCATAAGACAGATAAGGATAAATTATAGAATAATACAGCATGAGTACTGTTTGCTTACACAATGCTTTATATGGTTTAGTACACCTAAGTTCCTTGTCACTTTGTAGCAGATATAGTCTAACATGGTCTATTCAGCTCAGTTTTTCATTGAAAATATTCCGAGAAATTTAAATTTAGAAACTCTTTCAATCGTTGCACCAAAAATAATAAGTTGAGGAAGCGAAGTTTTCCTTAGCTTTGTTTCCGGTCGAATTAACATGAATTTGGTTTTGCTTACATTCAAGGACAAGCGGTTTAAACAAACTGAAGTGTGGAGTTTATCTAGTTCTCTTGACATCGTATTAATAGCTGCAGTGGCATGATTAGAAGAACATATGGTACTAGTGTCATCTGTCAATAGCTGACGCATTGGTGTGATGTGGTCCAGTTTTGCATAATACTATTACATGAAAACAAAATCTCAGCATTTTTACGGTCAAAGGGAGATCACCTCGAATGTACGAGACAGATTACCGTTCTTTGCCTTGAGGGCGCAAAAGAAAAATAATGAATTTTGTCATGTGTATCACACTATAGAGATAGAATTGGAGTGCAACCCGAGGCGGATGTCCCTATGGAGAGAAGAAACTTGGCAATGTAAGTCAACTTTTACCACATTGGTCGTTCTATGAGGGGACTGGAAAGATTTCCACACCCTCGCAGTTAATACGACGCTTATGTGAAAAGAGCTGTACCTTGCTGTAAACCGTTGGTACTATCAAAAAAAAAAAAAAAAACAACAACAAAAGAAAATACAGTGTATGTAGTGCATTTTGCATGCCGTTTTACTGTACTTGGTCTGTATACTGTGCTATATTTTGATCGCATGTCATGGTTTGGGTTAGGCATTTAGGATATTTTCAAGTGTTCCGTTACCAGCCATCATGATATAACTACCTATATAATGTTGAACATGTTAATGGCACTGAATGGTATACTACTTCTTGCACTCGTTGGATTAGTCACACTCAGTTATACACTCTCAGTGACATATATGCATCGGTGATTGGTTTTCTATACGTATACACAAGATGAAAGATTAACACTGATCAACATGTGTTTGTGCACATGCTGAGTTAGATCATCTTGAAGGTAGCACAATCAAACGTGGATGTGACTGCTCGGTGAGTTTCAGACACTTAGCCGCCGTTCGCTCGCATACATTCGTATTTGTGAGCGTCTTGTACCATGTAAAAAATATGGGGTTGACAGTGGTGAACTCAACAACGAGTAAAGGGACGCTTGTATTAACATTTCTTCAGACAGACCAAACCGGGGGAGGGGGGGGGGGGCAGGCGACAAGGTCGATCGGCTAGATCAAACTGTGTTTAAACCCAATATCAAGGAACAATATAACCTTTTTCAGAAGACTGAGGAAGCCAAGACTGCCTCAGTTCTCTCTGTGTTCTCTAATCACTCAGGGGATTACCGTCATGTAACTGAAAAAACAAAACCGAAACTGAAAGTCCACTTTTTCTCGTCCATTCAGCAATTAGAGGAATAGACCGGACCAACCGAGGCAGGTGAAGGGCCTCTGGCGTCTTCATGACAGAGATGTAAAGGCTGGGGATGTTCTTCACTTGATCAGCGAGCTCAGATAATTTAACCCTAACTGCTGCCCACGGGTACGCACAGTTGAAGTTGATGCTTTCGGGTTTGTAGAAAGCTTTTGATGATGATGACCAGTCGTGTTATACTCCTTCTGCAGAAATCTTTGCATGTACACCAGTAAAAACTGTCCAGTGAAGAACACAGCACAACTTTTGAGGTCAAATCTTTCCTTTCAGACACAACTACATAATCACAACATAAACGATTCACACTGACACAGGAGATAATGCCGAGGAGAAAAAGTGGTCGATCAGAGTCGCCATACTGGTATGCACGCATAAGTGGGAAGGCCTGCGACAATAGCTGCGCAAATCAGCTGCACGCGATAATTCAGCGCGTGAAATACTAACGTATGAATATGAGCCAAATGGAAGCCCCAAGCGAATGAAAATGGGATGTGAAAATGAAAGAAAAATCAAATCTTTATATATTGAAGTAAAAGTAAATGCATGGATCCCATAATATCCCGGTTAGGGTTAGTGGCTGTTCTGTCAGAAATTATGATCTTCTAGGCGGAGGGATTGAAATAAAAGGGATGGATTCAGAAAAGCCTGTTTTGGAGGCCGATAAGGAAATGAAGTGCTTCTGTTTGAAACTTCATAAAACCACCAGCCTTAAGCTTGGCCTACAGAATCTCCTGCATAACCAAGCACAAGCAGAGATAGTAGTAACTAATGGCCAGTGGTGTGACTTGGTTTTGTTTATAGCTGACCTTGACAAGTTGACAAGTCCAGTTCAAACCATTTATACTCTGAACGTGTCATCTTTGGCAAGGTTAGGTACATTATCTTTAATATATCGACCTCATTTTTTGTAATATATCTTATTGCTGAAGTTTTTTCTTCGCGCTTTAAGGAAGCAGCCGCTCCATCCAAAGTGTTCCGAGAACAAGTCCTGGGCTGTTATAAAGTATACAAAACTTTTCATTTTTCGATGAAAAGAGTTGGCGATGGAGGCATCATAATATTTATTCATGGCCTTGTTACCTATCATAGTGTTTTTTTAGTCTTCAGTTACTTTTACCTGTAAAAATGGCCACTGTCTTATACATAATTTGCCAACATTTTTCAGCCCATCGACCTTTCTCTTTTACAGTACGTATAATTCACAGATCAGATCTGCAGAGAAGAAAGCAGTACAATCTACTTTATTCAGTAATATACATCAGATTCACGCTGCACATCAGTGCATTTGCTGTGCTGTTAACTGCAAGGTATAAATGTTTAATTGTAATTGACTTCTGATTGAAGGCCTGATCCCAGAGTTCAAGTACATATAAAACTCTCATATCCCTCAGGAGAGTTTTGTCCCTTGCCACATCAGTATACCAGCGGCGCATACAAAGAGATCAAATTTCAATTCTAGCGCAAACAGCTGACTATTATACCTTAAAGAAAACATATTGTCTAAGCAAACAGGAGACAGCTTAGAGATATTTGCCTATTAATAATGCATTGGAATTTTAAAAGTATACAATTACATTTAAATGTCTTATTGAATAGAACCAAGACATAGATCCAAAAATCACATAATAACATTCTCCGTCTTGATAATTTCATCATTTATTTTAGCAACCTAGGTGTCAAAACTGACACTGGTATATCAGGCGTCAACCAGAATCAGCGTTTCGGGTCAATCATCGCAAGACCAGTTTCCAAAAACGACAAACATCCCAAACCACCAAAGAACAAAGAAAATATATAAAATATAAAAATTTGGATGGGTTCATGATAAGAGAAGCAGTCAACAGTTTTCAATGATGACGAAAAGGCGTAGGCTTATGAAAAAAGTCAGTTTCCAAATCGTGTACCATTTTAGTATATATGGTGTCGATAGTCAAATATATATGTCAGTAGTATTTCAAGTGGTTAGAAGGTCAACCTCGAGGTCGAGAGGTCCAGGTTCAAGCCCTGGTCGGGTAATACTAAAGACTTTAAAAATAGTACTTGTTGCTGCCTTGCTTGGCGCTCAGCACTGAAAGGTTAGGGCAAGGAAATAAGACTGGTGGGCCCGGTGTTCCAATGGCGACAGCGCTTCGGCGGCATGGACTTGCCCTGCCATAGAAAGATACAATATATGCACACACCAGAACGACTCCTCGTCGTCATATGACCGAAACATTGTTAAACTCCAAGAACTCGCTCTCTCACCCAGTTGTACTTTGATACAACAGTTCATAAATCCAACCTAGTAATCATATTCAACCCCATGAACACACGAGAGCCCCAGAGATTATGAATACTCCGTCCGTGTTTACTTGTAAAAATTTAAGAAACTTAGAATGAAGGCGTTTGATGGAATATCCTTGACACACTGGTTTTCGCAGTAATAATCTTGTGACGTTGATTGAAATCATCACATAGCACACAGGATCTAACAAATACTACATGGAGAGATATGTATACGATATGTACACGACAATTCGGTTTGTTGCTATCCAAGTAGAGACAGTATACTGTTTTGTTAATGCGAAAGAGCGAACCTGATAAAGAATACATCTTAATAACGTCTGCATATAGTCGTATTCATACGAGAACAAGTATACGTCTGCCAAAAGTGGGGCGCAATTTGTACCCATCACAATACCTATACACTGTTGATAAATGGTTCCCCAAATTTCATATCGCTATTATTAATGAGAAATTCTAGTAGCTTAACTCAGTAAACAAGGGGGCATCTCATGATAACCCTTGTATGTCGTGGAATTGAAGAAAGGTTTGTTGCAACTGATTACCGTAGCGGCGACCGCTTTTGAAAAACACAGAAACAATTAATGAGGAAATTCGATCAATTAAACCTGTGTGAGGTATAACAGTTTAGAGATTGGATAAATCCCAAAGGAATGGTTTGTTATATTGATAAGATATGAAAGGTGGTTCTTGTATGTTGAAATAATTCGGCACAGCATCGCGGATCTCTGCATGATTGAAAATTCTTGGTATGTTGATTCAAGGCCTTAGTCAAGACCCTAATCGAGATAATTTAGTTTTAAGAACGGTCTATTTTTAGTTGTTTTAACTGTTCTGAAGGGTAGATAAAGTCGATATCTTGATATGTCTTGACATACACGTATGGGGTGGTGTAGAAATTGCAGAGGCAGATTTGACTTCGTCGACCACTTCATGTAATATTTTAAGAGGAAGTGTATACAAGACTGTGCGAAGAGAATGCATACAACTGGCTGTTTTAGACAAACGTACCAAGGCAGCGAACGGTTATGTTATTGTGAATTGGCATTTTATTAAACTTTCTCCTACCACGGCAGCGTTGACTTTGTTCATGGCATTTAAACAGTTGCGTTATGTTGGAATCGTGCCACTTACTAGATGTTACATTGCCAATGCCCATATCATTGCCAGTTAACCCATAAAGAAATATTAAACCAAGCTGCAGTCTCGAAACCCATTTTGTTTTTGTTTTTTGGCTTTTTTTAGATTTTAGACTCTGGAGGTGTAATAAATTACAGTTAAGAGGACATTGTTTTATTCAGCACAAACAATTAGACTAAAAGCCTAACGGAGATCACCTGGCAGAGAGTCGGATTTCAACGGTTCAGATATTATAAATGAGAAATTCTAGTAGTCTTTTTTCATTTGTACTATGTGGCTGCTGCTCTGGTTTAATTTCCCATAGTCTTTTTCATTTTTTTCATTTGACACATTTTGTAGATGAATACGGAAGGCTTGTCAGAAACTGTTTACTTACTAACCTATATTAGGATTATGGTTCTACAGCACCACAATGCTATTATATTGCATTCCTGCATAAACTGGGATTCTGTTGGTGGACTAAGCATCCACGAGACCTTGTCCCTTTGAATTGTTTTCATGTTATTGTGTATGGATGTGTTAAATGTGATGACAACACAACATTTCGAATAATTCCAGACAATGCACTCTGATGAATTGCATTTAACATGACTGTATTTTTTTTTACCTAATTCAGCTTAAGCCATGGTGCTGGGGCGGGGGGGGGGGTTAAGTTGTTTCTTCGGAATCACTTACATGAACAGTTACAATAAAACCCTGAGGTGAATTGACAAGTGGCCAGATTTCACCAGTAACGTGTCACCATTTGCCACTTATAAAGCACTGTCGTCGCTGCTCTTTTTTACTCTCTCTGCTGTATTCCTTTATCCTGTATAAACCGGGGTTCTGCTGGTGGACTAAATATCCCCGAAGCCTGATCCCTGAATTGTTTTCATGTTATTGTGTATACATGTCTTAAATGTGATGACAGCACAGCAGTTTGAGTAATTGCAGACTCCTGAGTCTAATAAATTGCATTTTACATCACTGTATTTTTTGTCATCTATTTCTGCTTAAGCCATATTGAATCCGATATTCAACACAGCAAGGCGAAAGATTAACAATATCCTGCTCCTCCTTTCTAAGGATTTTATAACCACTGCATTTTGTGCTCTTTTCAATGATGGCTTGGGGTTTAAGGTGGCACTTGACAATGTTTCAGTCATATGACGACGAGGAGCCCTTCTGGTGTGTGCATATAAGTGTGCCTTCTTGTCGTAGGGAGAAAGTGCCGCAAAAGTGCTGCTGCCACTGGGAAATCATGCCGACCGAGAAGGGTTCTCTAGTCCGAACGTTCTCTAGTCCGAAGGTTCTCTAGTCCGAAGGTTCTCTGGTCCGAAGGTTCGCTGGTCCGAAGGTTCGCTGGTCCGAACGTTCTCTGGTCCGAACTTTAGATGGTTGAAAAGCAGGCTATACATGTCCTATATCACCTTATAACATGTTGGCCCGAATGCAACAAGATCATCTAGCCTATTTTAACCCGTAATATTGACCTAACATTAGCAAGACAAGTTTTATCGATAGATCGTGAAGATCTATGTTTTATCAGACTAAAAACACCGCCAGGACAAAGCGTCAATCCCACTTCATACGTCGAGAGATTAATATACGTATATATACGGAACTGTAATTGGAGTGCAAAGCTATAAGACACCACGAATTTTACTTCATCTGCCTGTGTGAAGGACTTCTGGAATTTAATTGGGTTAATTTTATTACATGATAAGGAGGTAGTATCCTATCAAGAAGACTTAGCTGTTGAATATACGCTCCTCGAAATTAGTTCCATGATGGAGTTGTGAAATCCGTGATTTTAATATACAGTGCCATCAATTAATTGTTTGCTATAAATTAGAGTAGTAGTTGCTGGGAATGTTTTTAAATAACGTGACCATATTAAATCAAATTCACACAGTAATACGTACCCCAGACTTCGTGTGGTCACTGTGCCACGTTGCAAAGTTTGATACGACGCCTGTTCAAACTCGATTTCTGAAAAAGCACATCTTATCTAATTGGGCTTGCATATATTTTGTCCGCAATGGAAATGTTTTGCAACAACTTAATTAGCACCATCTGCTTGTGTTGTGCAATGTTATGCTCATTAAATTGTTTTGGCGAGGGACAATTTGTTTCTCAATATTTAGGTCATATATAATTCTGCACCATTGTAGCCTTGTAACTGGAAACCGGAAAGTGCCTCCCACTCTCTGTATTTTTTTTTTCAAACTTTTATACGATGTGAGGATAAGGACTGAAAACAAGAGATAGATCTATGAATAGATCCTGACGCCCACCTGGAAACCGTCTCCAAAAGTCAAAGTACAATAGATCCAAATCGCTCATTTTGATTGTTACATTTGGGTTAAAACTGTTACGCTGAACAACTATACACCATAAGGAGAAGCCATGTTTGAAATATGAACCTGATCTCTCCATTAGTTTCTGAGACTATATGAGATAAAAAACTATTTCAATAAGGCTTCCAGGCGGCCATTTTGAATCTTCAAATCGGGTAAAAAATGTTATGTTGCACAACAAGACACTAAGGGAAAGCCATGTGTAAAATATGAAGCTGATCTGACCAGTAGTTTCTGAGATAACACGGTAACAAGCAAAAGTTTACGGACGGACGAACCGACTACGGATCAATTGATCAAAGCGATTTGATCAACCCACCATTAGATGATGTTGATGGATAATACATTTTACAAAGGAAAAGGGCAAACATGACCATTTCAATATCCAGGCTGAACGAGCTTGGGTTTAAATCATAAGCTCGGTCAGGGAATTTTCAAGATTCCTCCGATTCTTTTGTGGGGCCAAGGTGGTAATATATAATTAATATTCTTTCAGCTATTGTCAGATCTTCGTGGTTATACATGATCAACATAATCCACTCGACATTTCTTGAATTCCATCAATATGACACATGTTCTACATGTGACAGAGCTGTTCAGCGTTATATTCACCAATGGCTGGTGGTTTATTCCAGGCACCCCCATTGAGAAATAATTCTGGAAAAGTGGGATGTTTAATTCATGATAATTTGTGCCTGTTCTGGACTCATATTAGCTGTTTTTACATGTTTGAGAAAACACTAGATAACAGAGACTGTACAAAGACATTAAAGGCCGGACAAACTCTTACCAACACTAGCTTGCATACATTTTTGATTGTTTTATTTAAGTTATCGCCTCTTACAATTAGGAAACGATAGGTGGACACTGTAGGCCATATTTCCCAGCAGAAACTCATTTCAGTGAAATGTGAAAAAGTCACAGAATCAAATGTGTACTATTACATATCAATAATGTTTGATTTGTTTGACTTTTTGTTCACAGATAACCCTATCAGGATAGGAGAATATATGACCTAAAATGTCCAATTTGCACGTACTTCAATAAAACAAAGAAATTATTTGAGCTTATTTGTCGGAATGAGCTTGTTTTGGCTGGATTTCGCTGTTAAGTGGAATTTAGAGTAAACGATGTTCATGCAAATGTTGTCTGACACGCCCTAAAGTCTATTGTTCAACGTCCTGTGTTAGAGAGTCTGAGAGTTTTTGCTTGATTTCAATGAGATGTAAGTAAAGCACGCATCCGGGCTATGGATCGTGGTGGTAACCCGACAAGACGGGCTCGGCGTTGGCAACGTCTGGAAAACCGACTGGTCGAGCTTAAAGCTGAGTATCAGCGTGGCGCCCGGGACGTAGATAACTACTGGAATGCCGTTTCCCATTTGGTGCATCATTTTTATCACAACATATTCCACATTGTTTCCACATTGTTTTACTTTTGTCGAACTTTTTAACATCAGTGTTCTTTCTTTACGAGATATTTGATAATTTTATGATACCATGTGCGTCCCGTTAACTATAATTTTAAAGAGAAGACTACCTAAAACAGTATATTCTATATAATTGAACATTCACCGCGGTACAATGCATCCATTTCCTAGTGAATCCAGTTGGCTGTAGTTATCACTAGTTTTTAAAAGAGGGAAACAAACGCCATTTCAATCATCAAATTGTCTGTTGTAAATTTTCTTGAACTCTATAAATAGCTAGCCATATTTCACCTAGTGAATGAGTGAAGTCTATAGTACTCCAGATTTGATTACTCACCTGGTTCTTAGGTTTTTTTAGATGACTAAAATAATAACTAATAATAATAATAATAACTAAAGATCAGGTTGGGAAGATAAGGTTCTTTGTATTGGAAGAGAATGTTTTACTTCTGTTGAAAATATTGTTTTTGGCTGATCTTGTCCTTTAATGGAAATTTTGCAGAGCTACAGCGACAGCACAACTTGGCACAACGGATTATCCACATCGGTATCTTTAGCACTTTTGTACTGTTTTACCTTCGGTTGTTATGTTTTATCTAGAGAGCATTCCCCATGCCGACCAGGCCCGCTTCCTTGCTCTAACCCCTCAATACAGAGCGCTAAACGAGGGAACAACAAGTACTATATTTGAAGTCTTTGGTATGACCCGCCCCGGCGCCCCGGGCTTGAACCTGGATCTCCCGATCTCAAGGCGGACGTTCTAACACCTTGACCACTGATGGTGTGCTGGCGTGGAGAATAAGCACTGGCTGGAGGTAACCGTTATCGTTTCAAGGATGACACATAAATACAGCTCTTGCGGTACACCCAAATGACATTTTCTGTGGATTTTCGGGTTAAATATTCCATGATTCTAACGAAGTTGTCACCAGAAATGTTTATTGAGTATGTAGCTTGTACGAGCCCGGAGAAGTCCTGTCGTCATTTGAAATAAAGACAAAGAGTGAGAGCCATTTTGCGTCATTAATATTCAACCGGAAGGACCGGAAGCAGGCGTTCGGAATTAGTGGATATTGGATACACGAACTCGGATAATTTCAAATTTTGATACAAAAGGTTACCAATAAGCCTCTCATTAAACTTAGAGTCAGAAACATGTGTTTGTTCGACGTTGAAGACCACCACTACAACAGCTACATTTGCACCCACCTATCAAGGCCATCAGAATTTATTTAAAAATCCAAATTTTGGGCGACCATGTCTCTTTAAATAAATGTGCACATGAAAGAATAATTTTGACATTGGAAATTACATATTTGAATATATGGCTAGTGTGATATCCAGACTAATGTGACCGAGCAGGTAAGAGGCCGACATGTGATCATTGATAAAGTACGCACATTGACTCACTGCACTGGTTTAATCGGTATGATGTAATCTTTTGTATCTCTTGTCCTCTACAAACGATGAAAAATAGTTTCAAGAATTCACCTTACAGCAGGTTTATCTGGTATCTGGAAACAGAAAGAGATTACCCTTGGGTTTTCTCGGGCTTCTCAACAACTGGGTACTGGTGTCGTAAATTTGATTAACGTGATTCCGATAACGTGATTAATAGCTTTAATGTTTAGGAAGGCTACGTGACGAACCACAGGTAATCTGGCACACCTGCACAGTCAGGTGCGTCTAACCCCTGGCTTACCCGACCTTCAGTGCTTTACTGCAGCTGTTTCATTGGTTAAGACTTTGTCGCTTCAATTTCTAAGAACAAACATTAGGATTACCATGAATTGGAGAGGCGAACGAGTGTCTCGGTATACAAATGATGTAAAATGAGCGATATGTACTTTAGTCGCGCGTTAAGTGGAAGTTTAGTTTAGTTTAGTTTATTCCGTTTTAAAATCCACTTAGAGGTGGACAACAATTTCAAAACGTCAACTGTAAAGGGTACACAAAGTGAAAGATGTAAATCAGATGAGAAAATAAATAATGATCTATAAAAGGCAGAAACAATAGGAAATCATATGAAGTTCTCTAAATATTAATGTTATTGACATAAAAGTTCGCTTTGCATATTAGAGCATTTAATTGGAATGGAAAAAATTAATGTTGAGGGACAGATTACATTTTATTTATTTATTTATTTATTTATCTATTTATTTGATTGGTGTTTTACGCTGTTCTCAAGAATATTTCACTTCAGATTTTATATGCACATGTATAATGCGTGGGCCTTAAAAGAGAACCCCGGGGCCTCCGTGGCTCAGTCGGTTAGCGCGATAAAACACCAATGAAATAAATAAATGAATAAATAAATAGATATATACTACAGAACCTACAGCGTAAAACATCAAATAAATAAATAAAATAAATAAAAGGAAACGTACAAAAACAGACATCTAAATATTAAGAAATGTTGGTCACATAAGAAAAAGCTATTGACATAGCGTATGTAGACTTCTCGGCAGATTATAGGAGTCAAAATGATCAATTGCTGTGAGATTCCTGAAGAAGATTTTGTGCTCTGGGAAAATATGACAATTTCCATGCGTTTTGTTGACATCGTGGGAAATTAAGACGCCTCAGACGCGGTGCTATGAAGTACTATTGAACTGAAGATGTTCACCAAGGAAAACTGAATCAACTTGAGCATCAACACATTCATGCAAAAATCTTAATTCACAAATTTTCCGGTGAATGCTCTATTTGAGATGCTGCTGGTTAGGGTTCCTAGTAGTAGAAGACAGTTATAAATCAGTGTGCTTTAACGAACATTATCGTACTCGACACCCACTGTGGCCAGTGAAACGTTTACATATTATTTTCAGGAATCACTTGTAAGATTCGCGTACAACCTTATCAATATGATGTTTAAAAGCCAAATCAAAACTGATGTACGTTCCTACATGTGCGTCTTACATGAACAGACTATGTGTAGGTTGGAAGAGCTCATACACTAGGCAAACACAATTTTTGAGCCTTTGTTGCAAAAGAGATCACATAACATCTTTGTGTGATTTAGTGAAAGACTCCAGGTATCGCACAAACAATAAACACTTTCAAGATCCGTCTACAGGTCATCAGAGTGCTTGTACCACACGATTTGTTTAAACAATTTCCTGTCATCTGGGCACACAGACAGGTTTTTAATAAAATTAAACACGTCAGCTACATACCGAATAAACATAAGCTGCCCCATGCCATGTGTGGAGTCTCAAAACACCCAGACATTTCATCTATCAATGAAAAGAATAACCCTTGTAACGACGCGTTGTTAGCCACAATTTATGTAAGATTCCATTTAAGATAGTTCCACCCAATCCAATAAGTTGAAATTCGCAAGTTACTACGCCTATGTCGTGTGAGACATAACCGAAGGCTTTTTGAAAGTCTAAATGGATGGAAATAGTCTGTTGTCCTGGAGCAAATAGCTGAGAAATGTGATCTAAATATGAAAGATGCTCCAGTGTGAAAAGAAAAGCAGTATTGCTCAGGACTGATGGATAGCTTCACTAACTTAACTACTAAAGAGTGACAAAGGTGAGGCTAATCTGTAGTTTTTTAACATCACGGCGATTAAATACCAGTACAGGACTGCTACTTTTGATTGTGTTGGATACACACCGTGAGATAGAGAAGGGCTCAAAAAGATATTCACGGGCATAGAAACTCTCTAGCACATTCTATTTAAACGAAACTATGTCTGTTATCTGATCCACCAGTTTTACTTTATGCACGCTAGTGTCTAAAATGTTTCAATTTCGTTTGCTTTTCTGAGAGCACTATCTACGAAATGCGGGACAGTTGTATTTTTATATCGTCCCAAGACGAAACCTGCGAGGTAACGATTATAGACACAAGTAAGAAACGACACTGAGATTTAAAGGAAATGACAGCAAATCAATAATACGCGGTATTACAAGAAATTCCCAAGACTTTTGCTTATTAATGATATCAAATTAATTTTTTTTTCTGTCATGCTTGTTGCTAGAAAAACACGTTTAAACTTATGAGTTATATAGAATCTTGGCGTCGAAACCGACATTCGAATACCAGTCGTCAACCAATATGGGCGTTCCGGGTCAATAATCGCAAGACTAGTTTCCAAAACGACAAATAACACAAACTGCCAAAGAATTAAGAAAATATACAGATATAAAATTAGGACGGATCGGTGCAAAGAGAAGCAGTCAACATTTTTCAATGAAGACGAAAAGATGCAATGAATGTTCAAGGGGGATGAACAAAATCAGTATCCAAACCGTGTACCATTAGAGAGCATGCCTTACATTTCTACGCAGCCATTGTTTGAGGCCATGCCACCAATAGCCATTCAAAACGCTTTTACATAGGGCCATTGAAGTGCCGGTGACGGACGCACAATAGCCTTTTTCTCAGGCACATAAATTAACATTCAAGAGTAGGCATTTGACATTAAACTTATTTTGTTTAACTAATAGTAAGTATTCATGTTTTTCCCTTTCTGTCTGTCTTTAAAATAACATTCTATCACATCTGTAAAATGTTTAACACCGGAAGTATAGACCAGTGTCTAGCCCAAAACGAACGAAACTTGCAAGTTTCTCGTGCAGGCAATAACCTAGACAAGGTTGCACGTGACACTAAGACTCGTCCAAATAAAGGTTGGGCAGGTAGTTTTCAAGGTTTATCCTGTGTCTACACACACACACACACACACATACACACAAGCAATATTACGTGACCTCTTCGGGCGTATGCACTGTGAGGTTGAAAGAAAAGGATAAAGTTTCATACTTTCAGGTAGAACTTCACAAAATCGGACCTTTTTGTGATCCCCATGGCCCCTGTTGTGCTTACAATGGCATGACGCATTACTAAAATGCTGGGCTGGTACAACTTGACAAAGGTGAGGGGGTTATAGCTCCATTATTTTACCTCGGCAACAAAACCTTTGTCTCTTCTGCACTTAAACATAGTAAATCATTAAGGTATGACACAGAAACGACATAAATGATAACATATCAATTTTATATAACGCCGTGTCAGAGAGCACGTGTCACACGTCTGATTTATTACATGTTTATTCTGAGAAATCGTGCAGAGTGAAACCGAAAGTTGTGACTAAAACACTTTAATGTGTCGATTCTGTTAAACTCTGCTCAACCCCATGAAACGAAGGAAATGTACAAAAAACTGCTTATATCTCTCGCCGTTTGGTTCGTCGTCAAATGATTGAAACAGTGTTAAGTACAACTTTATACCCCAAGCACTCACTCTCGCCATTTGGTATAGTGAAGGGTCCGAACATATACAAGATGCACTGCTGTGCAGCTCAAAATGCAAAGTTCATTAATGCTTCTGCAAGGACCGCAACTGCCTTGTAGTGTCCCATAGTATCAGCTTAGCGGCATTTATACAGCTGATTTATTTTGTCATTCATGTCAGCCATTTTAAAACCTTTTAGCCCAAATATACCTGACTTAATGAGGTACTCTTCCTTTTTGAGCAGCCCTATTACTGTACCTACAACCAAGAAGTCTTTAGATATTTTGAAAAGTAAATGTCTCATCGTGGTATCCAGATGTGATTTTCTGAAGCAAAATGGAAGCGTTATGGTTAATGTTGAAAATGACTGAAACTCAAACTTATTTCCACGCAACACTTACACGGTCGCCTTATATTCTATTCTCGATCACCATTTACCAGTGTAACTTCTGATCAAAATTTCATACGCAAGGTCACAGAGGTCAAAAGTCAACTTGACTATGAAAATTTATTCAACGGATTATCTGCCCATATAAGGAAGTAATTTTTGACTACACGACATTGTACTGGTAAACAGACGGTTAACACAAATATTTTTTGGTACACGGACTTACGATGTCCTTCAGGTTTAGCAAAATATACCAATACACAATTTAGATATGCATGCGAAATTTACACATTAAACCACTGGCACGTCATGCCGTTCATAATAACCTTCATTAAATGACATACTGCATCGGTTTACTTTGGCATAACAAAACGTCAGCACATATTGGGACAGTGGACATTTTGTAGACGCCTTCATATAATGTAATAAATTCCTCGTAAATTAATAATTATTAAGTACGGTTGTGCCGGGCATGTAATCAATTTATTTACTATATAGTTTATGTCTGTGTAAGCTGAATTCTTTTTACAGATGAGTTAGGGTCTGTTCGTAGTACTAGTTGCTTTATTAGTTGTAACTTACATCTGTTCAAGGCGCAATTTGCTGCTGGGGGTAGGGGGCATTGTTTTCATCTTATGTACTGATAACACAGAATTCTGAGTAACTCTAGACCAATGACGTGTAAAATATTGTAAATTAATTTCAGTGCGTTTTTGTTTACCTAATTCTGCTTCAACCACAGTTCGAGGGGAATGTAACTTGTTGCGTTTTAAGCATTCACGTCAACAGTTTTAATAAAGCTATGAGGAAAATTGACAAGAGGCCGGATTTCACCGGTTACGTATGACCATTTGCCAACTGTCACCGCCTTTTGGCTGCTCTGGTTCTAGTCACTATACTGCAGAGTTTTACATGACATAAGATAGAGGCTGGTTTCCCGCTGGCTCAGTGATCTCTTAAGTGGTGGTCTTGCCGCGCAAACTCCTGGTCAGTGAGTCTTTGTGTTGGCATTCACGTCATATATTTTACAAATGCACAATGAGAGACATCTCATAGTATAGATATCCAAAGGCTTATCCCTGGTTTGTTAGTACAGAAAATGTTGAAATTGAGAAGTACTTAAGCTTAGACGGGTGGACCGCATTGATTGATTTTGATATATATAATACAACATAAAATACAGCAGAGAAAGTGAAACCAGAGCAGCGACGACTAGAGTGATGGTTGGCAAATGGTCACATGTAACGGGTGAAGTACGGCGTCTCTTCAGTTTGCCTCAAATAGTGTTTTGGTTTCAACATATTTTATTTTTCATTACGGAACATCATTAAGCAAGTATGCTTATTTTGATGTTCTGTTTACATGTGTTTCACTATGCTGGTGTTTAATTTAATAACAATAACAACATTAATTAAAAAATAAGAGACTGAGACATGAAATCATTAAATGGCTATCTGACAGGTGCAAAAACTCAGTGGGAAAAGAAGATAAAGCAGGTGTGCATAAGAGCTTGGCCACCGATTTACATAATGGGTGTTCTCGTACATATAAAGCTAAATATAGTTAAATATAGCTATAAAAGATTGAATATATATATTAGAACAATGTTTATTTTAAACTATGTTAATGTTAATGAATGGGCTAGTTAAAGCATATTTCTAAAATGTTCATAAGGCTGGTGGTTTGTTTTAAAGAAATCGATTCGTATTTTTGATAAGTGTACACACTCATTTGGTAATTTTAGTATTTGTTTCCTTGCATAGATTATATTGACTATACAATAGTAGTACGGTTGTTACATTTTCGCTATAGCCCGACTCTCGAATTGTACTCAACATATGTTTACATTCCTCCTTACATAAAGGACAGTGAATAAACTAATGCTGACTCGCTACCAAATCCACATCTGCAGGAGGAGGTATCGTTTAGATGATTTAACAACAGATCTACATTTAGAGAGCTACAACCGTTTCTCATACAACACAGACAAATATTTTCCAATCTGTTTCCTACATAGTACTAGTCCTGCGGCTGAATTCTTTTGAAATGTTTATTAAGTTTGATTTTAAAGCTATCTGGATTTTTTAGTATGTTCCAGTCATTAATAGTTGCAGGAAAAAACGTTCTCTTAAATAATTCAGCCCTACAAGCTAATGGTGTAATTTGGTCTGAATTACGGACATTGTAAAGGTTACGTTCGTTGCGGGATCGTGGGATAAAAGTTGATAAGGATGGAATTTTGTCACTGACTAAACTATGGAATATATTTATTCGATGCATTTTGCGCCGTATTTTCAAAGGTAGAAATCGAGTTTCTTCATAAAGAAGATTAGAGGTTGTGCTCATGGTAAGACCAGTAATTATTCGGATGCATTCCTTTTGAACTTTTTCTACTCGGTCTATATTAGTCTGAGTCAAATTGTCCCAGACTATATCGGCATATTCTAGACTGGACCTAATAAATGTCATATACATAATTTCAAGTGCGTTTCGATCTAATATGTACTTAAATAATCGTAAGAGGGAAACTTTTTGCTGCGCCGTCGAAATTAATGTGTTCACGTGTTCATTCCAAGTACCCTTGGTGTTAAACGTTACCCCTAAATGTTTATATGAACTACATGTTTCTATGTTTTCCCTGAAATTCACATTTAATACTTGTAAGATTATTACGTCTAGATATAAGAAGAGACTTGGTTTTTTGCGCATGAAAACTTGCCAGCCACTTGTTAGCCCATGCGTTAACATTACTTAAGTCCTGGTCGATTGACCGTGCAAAATCTTGGTTAAGCATATCATTCGATATAACATATAAACATGTGTCATCTGCAAACAATTTGATTTCGTTAATGAAAAGAAGAAATAATAATGTCCCTAGTGCAGAACCCTGTGGAACACCCGCAGTAAGGGTAGTTGTCTTTGACTGAAGACCATTCAATACAACCTCTTGCTTTCTACCGGATAAGTAACTTCTAAACCATGTTAGTAGTACTCCATCTATACCTAATGCTTTCACTTTACATAACTAGCCTTCATGCTAGACACGGTCAAACGCTTTGAAATACCAAAAATACAAAGAATACCTCCTTACCATCATCTAAAACTTTTGTTATATCATGACAGATGGAAAGAAGTTGAATAATAGTAGATTTTGCAGGGAGAAAACCATATTGCACAGGAATTATACAATTGTTAAGAAAGGCATACACTTGTTTAAAAATTACTCTCTCGAAAAGTTTGCTGACACACCTTTAAAGAGAAATAGGTCTATAGTTTTCAGGTTTGTGTTTTGACCCACCTTTGTAAACTGGCATAACATTTGCTATTTCCCAATCCTCAGGGTACACACATTTCTTTAATGAGTAGTTCACGTTGAAAGTTAACTTGGAAGCAAGAATTTCACCACCTTTCTTCAGGATTTTATGACTTATACCATCTGGTCCTATTGCTTTTGTTGTATCTAAATTTAGTAACTCTTCTAAAATATCAGACGTCTCTATAATAATATGTTCCAGTCGTTCGTCTGTTAAAGATTGTAGTTCGGGTGGTGTACTTTTTCTATTGGTACTTATACCTGCAAAATATTTATTTAGAATTTCGACTTTATCAGCTGTATTATGAATATAATTTCCCTTATCTTGTAAAGGGGGTATATCAAAGAAGCTACTGGATTGCTTTAAGAAAGATTTGGCAATTTTCCACCATCCTTTACTTGAGATTTTTGAAGACATTATTTTATCGATTATATTTTGTCTATATTTCTCCTTAACTAGACGAATTATTGACGTCACATGATTCCTTTGCTTCATGTAGTTTATTATATCAGCATTAACTTTGGTTATACGCCCTTGCACGTTTCTGAGTTTCTGAGGTTTTGCCTGGACCTGATGAAATATGATCTGGTGTGGTATGGCACGAACTTCACTAGAATTTCCGACTGTTTGTGACGTGATGAAATGTGATCGAGAGATGTCGTTTTTGGTAACATTTAATTTCAATTCCTTTCCTAATCGGCAGATTGCATCGTCAGTGGACTCATCAGAAAGTAGTTTTAGGCCTGAAATGCGAAGATTTTCACGTCTGCTGTATTGCTCCGCCTTATCAAATCGATATAAGTTTTCTATTTTTTGTTTCGACAGTTCAGATTCAATATCAGCGAGCTTTATATTTAGTTCACTGACAGATTTCTCTAGGTCAGTTATAGAGCATTTCTCGTCCGCAATTACGTTTTCTTTTTCCATTGATTGTTGTTTTAATTTGTCGATCTCTTCTCTCATGTGTATGATGTCAGGCCCATTTGTAGACACTATCTCCACCAGGGGTTGGATGGCATTTTCTATCGCTTCTTTTATAATGATATTTAAGTGTCCACGGATTTCTGGTGTAAACAAGAATTCTGTGTTTTGTTCTTACTGTTCATCTGAGTGTTTAAGAAAGTAACAACTTAGACACCCACTGGCAACATGGCTTTCACAGATGTAGGTAAAATGTGCAAGGTTGTTATGTGCAGTTCTTAGGTATAACTGGCCTAGAATTATTCACTATTGATGTTTACGTCGCAGAACCTGTGTTAAAATGTTGCTAGTAATATAGGTAAACAAAGGAGAAATCAAAGT
Source organism: Acanthopleura granulata (assembly GCA_016165875.1). Lineage (NCBI taxonomy): Eukaryota > Metazoa > Mollusca > Polyplacophora > Chitonida > Chitonidae > Acanthopleura > Acanthopleura granulata. The sequence continues at coordinate 1,620,085 of JABBOT010000010.1, forward strand.
CATTATATTTCTTATTCCGAACGGTTAAATTATAGACAGGGCTGTGCTCATGTCTGCCTCACCAAGTAATTAATAAAACGTACCTTTTGTGTAGGAAACAGAAAGGCTGTAACTGTGCTCCTATATGTATTCCGCTATATGAATATAACATCGGATTAATGATTATGGCTTAACGCCACTGCGGAAATATAGCAGCATATCCCGGCAATATTCTACATGAAAATAAAATAGATAATAGGATAAATTAAACACACATGTAACTTTTCAGCTTAAAATTACTTTTAATATTCAAAATAATGCAATGCTATTATTTTAGGACAACAATTGCCCTGATGTATGCAGATTATATAAGTTTATCGTTGACTATAACACCCAGAAATTTGGAATGATTGTTCAAACTCATTGTCCACATTACTGGTGGTGAGATTATTGACCCCTGAACACCCATTTTGGTTTACGGCTGGTATAAGAATGTCGGTTTCGACGTCTAGCTTCAGTTTTTGGATGTAGGTGCAATGCTGTTATTTTAGAACGTTTGCGCTGATGTGTGAGGACCAGATTAGTTTAGTGTTGACTATAACATCCACAAGTTTAGAATGATATGCAAACTCACTGTCAGCATTATTGGTGGTGAGTTTTAGGCTTTTGGGTGTAGGGTGGGATTAGCTTTTATTCTTGTATATAGAATATTGAGCTGCATGATTTGCTGCACGGGAAATATGTGTGGATATACAGTTGTTTTGGCTTGATGTGTTTCAAACAAATCTCAAAGGTTAGATTTCGCAAAGGGCTCCACGAGCGTTGTTGACATTTTATTGTCACAAAGGCCCCATAAGCAATTATAGCGCGGGAATGGATAAACTCCCTGTAATTTGAAAGGTAGACAGTTGAAAAGTAGGCGCCTCTAACCACGCCCACACATTGTCTGTAATTTTACAGATACACTCAATACACCATTGAGTGTCAGCCATTGGGTTGCTTGTCATAGACCAGGGTACCTGATAGACATGATACGACGTCTGACATGTACACTTCTTTGACTTGAACTTAGCTCCGTACGTATGGTGTCTATGGTGACCGTGAGCTATATCTCTCGCATAGACCTTGGTAGCTCGACAACGAACCATTTGTACTTGTCAATCCAGAGTACTCAGCGTCAGGACAATACCGACTTCCGTGTTCACAACTGTCTATATATATTAAATCTACGTCAGCTAGGTTGTGCAGACGTCTCTTTTACCATCTGAAAATGTGTTAGATGTATTGCAAGTACAGATATACAGATCTAAGACACAAAATGTCATCGGGCTGTGAATGTACGCGAATGAGAAAGTATACTGGAGAAGACAGAAGGGGAAAGGTAAGTGATTAGTTTATTTCTTTACTTAATTAGACATTACAATAGCCGTTTTTGTTCTGTTTTGAACTTTCAGCTGTCTTCGTCTTTTTTAAAAAAAAACAAAACAAAAACTGTTCCTCTTTTGAAACATTTTAATGATTTCATTGAGACTACGTTCAGATAATATGTGAGTTTTGTGCTGTTTGTGATGGATTTGATCCTGTTTTATATATAAATAATTTTCAGAACTTTCATTGAAAAACGCTTCATTATATTAAATTTGAAATTTTGCTTTTTGGATTTACTCTCCAGATCCGACACCTGAGTTTTCTCAGATTTTCTTTAAATCATACAATGCAGAGAGAGTAACTTTGGACGAAAAAGTGGTATATGCGTTTTCAACTTCATCGTCAAACCTGTTGTAAAAATTGTAAACCTGAAATTAGTCAAAGATTACTTAAATGCCTAGCTTATTTAATTTTTTTTAATATTCAAAATTGTATAAGACAAGTTTAACTAGTTGGCCTGAAATTGTTAGAAATAATATCCCTTTCGTATAAATGGCCAAAGCTCGCGATATTTAAACTGTAAATAACAATTCGACACGAGACTTAAATATCTTAAGCATATATCTTGCTTATGTAAACCTTATACAGAGTATAAACCTGTAAAACTAGTTACTAACTGATAATTAAGCTTACCAAAAAATTCTATAAAAACCGCTTCTGGCTACATTCCGAATTTTAATAGTTTTTAATGAGTGTTCATTTACTACTACTTTACTACGCCTTGTTCGCATAAATGTGGCGTTTTACGGTGTATTCAGTGTGTTTACAGGGTGTTTAGATTATATAAACACGAAATACCGCTTGAATATGTTCTTTTTACACCTTCTAGCTTGTAAATTCCTCAATCGATGTTAAAAAGGTGTAAAAAAAGTTACGATATGCTATAATCCAGGTTAGTTACTTATAGTTTGGCTACATGAATGCTATCTTTAATTATTGAATACGAGGTCTATCTCTCTCTCTCTTTTATACCATTATCACCATGCATTAGTCTGGGAACCACGCCAGTCATATGTTAAAATGTGTGATGTTCAAACATTAACCGTATTATTATTTCCTCGCGTTAATATGGGATTTCATTACGAAATATTCTTTTCTCGGAGCCAAACGGGCGTTGACCTGACACTAAAAAATACTTTATGGTGATAAACGCCCATGCTACACCTATCCAAGGACTTCAAAGGGTACTTATCTGTTGTTGAAATGGCATTTAACTAGCAGCAAATTACGTTTTGATTCCTTAACAGATTACAAACACTGCTTCCAGGTAATTAACTTCCATTAAAATTATATACACTTTTAGCAGAATGTGATGGTAGTTTAAGAAACTAGTCTTTAGGACTTTGACTTAGGGTATTGTTTTACCTATTGATGGCCTGAACTATGATTGGGATACTTTCGCTTGCTATAAGCGGTATTGGGCATTTCTGGCAACTTAGGGCATTTCTGGCAAATCAGAAAAGCCCAAACGTAGTTATTGCGCTGCAACAGGCGTATACATATACAAGGGTGTGAATAGCACAAAAACACAATCTTTAGGTCTACAACCATGACAGCTTGAAGTATAAACCTCCAACCCAACGCTGCTGGATTTATGGTATGATATAAAAGACTACAACACAGAGAGTAAAACTAGAGCAACGATCACAGTGTGAAAGTTGTCAAATGGTCACATCTGGTAAAATCCGGCCTCTTAGGAGTTTCCCGCAGTTTGTGTTTTATTCTAACTGTTCTTGTAGTTGTTTAGGAAGTAACAGCGTACCCCTTGCACCAAGGCTTCAGCAGAATTAGACAAAAAAAAATAAAGGGATGTTAAATGCAATTTGTTAGACGACAATTGTCTAGAATTACCCAGTATTATGTTCTCATCGCATTTAACACATGTATACACAATAAACTCTTCTCGTTTAATCGGACTGGCCATGTTTTGGTGCGTTAGCGTGTGGTGTGTCGGGAGGTTGGCTGCTGGAGGGGGAGGGGGTAGCGGGTGCTTGTAGGCTATAAAGGCAGACTTTCCTCACATGAATCCAGTGACATGAAGCAATTTTAAACCATCCATCTAATTGGTAAGATCAGTGTTTTATACTCTGGGGATCCAAAACACGTTGGGCTCTACAGGTATAAACCTAATTCAAATGTTAACTTGGTGCCTCTATCCATAATAATACATGAGTGTCAGTTATTTCTTCTGCTTTCCTGTGTTTCGCAGATCCGCTCAATGTATACAATCTTAATTTGGATGTTACACGATCGCGTGTAGCTCACACGTTATCCTATAAATTCATAATTGGACTCTATATAGAAATGGTAAGATAACTTGGAAATCCCACACAGTGTCAAGTGACTCAAATACATGTTATCCACAGGTGTGCCTAATTTTCGTAAACCTGTACCTGGTTGTACGTGAGAAAGTCTGTAAGGAAACTGCGGATGACAGCGGGTTTTCCCTGGGCGCTACTCGGTTTTTTTCCATCATAACGCCTACCAAAAACAGCTATCAAGTTGCATGCTGGGAATAATTCTGAATCCTATCGGCATTTTTCCAGTGCTAGCTGTAACAAGTTCTTAATCTTCTATAATTTTGGGGAAATTTGTGCAGCTCTTTTATCTTTAATTGCATTTTATCGTATAAAACTTGATATAAATTCAATTCGAATGCTCGTCTAAAAAATACCTGGAACCGGAACCTTAATCTCTTACTTTACTTATACAGCTCTAACATGCAGGCTAGCTCTTTACGTAGCTGTAAGTCACTATTCATAATTGGTACTAGAAACTCGATTTTAATGTTGTTAAAGAGGTCGCTTTTCACAAGGATGTACATTCCCGTATGCGAAAGGCATGGTAACTTTGTGGAGGTAATGCATTGTTGCATAAAAATGGTTAGACACCGGAGAGCATGTCGATTTTAGTCGACATCAACTCTGCGTTTGGATAAAGGACATGTAGCACGCGATAACACGCAGTAAATTACGTTTTTATCGGATAGGTGATTTACAGAGGAATTTTCCGTTGTATTACAGGCTCGAGGTTATAGCGGCCTGAATACTTTAGCAATCCATTTACACTAAAGACAGAGGATCAATCAGCGAAGCAAACAAAAATGTCATGTATTGAGAAATTCACCACAGCGTGTCAGACGGTTTTTTCTGTATATGGGAAATTGGTTGGGAAACACCCCTGGTGGTTCATCATCGGCTGTATTCTTGTGAACGGTGGCCTGGGAGTCCTTCTTCTGGGAATCCGGTCTGTGAATGACGTGGAGGAGGTGTACGTGCCCATTGGGAACCAGGCAGCCAAAGACAGGCACGAAGCCAGGGCCATGTTTCCTGATAAAAGTGGAACATCCTTCTACCCTCAGCACGTCACAGATGACGGTAAATTCGGAGAGGTCATCTTCACGTCCTCTGACGGCTCTAACATTCTGACAGACTCTGTCATAACAGAAATGGCGGGAATCAACCAGAAGATCAAAACCATCTCTTTTAATGACTCAAACGATAGTCGTGTAGATTTTCAGAAGACGTGTGCTCGTCTTCTGGGAAATTGTGTCGTGTCCGGGGAGTTTATTCTTGGAAACGAATTCTTGAGTGATCTAGTTAATAATAGTGTCTCATATCCAGATTACAAGAACGGTGGTCAGATAAAGGACCTGTCGTTTTACCTGTCTGGAGTAAGCAACGTCAATGGCACATTGAATGGCGCAAAATACTTAAAGCTTCGATACAACTTACGCCAGGACTCCCCTCAAAACAATGTATTATCAGGGCTATGGGAAGAAGAGTTTCTGAGTGAAATGACTAAAATAAACAAAAACACAACATTACTAGACTTGTCTTATGCCGTGTCTGACTCTCTAAACGTGGAACTAACCGAGAACACAGGAGGTGACATTAGGTGGTTCAGTTTGACCCTCACAGTCATGATCACGTATGCCAGCATCGTCACTTCCGGCGGAAACTGTGTGTCAACCAAAGGTTTCTTGTCGATGGCCGGGGTTCTGGCGGCTGGTCTGGGAATCCTCGCGGGTTTTGGAGTCGCCAGCAGGATCTTGCCATTCTCGAACATAGTCGGAATCATGCCCTTTCTGGTTATAGGTAAGATTATAGTGCATTTCCTTTACATGGACATTTGAAACAGTGAACGGTAGAAGTATCAAAACGTGCTAAGAAAGATGTAATATTATGCAGATATTTAGTTACTGTCAACTATTGTTATGCAAGATATATGGCAATTTTCTTATGGAAACATTGTTTGATTGCTTTTGACCATTCTTTTGTGGGCTAAAACGATGTCAAAAGTCTGATTGTTTGCAACGTAAGCATTTTGATGAACAATAAAGCTGGAATGTCATGACTTGGTTGGTTACGTGATAGTGTGTTCATACCATTGAACCTTTAATTTGGCTGTGGTAGTTTAATCTAGCTAAGCCTGTTTGTATTCCACCACCAGGGGTTGGTGTCGACGACGCGTTCATCTTGATGTCGGGTTGGTCAGAAACCCGGGAATCCGCTACCATCCCCGACAGAGTGGCGGCCACAATGAAGACCAGTGGAATGTCCATCACGCTGACCTCTCTCACAGATCTGGTGGCCTTCCTGATCGGAATGACCAGCTCCTTCTACTCAGTGAAGATATTCTGTTTGTATACGGGTAAGACAAAGACATTATTATGGTCTTTTGGTGGCCATTGTGCATGCAAGTTCTAGAATGCAAAATAATTATCTGCATGATTAAATGGTCCTGCGTCTGTAAATGTGTTTAAGTAGCCTACATGTTAACAGAATTCCCTTCAATTCACTAATTTAATTTTAATTATAAAACGTTTTGCTTCCTCTGTTTGACGCAACCACAGTGTTCAACTATATCATGTTGGTTGCAATCTTGCTTTTGGTGATTCTGCACTTCCATATTATCAAGAACATGGCTTTCATCTTCATTTCGGTTATATCAAGAATATGTCGCGATATATTTACATTTTCACTACTGGAACACCATGCCTAAGACACAACACCCCAGACACAACACCCCATCCAGTCATATCATACTGACACCGGACCGACCAGTACTTCGCCTGATGCTCCTTTGTCGAGAGCCAAAATTAGCGATGCTTAAGTCTTGGGTATAAGATGATCCCGGACATTATTTTGATGGATTCTAACAGTGACTGGAACAGTGATGCGGAGATGCCTAAAGTGTTGTGGGAAGAAATTGTAAGGAATTTAATCAGCACAGTAACAGCAGAGCATCGACGAAAGTATGATATTTGGCAAATGGTCACACGTAACTGGTGAAATCTGGCCTCCTGTGTAATTACCTCAGTTAGGGTTTTATTCCAACTGTCAGTAGAAATAGTAGAAGTTTCCACACTATCTAGCACCATGGGTTAAGCTAAATTATGTATAAATAATGCAGTCATGTTAACTATATTGTGTTAGACGCAAAGGCCGTAAATAAATTAACAACTGCAAACAAGACTCATCTTAAGATTTAAGATTTTGTTGTTTAGAAATAGTTTTTTTGCCATTTCCTTATGGAAATATGCTACTTTTTCAAAACAGCTCTGGCAATCCTGTTCTGTTACCTGAACCAAATCACGCTATTTGCGGGATGCCTGGCGGTGCACGGACGAAGAGTCGAACAAAACCGACACTGTGCCACATGTATGGTGGTGAAGTCAGAGGATGAGATTAGGAACAGAAAGCAATGGGAAAGCAGAGGGGACTTGCCTGCTGCATCAGCGTGCCCACAGAAAACAAAGAAGAACTCGACCAACGGGAACCACAAGAGGGAGCGCACGCCTCAACACAACGTTTCTAACAAGAACAATGTCGACCCGACCTCGTCAGAAACCAACATTTCCTCTGGCACCTTGTGTTTACGGCTGTGCCTCTGTTCAGGCCAACCTTCTCAAGCGCCCGGCGATGACGAAAACTGCTTCGAGAGGGCACCGCGCAGATTTCTACCGGCCTTTGTGTTGTCTACACCCGGCAAGGTCGCCATTGTCGTCATGTTTCTGGGTTATCTCTCATTGTCGATCTACGGTGTCATTTATTTACGACAGGGCCTGGACCTCAAGAACCTTATCGCTCCGTCTTCCTACTTTTATAAATATACGAACTGGAACACCGATCACTATCAACAGCGTTTCTTGATTACCTTCTTCATCAGTCAACCGTTGGATTACAATGAAACCAAAAATGTAAACAGTCTGGAGAAAATTTTTCACGAAGTGAAAGCTGACAATGCCATACAAGATGACTTCCTGGTCTCCTGGCTCAACACTTACCAAAACTCTAGTTTTTACAGCCAAACCACGGAGAACAATTTCTTAGCCGGTCTGAAAAATTTTCTTCAATATTACCCAGTATTTGAGAATGATATTAGATTTGGGGACAACTCATCCACCATCATTGGCTCAAGATTTCATTTTCAGACAGTTGATCTCCCAGATTCTTCACAACAGGGGCAGTTTATGATCAGGATGAGAGACATTGCTTCTAGATCCAGTATCTCGGTTTTCGTTTACTCGCCGCCATTCCTCTACTTCGAGCAGTATAATGCAATCTTGTCCAACACGTTACAGACTGTCGGGGTGGCGGTGGCGGCCATGTTTGTCCTCTCTGTGATCTTCGTCCCCCATCCCCTCATGTTTGTGTCCATCACAGTGTGCATGGTGTCTACACTGACGGGGATACTAGGGTTCCTGTACTGGTGGGATCTCACCCTCAGCTCTATCACCATGCTTCATCTCGTCACCGCCACGGGATTCTCCGTGGATTACTCCGCCCACATTTGTCACGCCGTGATGCAAAATCGGAATGTGGGCACCAACAGACATGATGTGGTATCCAAGGCACTGGCTTCCACAGGGGGTCCAATACTAAACGGTGCACTATCTTCGTTTATTGGCATTTTGTTTCTTATGCCTTCAGAATCCTACATTTTCAGTTCATTTTTTAAGGTAATGTTAGTGGTTGTGATGTTTGGAATAGCCCATTCGATTCTGTTTTTACCAGTGTTTTTCTCTCTTTTTGGACCTGCGGGAAAGCCTGCATCAAATGATGGACCGAGTGGAGTAGTTGAAGACACCTCGTCTGATTTTAGAGACATTCCCAAGACAGCTTACAGAAATACTGCCTTCGGAAACACAGATGAGTGCCTGAGGAGATCGAGAGGATATGACAGCAATCCAGTTGAGAGTTCTATTAGTTGTCATGCAGACAACAGCAATCAAATTTCACGAGTAAATTGCGACGACAGTTCGCCCATAAACACTGAGCTATGGTACGATCCAGGTGCAGAGCACAAAATAGAAGCACTTATAGTACAACATAAGTAACTGTTGTTCGTCTTATTACCGTTACAGAAAGTTTATGTTCAATGAAGAATACAGTACCTGGAATTAGTGAAGAAACACCTCTATCAATAGTTGACATGTAAATCTTTTATCAGCCTATCAAGTCGAATATAGGAATTTATCTTTGTGTGATGATTTGTTTGTTATAGAGACACAATGGATAGATATTTTCAGACGTGTGGGTCAACCTTTTGTCCACCAGTGGTATAAATTAAGGGTTTTACTTTAATAATCTAATGACCTGTAACGCAAATGAAAAACTGAAATGATTTACTTTCAACTGAAAGTAATGTTGCTTCACCAGAAAACCCAATTAAATACAACGCATACTTACGGTCGGAAGAATTTGGTGACTTTACACGATTAAATATTAGCTTTGGTTTTGTATCAAGGTTACTTTTAATGGCGACTTTATGTTCATTAAATGTATAGGTGTGGACAGCCTTCTTGTGAAATTTGTTTAATAAATAGCTAGTATACAAAGCATGTTGAAGGGACGTCAGGTTATTGTCAGTGTGGGCGTACCTGTCATAAGGATCTTCTTGGGTTGGGTATTACTTTGCAGCAGTCTCCTCTCTCTTTGTAATTTATTTATTTCATTGCTGTTTAACGCCTTACTCAAGAATTGTTTACTTATACACGGACGACCAATTTTATGAGTAGGGGAAACCGAAGTGCCCGGCGTAACCCACCCTTCCATAAGTTACTGATAAACTCTCTCACATTCGAAGTTGATATAGCAGAATTTAGACAGGTGATAATCAAAACCCAAGGCTACACGAACGGCCACACGGTAGTCATTGTCCGTTTATTCTCACCGAGGCCCACAAAAAGGGGTGTGGGAGTATTTATAAACTCTCGGTCCAAGGCCGGGTTTGAACCTGATCCTCATGAAATCACGTGTTTGAAAGACTAAATTTCTTCCATCTTTACGTCATAGACTTGAAAAGAAAGATGCTTACTACATCGTCCTTCCGAGATAATGCAGCGACATGATAAATCTCAATACGCCAGATGAATGTTTAGAGCGGTGCATCAGTACCCATGAGGAGAACGGGTCACAACTGGGATAAACAATTGTACATGGTCCTTATGATTTATGCTATAACATTACAGACTTCGGCGACAGCTCAGGATTCGGCTCATTCTTGAATATTTTTTAAGCCAGGAGTCTAAGATATTTGGCTTGACTCTGTGATCGAACCCATGCTATCCGGCTTCAGCAATTTCTGTTTTTGATCCTAGTCACGTCCTTATCAGAACTGCCCGTGTAAAGGCCTTTTGCTTAAGCAGGACAGTCAGTTCATTTAAGTGATGTGTCGTGATAATTTATTTTGTAATATGCAAATGAGGCCAACGTAGAACTACATGCTGTATGTAAAAAGAAAGCAAGCGCGTCATCATTTAAATGGATATAGTTAAACGCTGAATACCATGACACTCCCTTAACTGGAGTCAACTGTGACTTGTATTGTCTTTTTGGCCAGAAATTGCAAGAGGAAATAGTGAAGCATGACATTCACACATCACTCGTAAACGAATTTTCTTTCCAAGGACTAATGCTAGTCATCTAAATGAAAAAGTGATGAACACGACGGAAAACTCAAGCATACATGCATACATTTTCACCTTTCCTACAACAGAGTGACTAGAACAGACTGAGTGACGGCCATGCAGGAGCCAATCGCAATCGTTGGGTTGGGTTGCCGATTTCCCGGGGCGGAAAACTCAGACGAATTCTGGAGAGTGTTATCAAAGGGAGAGAACCATGTGATAGATGTGACGCCGGACAGATGGAATGTGGATGCCTGGTATCATCCGGATGCTCCAGGGAAGATGTACACACGAAAGCTGGGCCTTGTCAAAGGGTTTGTGATGTATAATGGCTTGAACACATGTGAACAAGTAGAACTAAATGTAAGAAAAAAAGTGACAGTGTGTATCTACGGGCCACAAAGTGTTTGAAATCAGGTGTTTTATAGTGCTATGACAATTGATAGCGCAACTGCTTTTGAAGAGAGAGTGTGTTCTACACATTCCGACATTCGCATTCTAATCATAAACCATGAAGGGTCGTTCCAAATCGATAATTGCTAGCCCCATTTCCAGATACAGTGTAAAACAGCAGCACGCAAAGAGATCTCTAGGAAATAATATACAAATGCTAAAAAGCTGGACATAGGTAAGAGAATATCAGTAAACAGTTTTCATTAGTGTGGTGCGACGTCTAATTCATATTTAGCAAAAAGTAATCCGTGAATCATTTCCAGATAGAATATCAGTGTAGGTATACCCGTCGACCCTTGATTGCAACTGTGCGTAAAAAACCTCTTGTTTACGCAATGAAAAGTAATGCTTATATCCTCCCAGCTATTCCAAGATTAAGCGAAATTAGAAAGAAATATTACAACCATGAAACGGATTACAACAGAAAAAACTGAGTGACGGCGCTTGATACAATAGTGTTTGCAATTAAAACTAAATAAAAAATAAAAATTATGACAAACATTTAAAATCCTAACCTTTTACACAGGGATCTATCAGTTGCTACAAGGGGTCTATTACTACACAGATAAGGACAACTTACAATAACATCCCTTTTGGCATAAAGGCAGCGTGAGACAAGACATCGTTCATCTTATTTAGACACAGGACTATCTGTCGGCCCCTTTTAAATTCAATGAATTCTTTCACAGCTATGGCAATATAGACATAGTTTAGCATCAGTCGGTCATCAGTATAGGGCCTGGTAAGTGAACAGAGCTATAAATAGACTATCTTCTAGAAATTTCACCGTATAATCGCATTCACATGAAAATGGACAAATGTCTGCGAATAAACGTGCTCAATGTGAATAAAGGGGGAGTTCACCTGGGAATACCTTTGCATGACTGATAAATGGCATCCCTGAATTTCATGGAGATATTACTGATAAGAAATTCCGGCAGTTTAAAGAACGAAACATGCCACGAATGGTATCCTTTATAGATATTGCTGCTAAAAAGAACGCCATGAAATACACATTAGCCATATGTAATGTGTTTGGTGTTCGAGGTTACCCAGGTCGGTATTGTCGTGCGGGGCTTATATCAGTTTGGGTAGCTCCAAAAACAGATCATATTATGTTTCAAACATGATAGACTTGCCAATAAGAATCAGGGAATCATGGACATTCTTCAACAACAAAACTTTAGCACTGAAATATTCAATAAGGTTTTCCCAAAATGAAGAACAGAGGATAACTTGCTGTAGCCAAACATTAATCTGACCTTATCGAATGTGATTTATTCCAGACACGATGAGTTTGACAATCGTCTGTACGGGATTAGTGAATCAGAGTCGGAGAAGATGGACCCCCAGCAGAGGTTTGTTTTGGACTCGGTCAGTATGGCGCTGGAAGATGGCGGGTTTACCAGACGACGTCTTCGGGGCAGCAAAACAGGGGTTTACATAGGTAACCAAACACTGTACGCAAAATCAGGGAGCAGTTTCGGGGTAGTAAAACTTACGTCAAGATAGGTAAGTAAACATTCAATACAAAAGACAAAGGCTTATTTGGCAGACACGGTCTTAGCGTCGGTGAAACAAAGACAAGCGGTTACTTACCGGACATCGGTCAAACAAAGACTACAGCACAGAGAATAAAATCAGAGCAGTGACGATTGGTGATGGCTGAGAAATGGTGTCTCGTGACTAACGTGACCTCGTTTTGGCTTTTACTTTAATTGTTTCCGTTAATGTCTAAAGAGAGGCAACTTACATATCTGATGGCAAAATGTCTGAAGTAGAATGAGGTTAAACAGCGGTGATGTTAACGGCAATTTAGTACTGGTACTAAATTACTCAAAATACCATGCTATCATGACATTTGATAAACATTCTCACGAAAACAAGACAACGAGACCAGGGTTTGGGATTTCCTAGTCCACCGGCGCGATCCGGGTCCCTACAGGCCAACAACATAAAACGGTAGAGAATAGAGGGAAAGACGAGATTCGCGATGAGAGACTTTTAAGTAGCAAATAGTCACTGGTCTAAAATTACTCAACTGATGTCCAGTCATGACACTGTAAAGAACGGAGGAATCCAGCCTCTCGCCGCGCCAGGTGCCCACTGACGTACAAACACACACACATACACACACAGACACAGGTGAAAGACTACTGATGTGAGCTGAGGTAATCTACGCCTGTGTATTGCCTACATTATCTTTCTGGCGCTATACTCTACCGTGAGGTTGTCAAATTGACAATCATCTATCTACACAACAACAAGCTGGGCCCACTGTTATAACCCCTCTCATATTACGCCTATTTTTTAACCTTTATTCTTACAGGATCCATGAATACAGACTATTCAAATATCCTATCAAAGAACGTGGAAGTGGCTGATAATTACAACTTGACCGGTTCGTCAAACAGCATAGTGGCCGCCCGGGTATCGTATGTGTACGATCTCCACGGCCCGGCTGTTACATTGGACACGGCCTGTTCCTCAGCTCTCATGGCCATCCATTTGGCCTCCCAGGGACTGTCCACAGGTGAGGAATTCTATGGAAAAATGAGCTATAAGGCTTATTTTTATTAAAGAAGATGAGTGTTTTGGCTAGTTGTTCCAAGTAAAAGAACCACTATAGAGCCAGGAAAAAGGTTTTACTTCAAATGATAACAGCGACATGTCGTGTTGATTTGATGCCTTGTTAACTTTTAAAGAACCTTTTTCCTCTTGTCATTCAAGGTATAAACACTAACACTCACATTTTCGTCATTGCCCATTTGAATAATGACTGAGAATCGTGAGACTATCGAGCCTCCATGTCCTGTAATCCTTTTCATTCAAACACCTTACTGGATCAATCTACTTGCTGTATTTATCTCCATTAACAGAGTAATTTCAAGTTTAATATTCCCCTGTGTCATGTTATGAGCTATTATGCTTGTTGTTGTCTATAAACACCAAGTGATTTTATATATTTCCCTGTCACTGAATAGCTTGTTTATACTGTCACTTAACCCAGTTTCTGAAAATCCATGGACTCTAGGCACAGATACCAGCATCAAAGGTTGCACATCTGGGTATTGTTTATTGGTTTAGAAATATTAGAATTAATTTTTGCTGGAAGGTCGTCAATGCACGGCCTGGTAAATGAAACGGACGCGCTTTAATAAATTACTTACTCAGAGTGCTGTCTTATACGAAAACAGGTATAAGTCTGCCAAAGAACGCTCGCAATTAATACCCTGTGGCGAACCTGTTCACTGTTGGTGAACGGCATCACCAAATTTCACATATATATTTTTTTGCCCATGAGAAGTTCGAAAAATTCGATGAACATTAAAACATTACATATATGTTAATCCACACAAGTGGGAGATCTAAATATGAAAGACTACAGCATATAAAGTCAAGCCAGAGCAGCGACGAGGATCTCACAGCTGTCAAATGGTCACGCGTTACCGGTGAAGTTCCGTCTCTTATCTCTTACGGTTTTTATTCTAAGTGTTCAAGTATGTGTTAAAGTAACAATTTACACACCGCTACCACTATGACTCAGGTTTAGAAATGCAGTGATGTGAACTGCAATTTATTGATCTATAAATACTTAAAATGCTGTGTTGTCAAGACAGTTAATACATAATAGTATGAAAACAATGATAAGGAACCAGAACCTGGGGATCCTCGGGTAATCCCGGTTATGCAGGCATACAGTATGAAAGACGGCAGCAATCGGGTACAACCAAGGGAGAGACGACGGTGACAACTGGTAACGCAACCTGTGAAATACGGTCTCTTGTCAGTTTACCTCAGAGGGCAGATTCTAAAAAGCATTGAAAAGTATTTTCTGGCTTAATTCTCGTCAAATTTCTTTACGGTGCATGTTGTATGCTCATGATGTTTATCAACTCTTGGCAGGCGACTGTGACCTAGCACTTGCCGGAGGGGTCAATGTAGTCCTGTCACATATCACAGGGGTATACCTGAGTCAGGCGGGCATGGCTTCTCGTGTCGGACAGTGCCAAGCCTTCTCGCAACATGCTGATGGTTACGTAAGGGGAGAGGGTTCCGGGATAGTGATACTGAAAAGATTGTCTGATGTAAGTTTTGCACTCCTGGGATAAAGAATGGAATATTTGTTTACCTGTCCATGACACGTAGTTCTTCTAGAAATTTCACCATATTTTGTTAGCATAAATGGTGTATAGCAATATGTTTTATCGTATAATTAACGGTCATAAGATCTAAACAGTTTTTTCCTGGTCCTAAAAATTTAAATGAAGATACTAAGACATGCGTAATTTTGAAATCGAAGTTATGTGCGTTAATAAAAAGCAGCACGCGAATTTCTGTGACATGACATAAATAAATCATGATATCGTCAGGCTTTGAAAGCCGGAGACAAAATCTGGGGCACAATCATCACTGGAACAAACCAAGATGGCCAGATGGCTCAACCGATTACAGCTCCATCTGGTGTTCAACAAGAGCGACTTCTGGAAGATATGTACAGGCGTCACAATATTGACAAATCTACAGTACAGTACATCGAAGCACATGGTAAGATTTTTCTTCTTTAAAAAAATGCCTGAACTCAAGGGTTGGGGGCTCAGCGCACTATGTTTGCGTAAAGCAGTTTAGTATCGTCCGTGGTGCCTCATCAACATTGTGGCTGTTCCAATAACTGTCCAAAAGCGGTGAAATGATGGTGTTTATATCGTTCTTCATATCCTTTTCTCAGATACTGTAAAGAGAATTCTCATTTTCGCTGAAGAAAATCTTCGCCACACGCATATTTTTAGTTATTGTTTTCTTTTGCCATTTATTTATATTATGTTCGTCACTAACAATAGATGTATATTCCTTGGATAGTATATTCCTCCATCATAAAGAGATCTTGAAATCTTCCTGCACAACCCAATAATCTCAAGTTAGTAGAATATTTTCTCCTACTTGTAGGCACCGGTACACCTGTAGGAGATCCCATAGAAGCAAACTGTCTGGGCAGATTTTTCGGACAAGATGGCAAGACCCGACATATCGGTTCAGTGAAAACAAACATTGGACATCTAGAATCAGCGGCAGGTGCCGCGGGGCTCATTAAAGTGCTGCTCATGATGAAGCACGAGACAATAGTGCCATCACTGCTCTGCTCAAAGCTCAACCCAAAGATTGAGTTTGAAAAGTACCATCTCAAAGTGCCCTCTGACTGCATCCCATGGGAAGAGCTACCCTCGGGAGGTAGAGCGGCTGGTGTGAACTCGTTTGGGTTTGGTGGCTCCAATTGTCACACTTACGTCAAACAGTATGTGAAAACTGGTTCACCAGTATCTTCTGAGCCTCCTGAAAATCGTTACAGAATGATCGCCATGTCATCAAGGAGTTCGTCCGGTCTGAAGGCTAATATTCTCCACCTGAAAAAAGAGGCTGAAAAAAGTCCCCTGGACATGGACGCTCTGTCGTTCACGTCAACATGTCGACGAGATCATCATGAATTCCGCCTGGCTTTCCCTGCCAAAGATCAACAAGAGCTGATAGCCAAGCTGGACAAAACCGGTTTACCTGAAATTGCTCATCCAGAGAAAAACCTCCGCGTCATTTATGTGTTCTGTGGAATGGGGACTACTTGGAAAGGAATGTGCATTGATCTCTTGAACAAAGAACAGGTTTTCAGAGAAAAGTTACAAGAAATTGACAGACATCTAAAAGAATTCCGCTCGATTTCTGTGATAGATGAACTGAGACACCAAAGTAATATGCACGATCCTGCCGTTGAACCTCTGATGCTTTTCGCTTGCCAGGTAGGACTGACCACCCTGTGGCGTCACTGGGGAGTGGAGGCTGATGCTGTGATCGGTCAGTCAGTAGGAGAGGTGGCTGCTGCCCATGCCGCCGGGATCCTGTCCCTCAAGTCAGCTGTAAGTGTGATCTACCACAGGACTAAGCTCCTCTTACAAACAGTTGGAGGGAAAATGCTAGTAATTGGAAAATGCTCTGTGGAAAAAGTGGATGAAATTTGCCGTGAGCAAGGCAGTGGCGTTAATGTCGCAGTTTACAACAGTCCCACAAGCTGCACCATTTCCGGTGATGACGAAGCAGTGAACACAGTTCGAAAGCATCTCGAGTCCTTAAATCTTCCAGATGTCATAATCACAGAGCTTGCCGTGAAAACAGCTTATCACTGTCACAAACAAAAACCGCTGGCAAATAATCTTATCAAAGCTTTAAATGGATTTAAGGCACAGGACGGAAAACTTGACATCATTTCTACAGTTACAGGTCATTTGGCATCTGAAGCAGATTTTAGAACAGCGAAATACTGGGCGAAAAATCTCACAGACCCTGTTAAATTTTACCAGGGCTTAAGGAAAGCAAAGGAAGAAAGGAAATTCAACGTATTTCTAGAAATAGGGCCACATCCAGTCCTGCGAGCACACTTCAACGACATCTTCAAATCCGGCCATAGCAATGGAGTGGCCGTACCTTCATTGGAGAAGATGTCAAGCACTAACACCATGCTAAACAACCTGGGAAAGCTCTTTACCCATGGGTTAAATCCCAGGTGGACATCTGTTGTGGGTAAGGGTGTTACAGAGCTGACTACGGAACCCAAATACCAATTTCAGAGAATCAAAGGTTTGTTCGAGCCTGAATCATCCCTTCTAGAACGTCAAGGTCTGACAACTGTGAATGGAAGACATCCGTTTGCGACTCGAGTGTCCGGGAATCTTCCAAAGCTCGAAATCAGAATAAATGAGAATGACACACCATTTGTTTACTCTCATATTGTCGGTGGCGCGGCATTTGTTCCGGGAACTTTCTTCGCCGATGTTGCCTTTGAATACGCAACCGAAATATTTGAAACTGTCGCACAAGATGTCCGAGTGTCTGTGCGCCTGTTGAAGCCTGTTAGTGTTACGGAGGGTCGTGGGCAGACACT
Source organism: Acanthopleura granulata (assembly GCA_016165875.1). NCBI lineage: Eukaryota > Metazoa > Mollusca > Polyplacophora > Chitonida > Chitonidae > Acanthopleura > Acanthopleura granulata. Next base: position 1,637,787 of record JABBOT010000010.1, read on the forward strand.
GTCTTTGGTGACTGAAGAACAATCCTCGCACAGTGCCAGCTTTAGGGTTTTGCACAAAAACTCTATGTGTGTGTTTGGTGAAGTGGAAAAAACCGGAGATTCCTTCGAACCGAAGCCCTGTGACATTGCCGCTGTCCGCTTGCGGTGTACCTCTTCCCATGACAAAGATGAGATGTATGGCAGGTTGATGCAGTTCGGATTTGAGTATGGCGAACAACTGCAGCTGATTACGAAGTGTGAAGCCAATTCCGTGGAGTCTTTGGCATGGCTGAGCGTAAGCGATCTTGTGAAATCACAGATGGGGAAAACTCATCTACATCCCTCCATTCTGGATGCTGCCATGCAGTCCACCTGTGCAATTTACTCCAGCACAGAGTCTGACTTGGAAGATCGTATACCATCCATTCTGGGCGAGGTTAGCATCTACCGGAAAGTCACTGGGGACATGATGTGTTATAGTAGACTGATGGCTCAATCCAATGGGCAATCTCACTTCAGGGTTCTCTTACTGACTCATGCTGGACAGGTGATCGCAGAAATACAAGACTTTGTTATCAAGGTATTGAATACCTCAAAGACATCTGCAGAGGATCTGGAATACGAGCTCCAGTGGATGCCAACTGAAATCCCTACAAAGTTTACAGATAAGGGAATTCTTGTGTTCCTTCACGGAAAAGGTAAACCCGAAAAACTTCTGAGTGAATTGTCCAACTCCATTAAGGTAATTTCCCAAGAAACCACTGATGTGATGGCCACGAGTGACTTCCTCAACATGCTGTTTACAGCGCCCACCTCAGGGCAAATATCTCGAGCAGAGGAAATCTCGGGTGTCGTATTCTGTGCAGACTCGTGTGAGGAGAATGAAGATATTCAGATGAGATCATTTACAAAATCGTATGACAATCTGAGGGAAGTTCTCACCTTTCTGTTCCATAACGGAACAGGCATCCCAGTGTCCGTTGTAACTGTGAATACACAAGTGGCAAAGGACAGTCCCGCTGTTCCTCAGGTCAACTTGGATGGATCACATTTGTGGGGCATGATGAGATGTTTTGTGATAGAGGACAACCGAAAGACACAGCTAATTGATCTCCAAGACTTCAGCGAAGCTACCATGGAAACCTTGACGAAATGCTTGAATCCACAGGTCTTTCAAGAGTTTCGTTCCAGAGAACTGATCATACGTGAAGGAAAACCGTTTAACTCCTTGGTGAAAACTTCCTTGCGTGTCATGCCAATCAGGGAAAGAGTTAACAGTCACAGTGAAATCAACGAGCATTTGGATCTTGTCAGTCATCGTGCAAGTTTAACTTGTCCTTTCGATTTTCGGTTGGAATATTCCAAACAGGGGGCAGACACTTTGCCAGAAAGAGAAAAAGTGCTGGTGAAAGTCGAATGTGTGGCAGTATTAAAGCGATGCAGAGATGAGTCCGAAACGAATTTTGGGGAAGGCCAGAGATTGGTATGCGTTGAGGCAATCGGTACTACAAGAAAGACGTCAGAAAATGAACACGTTATTGTCCTTCATCCAACATTTGCCAAAACTGTTTTAACAGTTTCAAAAGTCAATACAATTCCAAAATCACTGATAAAAGACTACAAGCCTGGTTTATTGACATGTTTAGCAATGATAGAGAACATGACACAACAAATTCCAACTGATTCCCACGTGGCCGTCATCACTAAGCCACAGTCCACCAGTTTTGGCCACTTGGTGAAAGCTTTTTTGAACTGTAAGGGATGCATGCGGGTGAACATGTATGAAAAGCTGACAGATGGAAGCCTCCTAGCAGGTACATCGCACGTCATTTTGTTTTCAAATTGTCCTGTGGAATATTTCGTTACAGGAGAAACTGATCAGACGAAGGAAATAATTGCAGTTGAAGGTTTTGGAGGAGAAAGAACATTGGAGATGTTACATTTGAAAAACGGAAAGTTTACTTCTCAGATAATTAGGCCATCACAACTCTTGCACGCTAACAAGGCTTCAAGATGTTTGAAGCAAATATCGATGATGTTGTCAACGGAAGGGAGAAGATTAAACGAAATCTTGAGCACATTTGAAGAAAAGCATCTTGGAATGTTTATTTCACGCATTATTAATCTTGCAGGCAACAGGTCACTGCCTTTGTGTGTCACTGAACAGACCCTTTTCCGAGGGAATGCATCCTACGTTGTAGTGGGAGGTCTCACAGGCTTAGGTTGGCTGATTGTTCAGTTCATCGCAGAAATGGGCGGTGGGCTGATTGCTATTTTGTCACGGCGAACAGCAGACAAGGACGCCGAGGACAAGATGCGTAAGCTACATCATGAGACGGGAAGCAATATTGAATTTCTACAAGCAGATGTCTGTGACATGTCTTCGCTTGAAAATGCTTTCCTAAGACTACAGACGACTTACGCTCACCATCCAGTAAAGGGAATATTTCAAGGCGCTGGTGTACTGAAGGATTCTATGTTGATCTATTCCACAGCTGAAGGTTTTGACGAAGTTGCCTCACCCAAAATAAAAGGCTCTTTAAATCTGCACAGGCTGTGTGTAAAACTTGGTTTAAACCTGGACTACTTTATTCTGCAGTCTTCAGTTGCATCCGTTTTCGGAAATCCAGGCCAAACATGTTATGGTGGAGCCAACAGTTTTCTGGACACGCTGGCTTGGTACCGTCGTCAGAAAGGTTTGCCAGGGCAATCTATAAACTGGGGGCCGCTTTGTGTGGGAATGGCTGTGAAGGACGAGACCGTGGTCAACAGCTGGAAAAGCACAGGTTTTGAAGCCATCTGTGAAGAGGGAATTCGAAAGTGCTTAACGCACGCGTTGCTGTCTGACAAAGTTCAAATGTGCTTTGCAGATATTAACGTAAAAGTTGAGAGTGCATCACAAGACATACGAGGGCTTTTAGATGGCACTGTGCATGGCGCTTCTGAGACACAATCCGAAGACTTGGAGCTTGACCTGTCGGCAATCAAGAGGATGGACGAAGAGGAGAGAAAACTTACTCTTTGGAGCTATGTCAAGTCTCTTGTCATCAGAGTATTGCCAGTGTCGCCGGAGCTACTTCAACCTTCAACTCTTTTCTCATCTCTGGGATTGAATTCAATGGTGGCTGTTTCCCTTACCAACAGAGTGAGGAGCGATGCAGGAATCCATTTACCTGCTACTCGGCTACTCTCAGAAGACCTCACATTGATAGAGATTGTGGAAAAAATTGAAAATGCTCTGACGAGAAACGAGAGTGGTCCGAATTTCACGACTGATTCAAAGAGGATGTACTCCAAACTGTCACCATTGGTATCACCGATGCAAGACATGATCTACAGAAGTCATCGGCAACGAATCGGAAACGAGATCGAAGTGCTACTTGTCACAGAAATCAGTACAACACTTTCCCTTCCAAAGGCAAAGATCAAATCCGCTGTATACAAAGTTCTCGAGAGAAATAAACCAGTAAGAACAGTATACAAGGTGAATGAAAATCGCGTGGAAAGTGTCCTGTTAGAAACGTTTGAAGGTCCGGAAAGTATTGAAGTCTTCGGTGCTGATAAAGATTATATCACACAACAGATTTTAAGCATATTTAAGCAACCGTTCGACCTGAGAAAAGACCTGTCCTTCAGGGTCATTTATAACCAGACCAATAGATCCGATTCTGTGATCAGGTTTCTTTTCCATCCAATAGGCTTTGATCACAAAGCAGTTCACATGTTTATCAATGAGTTCCTGTGCGTTTTGCTCTCTGAACATTTGCCGGTGGTACAAGACGTGGATATTCCACGAGAAATTTTCAAGGTTTTAAGCCCTGAGTTTATGAAACTTGAGACTTTCTGGCAGAAACGTCTGAATCAGTCTAATAAGTTGCCTCTCTTCTCATTGTCCACAGCACCGGAAGTTGGCATAAGGCCAGCACTGGAGGAAACCATTCCTCCTTACTGTCCAAGAGATGTCGCTGACATTATCAAAATGTCACAAATGTTAAAGATCACAATGTTTCAGTTCTTGGTGAGTGCCCTTCATCTCCTGTGGCACCTGTTGACTGGAGAGGAGAAAATAGCACTTCTGATAGACATCGACACTCGCCAGCATGTCCCAGCCCTGATGAACGTCATGACTCACTGTGTAAACTACCTGCCGCTTGTTGGCTTCTTTGACAAAGAAGCTACCATTGGGAGTTTTCTACAGAGCAACTCAGCTGAGATGAGGCAGTGTGTGGAGCATGGTCTCTATCCCGGGTTTCTGGTGCTGGAGGACATGTCAGAGGAGACGGCAGCCAATATCTGCAGACATAACGTAGTTATGGAGGACATCACCGATCGGAAGCAACTGACACGTGATAAATTCAAGATTGGCAAGATTGGTCCCATGGGTACTGGCTTCGAGACACGGCTCATTCTGCGGGCGAGCGAGGCGGATAAGGAACTACAACTGCAGTTAGATTATCACCCCGGCATAGTTACCAAAAGAGCAGCTGAAACGTTTCTCGTGGACTACCAGACAGTTGTAGAGTTTATGATACATAACCCGAATGCCACTGTGAAGAACATTTCTCAGTCAGTGTCCTTACATTCTGTGAGCACACCATCGGCCAAAGCTTTATCTGTGGACTCGGAATTGTCTACGTATTCACATGAGGTGTCAGAGTCGACACGGGAAGAACATTGGCATGATAACAACACATTCAACCAAAACGAGTCTTTCTCTGAGGGCAGTCTTTCATCACTTATTGCCGGTAGGCCAGTTGTCTAAATATTATGTTACTAAAACCCAAGACAATTTCTCGGGTAATTACAATTCTGCAATAGCTTGAGGGCATTCATTTAACATATGCGCAGATTTCTATTTGTGTTTGATTTATGTGCTCCGCTGTATTTAAGAATACTTGACATCCACGACGACAAGAAGAGACCGGGCACTGCGTTCGGGAAACCGCCGACCATCGGCAGGTTGCTGGCTGTTCTTCCACTTACTTACGACTGGAGAGGGAACATGGAGATAGAGGATAACTAGACAATGATATGTATTTAACTGCCTAGTTAGTTGTTCATGATTTCCCAAAACAGGCCGAGCATCTTAATACACTAACATGGCTGAACATGCTCAACGACTGTTACAAACGCAATATCGCAAACTGCTCTGTGCTGAAGCAGAAGTTGAAAAACACGTTTGAAGACTACTACTGCAAGGCAGCTTTAGTTACATCTGGAAACTTCTCTACAATATAGATAAATATAAAAGAATATAAAAAACTGCCTTTCTCTCCGGTCGTACGTGGTTTGCCAGCCAGCAACCTGCAGATGGTAATGGGTTTCCCCGGGCCCTGCCCGATTTCTTCGCACCATAATGCTGGCTGCCGTCGTATAAGTGAAATATTCTTGAGTAGAGCGTAAAACATGAAATAAATAAATAAATAAATGAATGAATGAATAAATACATAAATAAATAAATAAATAAATAAATCTTTTTTCCGTAACCCGAATTAAACACTAAAATATGATATAAATTTTAGCAATCGAACTTCTGGTATCATGTACCAACTGGATTATATTCCTCGCATATTAGTTACAGTCAATGAGAAAGATCGAACGGAAAGAATTTTTATGGTAGATGAATAGCTCCGATGTCCCTACCATATATTTGACCTTCTGGGATTGATAAAAATGTGATTTTGTGAACTAACATGATATTGTGGAATACTTTGCAACATATATGCAAAATTCTAGTTCTCGGAATCTTACTATCGGGAGGAAATAAGAGATGGATGAAAGTGTAATGCAATATTTGGTGTACATGAGGCTACGAATAGAATATTTGGCCCGAAAATAATATATGTACATCATTTTAGGGATTAATACAATTCACTTATATGATGCATGATGCGCACAGGAAACCGAGATGAACCGTGAATGATCTGTTGTACAGAAATCTGATTGCCTTGACCGTTTTATAAATAAATGTATTTATTCATTTTTGATTGTGGAACGTTGGCAAGTTTAGTTTTGCATTTATTTTTTCAGGTTCTTGGTATGAGATGAAGATTGGTGACGGCTGCTGTTCGTCTTCATGGGAAGATGTGTTTCTGCGTCTGTCACTGAGTAACGGACAGCCAGGCAGCGTGGAATGGGGTCTGGACGAGCATGAGAGTGCCAGGAAGATGGCCATGTCCCAAATTAGGAGAGTCAGTCGTCGTTCTAAAGGAAGTACGTTTATAAGGAAACAATACATGAAAAAGATAGATTCTTTAATGTTTTCAGTTGATGCATTTGCTCATTTGATTAGAGTTTTATGCCCTACTCATGAATCTTTCACATATAGCGGCAGACAGCATTATCGTGGGCAAGGGGGGGGGGAGACTGGCTAGAGCCCGGACAAGTCGCTGGAAACCTACGCTTGGCCATAGGGGAAGGCAGCTGAGCTTGAAATCAAAGCAACTGTATTGGTAAGAGGCTCCTGTGTCAATATTCTGTACTAGAACGCTAACCATCTCCTCCACTTGTTTTAAATTAGAACCAGAACTATCAACGCGAGCTGCTATGATTGAATGTACATGTACACGCAATGCATTGTTTGTAACTAATGATATATATATATATATATATATGCACTCTTTGTCGTTCTCAATTTCCCTCCTTTTAAGAATTATAAAGAATCTCCTATTTTCCCAAGGCTCATATTCTCATTTAGGTGGACAGATGGGTTTTATTGCACACATACAACTGTTCCAGAGACAGATTCACTAAAAACGTTTGGCTTCAGACATATTCGTTGTATCCTAGAGTTTTGTCGGTGACAGGATCTAGTAGTGTGGTGTTTTGTTCCTGACAGGCCCTTGTAGTGTGGTGTCTTGTCGGTGACCAGAACTGATCGTGTAGGTTCTTGTCGGTTCTTGTCTGGTAGTGTGAAGTCTTACGGACCGACCCAGGGTGTTTGGGGTCTTGGAGACAGACCCTGGGGGTTTGTCGATGACAGAAAATGGTAGTGTGGGGTTTTGCCGGTGAGAGGACCTGATAGTGTGGAGTCTTGTCGGTGACAGGACCTTGTAGTGTGGAGTCTTACGGATGACAGACCCTGGGAGTGTGAGGTCTTGGAGACAGACCCTCGGGGGACCTGATAGTGTGAAGTCATCTGGGTGACAGAGCATTGTAGTGTGGGGTCCTGTCTGAGACAGGTCCTGGTAATGTGGGGGTCTTGTTGGTAACAGGCCCTGGTAGGCGTGGACTCAAGTCTGTGACAGGCCCTGGTAGGGCAGGGCCTTGTTCATGACACGCCCTGATAGTGTGGGATTTTGTTGGTGACATTCCCTGGGTAGTGTGGAGTCTTGTAAGTAACAGAAACTGGTGGGATCTTAGATGTATTACAGACCATGATAGTGTGGGGGTTTTGTCGATGACAGGTCGTGGAACTGTGGAGTCATGTCAATGAGAGAACAGGCCATGGTAGTGTTGGGTTTTGTCAGTGACAGGCCCTGGTAGTGGGCTCTTGTTGGTGGCATTCCCTGGGTTGTGTGGAGTCTTGTCTGAGACAAGCCCTGGTAGAGTGGATCTTGTTGGAGACACGCCGTGGTCGTATGGGGCCTTGTCTGGGATAGGCGCTGGTTGGGTGAGGTTATGTCGGTGACAGGCCCTGATAGTGTGGGGGGTTCCTCGTTGACGGGCCTTGATAGTGTGAGGTCATCGACAAAACCCCACACCATCGAGGCCTGACACCGACCGGCGAGCGAACTCGCTCTGTTGGCCACATATGAAAGTCGTTGTTGTCGTTGAATTTGACGCCTTTGATAGAGTATATCGATAATAGGGATAATTATCACTTCATTGCCTAAAATGTTGCCTGTTAACTTCGAAATGCAAAAGTGAGACCATTATTAAAATTTGACATTCCGTGCCAAACTTTAGATTTGCGTAAGACTCTTCCGCTTCTGCTGACAAATATGTCTAAAATGTATATAAGATAATGTCATCAAGACATCAGTGAAATGTACCGCATCGTGTACGTCAAGTATAAATCATTCGATTGTTTGGTGGTGTGTGGTGTGACTTACTGAACGTAAAAGACTAATGCAAGGAGAATGAAACCAGAGAAGAGACGAGAGTTTGACAACTGGAAAATGGGCGCAGTAAATCCGACCTCTTGTCAGTTTGGCTCAGGATATTATTCTAACTCTCTGTTTCAATGTTTAAATAGAACCAATTTACCTCATGGCTAGAGCAGAATTTAGTAAAATGCAGTAGTTAAAAGCAGTATATTAAACGTCAAAAGTTACTCAAAAGGCTGTGTAGTCCTCACATTTAATGAATATATTATTATCAGGAATAATAACGATTACCAATAGCCTAACACGAAAACCATGGCAAGGTAAAAGGCCCTTAATCCGCCAGCAGAATCCCGGTGACCGTATATAAAACTACTCTGCCATACTTGATACTTTTTCGGGTACACGAAGAAGAGCGGATCAAAACGGTGGTAATTCGCGGGATTTGTTTGTTTTGGTGATGTCATGAAACTGCATGACTATATTCTATAATTTATCCCCATTTATGCATTTGTGTTTAGTTGTAACATCAATACAAAATTAAATATCGCCTACTTGTTGGGAAAGTGTATAAGAAGTAATCTTACACAGTGAGTATTGTTTGCACAAATATGGGAAATAACTGTTGGGTTAATGGCTTGTGACCTTGACATTGCCCAGCACCCAATACATCACGCAGTCCTAATTCCGAATAGTGTTTGTTTACGATGTGGGTAAGTAAATCGAATGAGGGATTGGCGCATGTACCTTACGCTACTACGATTTACATTTCGATCATTAGGACACAGAAGGTTCAAGTTCTAACTCTGCTTTGGATAGGGAATTTGTCGATTGGTCCGCCCTCACCGTATTGACATGGTGACAATAAGCGGTTGACAACGCGCATGTGCACCATTTATCTTCCACTGATATGAGGAACATACCTCACATGTGGGAAAGATCTTACAACTTGCTAAAGGTCGGTGGTTTATGGCGGACAATCCCGTTTCTTCCACTTGTAAAACTCATGACAATCGTTTAAGTAAATAGTTCTTGAGTATGGTGTCAAACAACGATAAAATGAATAAATAAACGCTATACTTTTTCATGCATGTGGCCATTAGGAGAACTGGACACACGAAGTGGCGAATTTGACACGTGAAATATAGAATTTAACACACCTGAGTATATGGACGTTTAGCAAAACACTGTAAGTGAATGGTTCGGCAGTGTGGGATTTTGATTGCCTGATAAAGAAAATTCAAGGATTGGTCTGTGTGGATTTGTTTACGTTTATTTGACGCTTTTCAGACGTCCATAAACTGGAAATCAAGTCCTCAAAGAAAACCCTCAAACTTAGGGCAAGGGACGAGTCTGAGGCAGACACATGGAGCACAGCACTGGAGGAACTGACGAGATCCGGAGAACATCCAAAGTCGTACGTGAATCGAGGGGCCGTGTTTGAGACAGATACTGTCACCACGCATATGTAAGGTTAATGGATGTGGTTGACATAGTGGTCTTATCTTTTTGTTTCCGGTACATTCACAAAGTCAGAAGAGTGTGAACATGACCTGATACATCGTGCTTTATGCAAAATTACCGATGTGTGTATGCCTGGTAAATTTACTGTTTAATACAAATGATAGGCCCGAATAAACAGAACAGCTAGAAGTATATTTAGCTTTAAACTGTGCCTGTGTTTACTTAAGTAGCTAAAACTGACTTATTTGCTGTGATCACCAGATATGTTTGTACACGGTATCATTGCTAAAAAGATGGAAGAACTTTCACGGAATTGTAAATATATTAGTAAAACAATTCATGAATATAGGAAAACAGTATTTTCTTATAACATCATTTGTTTGTATTCAACATATTTATGCTACATATTTTTGGTGGAAATAAATGATTGTAGTATTCTATAGAGTGGCTATAATGAGAAGTTTTCAGATTATATAACGCTGTATAATATTGTCTTATAACCAGAGTTGCACGTGAATATATGTGAATATTTAAATAAGATAATGAAATTTTTTTACTAAACCCAGTATTATATCTACATGTGACCTATAAGAGCGTGCACTTTCCAGATTTATTTTATATTCAAATAATGATAGATTGGTTTGGTGCCAGTTTAAGATTCAGCATACCGATTGTGCAGAAAAGAAGTGCGGGGATATCCATTGTGAGTCTAGCTGGTCAGAATGTTCGGTAAATACCTGTGATTGATGTGCTACAAAATTTGTATAAGGACCATAGAGGCAATGACACCTGCTGATAATTATGTCCATAGCACGGTGTCCTCGTTTCGTCAGAATAAAAAGTAAGTAAAAACCATTCCATTGCATTTTCTTTGTGTATAAGGGTAGCAGGCGTCATTAATAACATGCTTTAACAAAGTGTTCTATATAGATTCTAATTTAAATATATTCTTTTGAGGAATTGTTAATTAATCTCAGATTTATTATCATGACCAATACATTTCACGTCTACACAAGACCCAGAACAAAGACAATGTGACACGTAAACTAAAATGTTACAACTGTTATGCCCTGACAATGCACAGCTTTCGAGATGCGATTTTACGACAACAGAGTGGGGTCGGTATGTAACGGCGTAACTCGAAAGTAGAAACAAGCGTGTTGACAGTTCAGGTCTTTAGTAGCGCTGATGCTCCAAAATTGCTTCAGGGTGTACTCCATAATATTGCATTGATGCTACAAAGGTCAGGTTATTAGGTCTATGGAAAACATAGACTTCGCAACTTATGTCACTCACATTACACCGGAGCCGATCCGAGGTACAGTTACACCTTGCACATTATTTGATTGTTGTTTTACGCCGTACTTATGAAAATTTCACTTACACGTCAGCGAAGGAACCTCAACATTGTTATAAAGTAATAGACGAAGTATGCAGAGGTACGTCATGCACATTAAAAGAAAAGAACACATTTATAAAACCTATAGCTTAACAGAAAGAGCTTTACTTATGGTTAAATAAAAAAAATCTCAAGTTTCTGGCGGAAGTGCTTGTTATTTGAGTATTTAAGTTAAACATCCAAGACTGAGAAGCCTTTTTAGGCCGCCATTTTAACAGATCGCGTACATCATCGTAGCTCTTCTGTCTTTGAAGGTAAAATAAAAATCAAGTAGAACACGTAATGGAGGGCTTCAGTGGGGACCCCAGCTCTAGTTCTGATAATAGTGAATGTAACTTCGGCTTTCAAGGCTACCAGTTTGAATCGCAGAGAAGTGAGGCTGAGAGCAGTAGTTCGACCGACCACGCATCAAACTCAAGTGAGTTGGGAACCGGGATTTATGGTTTGACAGATCTCATCTGTGAAAGGACAGGTTTGCCCTGTCTGCCTTCAGGACATCGCAATTCAGACACATTTTGGCAGCCTACAGCCACTCATGTAGGCTGGATGTGGCCCTCTAGTACTTCTCAAACTCTTCTTTTTCAGACTTGGCATTAACAGAACTTAAAATCCACGATTACCACGATGTACAAACATATTTACCTGAGACTGGAAAAGCATGTTAACTGAATGGTAGGAGTAAAACCTTAAGCACAGCGACGTCACAATGAATATTGAAGAGGAGGAAAGGAGCATTTTCATTGGCCAAGCCTAAAACATGGCGGGATTTTCGATGTGCCCCCAATAGGTGGATTTTGTGAAAAAATAACGGTGTTTAAAACAATTTGTCTCTTTTACGAAACCTTTAAATATGTAGTATTCCACACAGTTTGTATAGCTCTTTCATTTAAGGTGTAGGTTGTATAAATGTGTTCTTTTCTTTTAAGTTACAGCCATCCAGGCAGAGATACGTTATACACATTCAGCCGCAGTCTAACCAGGCAGAAACACCTCATACACATTAGGTTAGAGCCGATCCAGGCAGAGATACGCCATACACATTTAGCCGCAGCCTAACCAGGCAGAGGTACGTCATACACATTAAGCCACAGCCTAAGCAGACAGAGGTATGTCACATATATTACGCTCCAGCCGAATCAGGTACAGGTACGTCATACACATTACACTGTAGAGGAAAAAGGCAGAGGTACACCATACTTTTTACGTTGCAGCGGAACAAGGCAGAGATACGTCATGCACATTACGCCGCAATCTAACCAGGCAGAAGTACATCATGCACACTCACGCGCAGCTGAACCAGGGAGAGGCACGTCATCCACATGCTCCAGCCTAACGAGGAAAAGGTACGTCATACACATTAAGCCAGTACGTCATACACATTAAGCCACGGTCAGGCAGAGGTACATCATTTGCACTAAGCCACAGCCGAACTAGGCAGAGGTACGTCATACACATTAAGCCGCAATCTAACCAGGTAGGTGCACATCATACATAATAAGCTAGAGCCTCACGTAGGAGAAGTACGTCATGGACGTTAAGCTCCAGCCTAACTTGGAAGAAGTACATCATACACCTTATGCAGTCGAACGAAACAGAGGCACATCATACACATTATCCCACAGCCTTACCAGGAATAGGTACGTCACATACATTAAGCCACAGCCGAATCAGTCAGAGATACGTCATGTACATTGTGCTGCAATCTAACCAGGCAGAGATACATCATGCACATTGCGCTGCATCCTAACCAGACAAAGGTAAGTCTTTCACAATGCGCTGCAACCTAACCAGGCAGAGTCACAGCCCCTCAAGTTATGAAAGACAACGGGTGTGGTCGTGTTTGGGGATTCAGGCCCAGCTTCACGTTGCAGGCATTGCGAGCAGTGCCCCGGTTATCTCCAATGATGTGGCAGTGATGCCGAACACTGTCACCAGGTAATGGCTTTTCACTTACGTGAACGGCTGTGTTGTAGGCCTACCAGTCCTCTGGTGTCATCCACATGGCCATGGAGTTAGCCAGCACTCGCTTGATCTTCTTCTCCTCTTCCTTGAAAACTTTTATGAAATGCACTGCAGCATTGCTTCCTCTGTATATAACCGGTAGTTTGGCTGTCCATCGCACCGCAAGACTATGTAGCCGTAACCACACACCTATTGTTGCTGTGTCTTGCAAGTATTACTTTTTGTGGGAAGAGTTCAAGATCCTCGATTCTGGCTGCAAGGGCTCGAAGTCGGCGTAAAGGACGAGTCGGCAGCTGTTTGTGGGGATTCTGGAAGGTCAGTTTATTCTGCCCTGCAATATCCCACAGCATGCTTCTGAAGTCAGGTTCTGTATACTCATCGCGATCATCGGAGTTGTCTTTTCGAAGCAGGACCATTGAAGCCAACTGAAACTTTACGCCTTTCAAATGCTTGCTCTCCTCCTCGAGCTTCCCATGAATTTGAGAACGTACAGCGGCCAAGAGAGCTGCTGGGTCTGTGCTGAGGCAGATGGATGTTCCGCAAGAAATTTCCAATCTCCCACGGCGTATGCTTGAAGGCTACTTTTCTGGGATTTTTTTTTATTGTCGAATAAATCTGGAATCTCTTTTTGATAATCCTTAGCAGTTCGTAAACATTTGTAGGTAGGTACTGGTTCAAACTCCTCTATGGCCTTTTTTCTCCTTCCCCATAAGAGTGATATTTTTTTGGTAGTAATGGTTTTAGCAACTTTTTCTTCAATTCCTCTGGAAATTGCACATCCAGGATGTTTTGAGTCAATTTTTGGTGTGTCCATTGGTTGTCTGGCATTTCTGCAAACAGTTCTTCTGTTTGTTTATTTATTTGATTAGTGTTTTACGGCGTACTCAAGAATGTTTCATGTATACAACGGCGGCCAGCATTATGGAGGGAGGAAACCCGGCAGAACCCCGGGGGAACACACGACCATCGGCAGGTTGCAGGCAGACCTTCCCACATATGGCCGGAGAGGAAGCCAGAATGAACAGGACTTGAAGTCTCAGCGACCGCATTGGTGGGAGGCTTCAGGTTCATTACACTGCGCTGGCTCGTTAACCAACTGAGCCTCGGAGGCCCCCCACTTCTTCTAACTCTTCCAACAACTGTTGATCTACGTTTTCACCCATAGTAGACATGATGTAATGATAATTCTTCTCTAATAGGAAATTATTTAATTTCTACTGCGGCTAAACGCTTAAATTCTTTATTCAAGCCTGCCCTTCTCCTCCCCCAAGCCATACCAATCTTATTCATACTCCCGCAACCGCGGCATAATTAGACGGGCTGAATGTATTCCGCAATACCCACAATGTCTGCACTGAGCTTAAGGTGAGCCACTAACACGAATTCTTTGCAACCGCCATTGTGTTTTCTACATATAAGTATACGCATTTAGAGCCTACATCTAATAGAGTATCAGATGTTAACATATTTTGTCCTTAAGGCCGCATTATTAACGTTGGATACCGCGTCCCTGACGGGAACACCGTCGAAAGCCACATGGCTTACCTTGGATATCGTGCTCGTGTTAAGAACATTAAAAATAAACTTAAAAGGCCGTTAATTCTAGAAATTTTGGTGTCGCATACCAGGCTATTTACAAGAGACAAAGATATTATATTCTGTACCAAGCCATATTGGTATTCATGGAAACAGTCGCAGACAGGGAGGCAAAAGCCATATTTGGTATTAAAATCCCATGCACTCATTGTCGTTTAAACATTCTAAAATATATTCGTCGCCTTTGGCAGGGTTAATGGGACCTGCAGATCCATAATAAACTGCATCCTATTCACGCTGGTTATAATTCGTATACTCATGGAATGTCTCGTAAAGATCAAGTGGTTTTAACGATGTGCCGTGTTGCGTATTCTCGACAAGACAAAAATTCCATTCTGGATGGGAGCAATACTCCTGTGCGTGCTGGAGGTGATGCCCAGCATGAAACATATCCTGGTTGATTGTGTAGGCTTTGCTCATATTTGGCAAAGATTCTACACAGTCGTCTCTATATTTGATTGATTAACATCATTTGGGGCGATGCTGTCATTTGTTTTTGAAGGCTATTGGCCTATATCATAACCGACGCCTAGCTCTTTTAACCGGTTTTAAGAATGTTTCTCGATTTTGTTTGATTTTTCATGTTCACTGTGGCTGTGGCCTTGCCGATGTGACGCTAAAGTAAAAAAACAACACTAGACCAAATGTATATATGTATCGATGAAGAATCCCATTCATAGTTCAAAAAATGTCATTTTTACTTCTGTTATATAGAATAACCGAGAAATCCCAGTTCAATGTAAGCAAAAACGTCTATGTAGGAAAAATCAGACGGGCCGCCTTGCTCTCAGTTTTAACCAATCATAAGCGAGTGACGACACCCGTTCCTAGTTCACTACTTTGCCTTCTAGAAGTAGTGTTACATCAACTGTTTTCCTTCTGATTTCAAGGAAATTCTGATGTACTTTAAACCATTTTCAACGAGAAAGTGGTAGTGAAATACGTCTGGGGTTATTCCTCAAGGTATCAACCAGGCCTTCGACTGTAACAGTTAAGGTCGACTATACTTCTCACAAAAGGAAGTGTTTGGCCTCTAATACTGAAGAGCAGAGGGTACGGATGACTCGACATCGTGCTTCCAGTTTCTCTAAAATGGTGTATCTCATGGCATCGTGAGAATTCCAAGGTTACCCAGCACTTCACAAAGACATGCCCACACCCGTTTATGTCTGTGCGGACCCTCTTCTGAAATAAGTTTGATCATACTTTTTGTCGTCTTTTCTTTTAAGCCATAATCATTCAATCATTCATAGTCTTCCTTAAAGGGGCACTGTTATCGGAGATTTGTCCAGAGCCACACAAGCATACAGTTGTATGAAGAAGTCATAAATTCCAGCCTTATCATGGTCGTGACCGTGATATAACCCCTTCACGACGAATAGTAAATCATTCAACCATATCTTATGTCTTACGGATAGTAAGACATTCATGTCGCACCGTGGTGAAATACATTCGTTTTATTTGCCGATAATTTAACTGACTGAACGGTTTATGATATGTTCACTTCTTATCAGCGAGGCTTTATCACACAGTGATGTAACAAGATTTCATCAACGGGGGCCTCTATCATGCAAAAAGTACTTTAACAGGACAGACCGGTCAGTGATATATCTCATCTGCGGTGCAGTGTATCTTCAGCAGAATCGCACAATGATATACCTCATCAAAGGAAATGGGATCCTGTATCATACACAAACTGGCATAGTGGTATGTTGCCACAGTTCTCCCACCGGGTCAGGCTGTGTCATGAACAAAATCGCACAGTGATACATCTCACCCACAAAAGCAGCAACTGTATGCATGTCGCAAAATAATGTTTTATCCATTATCTGGACCTCGGATCTCCTGTTGCCTAACCCTTGTCGTAATTCATTTATATGTGTATAGGAAATCAGCATAGAAATTTGTCTTTGCGTTACAGAACAAGCTTTCTCAAAGTGTGCCGACGGAGTGATGCATTGTTGTTCAGAATGCACAAAATGCTATTTAACACACCTTAAGGACCACGAACCTTTAGAACTGTTGTCGTTTTACTCGTCACTACAAGCTTTAATGGCACAGACACGGAGATGGAAATGTGTTAATTACATATTAGATAGCACAAAAGTGCTTCGCACTTCCATCACACCAAAACTATATAATGACGTGCATAGTTTACCTATGCTGTGCAGATTATTTTGTCATCTAAGATACTTTATATTCCGATCATTATCAAACATACATCTTTGAATATCTTCCTTTATGATATCTAGATAGCCATCGATCATGCTCTAATAGCCAACGATTTCGTGCGTTTGTTCTATATAGTTATCTCCCATTTTCAGCCTTTCATTACATCACCTGATATTTCGGTTAGAAGTTGATAATGCTGGCTGTGACATGTTTACCTATACAAATCTAACAATCTTATGACAAAAAAGCATTCTCCAAAACTGTTTTAATAATGTACATATAATGTAATGAATGTTCTTCCATCTTGTTTATAACGGTACCGTGCACAAAGATATCTAGAGTATTTCAGGATCACAGCTGCAATACGCATTTTGGCTTTACTTTACCTACTTACGTGAAAACAAGTAAAAATTTCAATATTTACATACACATTCTTTTAATTAATAATGTTCTGTAAATTATTATTATTTGTATTCAACAGAAAACATTGTAGGCATGTCTGTATCGGTAATGTTGTGTTAAGAGCGAATAACACCTCCGGTTCGCACAGCTCTGGCTTTACGAATATACCGGAAACAATAATACCTGATCCCAACGTCAACCACATCCATTAGAACAGAACATTCCTTCCAACATCGCTGAAAACTGCCCACTGCTTCTCTTTGCCCAAATTCATAATAATTTCTTACTTTAAATATTTTCTTAGCTCTTTGCTGGTGTGTTAAATTTGTTTCTGTCCTTTACGGGATGAAGTCCAGTTTGCAAATTTCTTCCCATAGATATAGATCTTCCCTATTTTACCAGATACATGATCAGAATATACGAAGAAAATAGCCTAGGCGCTAGGCGACTATTTTTTTTCTTTTTTTTTTTCTCGACCTTAACTATGATAAAATTTGCTTCAGTGTACTGATTCACATACATGGTACGAAAAGAAAGAGCATTGTGGAGTCGTTAAGAGATTGCAATCACACAGGAAATCATAAAATTACACGAGACCTACCTCATACCTGGTGGGATGAGGTTTGACTGGTATTCTACGGAGTCATTGTGACGAATGGAGGGATCATGTGAGATGATGCGCGCGAATCGCAGCTTTAGCTTTTTAAATGCATGAGTGTTCACAAGAAACACCGCAGGGAAGGACATCACGTCAAACCACCAGGTAGGTCTCGTTTAATTTTATTATTCTACGTCGTCATCGATGACGTCACTACGAAACCATGTGCGATTTTAAAGCCTTGTGAGCACGAATAGAAACACAAGACGGTAATAAATAAGGTACAAATGCTTTTGCAATTAATTGTAATAATTTGATTAATCAGCATTTTTTTACTTTAACAGATTACCACAGGTCGCCAAAATTTTGTGTATTAGCAAATGGCATCATAAAATCTGGCAAAGGTGAATGTACCACTCCACCCAGCACTTTCCATAATCACACTAATTGGAACGATGGCTTCCTTAGCAGCTGAGGTACTAGCTGACCTAGCACTGTGTGCAGTGAAAACAGTAATGTCAACATCACATTTTCACATGACAAGTCTTAGCCATCTGTTTTGGCCAAATAGCATCTCAAATAATCAAGAACACAGAGGCGTTTGCCAGATTCAAAAGACTTCAGTTCAACACAACCGAAATGCCTGCTGGGTTTAGAAGCTTTCAGTAATGAACTTATCACAAAAACACACTTGTCATTTTACATGTTCATGTGACAGATCTTCGAACTCTGTCGAGTTTGACATCGTTGACCAACAACAGTGTCAACAAAATGGTCAACTTCAAGGTCAGGTCCTTCAGTTGAAGTCTTTCTGCCGGATGCATAATACACAGATAATCCAACACCAATGAAGCATCCC
The DNA here is from genome assembly GCA_016165875.1 of Acanthopleura granulata. Taxonomy (NCBI): domain Eukaryota; kingdom Metazoa; phylum Mollusca; class Polyplacophora; order Chitonida; family Chitonidae; genus Acanthopleura; species Acanthopleura granulata. Next base: position 1,656,263 of record JABBOT010000010.1, read on the forward strand.
AAGTTTGTTTATAACGTGGAAGTGAGGGTCTACAGACAAACACACCTCTTAAAACCGACAAACACACCTCTTAAAACCGACAAACAAGTGGGTGCATTCCAAATGTTCTCAAATCGAAATGACTGTAGACAGAGCACATCTAGCTATATTTAATGCACTGTATCCAATGCCAGTCGGGTATAAATTGGTCACAAAATTTATGCCATCTTCAACCGATGGTTGGAATTTGTCTATTTCTACAGCATCGTAATACTGTTCCCATTTATGTAAGTAAGGTTCATACTGTTTCCTGGTACTCTGTCGCCAGGATTGCTAGATTGTCTCTCTTACCTGTGCTAAGCGTCCGCGAATTTGGAGGGATTCCCCGACAATTAACAGAGAAAACACGAGTTTTGGATGTAGCGGGTGTTTCTCTACGGGTTTGACTGGTAGTCGTAGAGTTGTAGCTCGTCTCGGCAAAGTCAGGCGTGGCTGGAGAAGCATGTTCTTAAGTTTTGGATACCAGACTTGGTTTGGGCTGTCCGGCACTACCATCAGGCCAGTCGCTTTGTCTTGGCAAATTTTCTGAAGGCTTCGTTATAGTACGCTGAAAGGGGGAAAGCATAAAACGTATTGTCAGCCCAGTTGAGTTTGAAAGCATTTACAGCAACTGACTCAGGGTCAGGTCTACAGGAGACATATGGCTTTAACTGGTGATTTAGCCTAGGTGCAAAGAAGTCAATGTCTGAAATTATGCCTAGTAATTTTATGGAAGATTGAAAAATATCTTTGTTTAACACCCATTCATTACTATGACTGTTAGATATTCGTGACTGTCTGTCTGTGATGGTAGTATCCACACCAGCTATGTGACCTATACTTAGCCAGACTTCTTTGTCAATACATCACTCCCAAATTATTCCTGTCATTTCATTACAAACATCAGAGTGACAAGTAGCCATTTTTTCAATGGAGGATACCGCAGTCATGTTGTCTACCTTTAATCTGATATGCTTGTCTTTCACTCTGTTTTCAAACGACTTCAAGGCTAAATAAACAGCTAGAATTTCAAGATAATTTATATGATGGGTTGCTTCAAGCGGAGTCCAGTTTCCGCGACATGTAGCCCCCTCCAATACTCCACCCCACTCCAACTTTGAGGCATCTGTGTATAACACTACATCTTGCTGTCCATGGCTAACTACATTATACGCAGTATTGATTGTTTCAATCCATCACTTTATGTCTGCCACTGCTAAACTTGATAATTTCATTGGAGCATCAAAATTGCCCTTATTCTGCTGCAGCGCTGTTGTTTTTGTTATTTCTAGGCGTTTACTTTACAAATCCTTATACATGACACCCAAAGAGCTGGAGGTGAAAAGACCCAGAATATGAGCCATATCCCTGATTCAAGGGAGAGAATTCTTCAGGAGATTTTTGCAAGCGGCTTGAACTTCTACTGCTTATCATGGATTAGTTTTACTGTCATATTGACGGAATTGGGGACAAACCCCAGAAAAGCTACATCTTGGGAAAGCATGAGAACAGATTTTTCTGGATGTATAATAAAACCAACTTTATGACACTTTCAATCACATTTTGTACGCAGTGTGAATAAATGTCTGCTTGTAAATAGCTATCATCAATATCGGCAACAGTGTTATTCCCTCGTTTTCTCTGGTTTGAGCAGCTTCGTGAATTTTCGAGGGAAGCAAGCAAGCCCATTTGGAAAACAGGTAAGTTTATACAACTTGTTTCTTTACTGAAATTTTAAGTATTTTTGGTCTTCAGCAGCAATAGGTACGCAGTAATATGCATCTATTAAATCCACGGAAGCCATAAAATAGTTTGGCTTCATCATTGCAACAGCGGACCCCAGTGTGTCCATCGTAAAGTGGAAATACTGTTCATACATATTAAGGCTTTTTAAATTCAAAGTTATACGATATGAGCCGTCCTTTTTAGGTCTCACAAAGACAGTAGAGATATATTCTCCTTGTTCATGCCAAGTTATTTCAATCATACATCTGTCCAAGAATTTTGGAATTTCTGAGTCTATAACTTCCGGCTCAGAAACAGACAATTTTAATTGGATTTGGGCTCTATTGTTGCTCTGGCGTTTCACTCAAGTCTATGCCTTGACCATATATCATATTTCAGTGTCAGGAGTTAAAGTTGTTCAGAAATAAAATGGCACAGTCGACCACTTTAAATTGTCTGAGTGTTGTTCTTTAGATATTCAATCACTGAAGGGAGGGTATTTTCAAAATTGCTCACCTTACATAAGGACTGGAGCTGACCAGTGGTCATTATTTCTGGATGGCTTTGGGAAGCGTGTCCTTCCTTCCCTGCCACTGGTTCTGATACTTTGGCTTGAGCCTAACAAAAGGCTTATCGTTGCCGTGGTAACGCCCACGTTTCTCGTTGCAACGGTTGAAACTGAAAATACTTTGGTAGTTGCGTTTTCTGTCATTATAACGCGAGTCCTTCCTTCCTGCTACTGCCGTGTTACCGATCTTATTAGAAGAACGGAAATTTGTAAACACAGTTTGCAAGTCATTTCCGAATAACTTATCAGTTACCGGTAAGTCCACAGAACTTACAGGAGAGTACTGTCCTAGGTAGGGGCACACACATTCTCTCCGATAGAGAAACAGGTCAAAACATGTGTGACCCATAAAGTCATGGCGTCAGTCCCCTGACGTATTCGGTCACCCATTCCAGGCCACTGCCGTCACTTGCTCTCTGTCTTGACGATAGCAAAGTATCGATGAGTTTTGTTACAGAGCAAGCCGCTAAGGTTATATTTTTTTGCATCCCCGACAACCTTAGGTCTTATGTCAAGGATTCATGATTGATTTTCCTCCATATCCATTTCGGATTAATTTTTGGCGGGATCAATTTTTTACAGTTAGCAGGGGCGTGTACTTTTCAATTTTCTCTCTCAAATTTTTGTCGGAAAGTTTCCCGGCAAATCTCTCATTAACGATCGGCGCCAGTTTGGGGTCCACACTTTTATCCGTTTGTTCCACGCCGTCCAGTTCTTGTTCGATCACTGACAACAATGTACCTGGGTCAGACTTGTCAGCAGTTTTGCTGGGCTATTCAGCCCTGGGCCTATTTATCAAGTCCTCGGCATCTGAGGTTGATCCCTCAGCCTCCACACGCCTTTCTCCGGAGGGTCTCCTGAAAGCGTGGTCATGAGGATCATCATCACTATCATCAGAGTCCGAGTCGCACATATTATGATTTGCAGTGCGCCTGTCCTTAGACATTTCAGTGACCACACCTGTAAGTAAGGTCAAACTGGCTGACATGCTTTCCATCATGGCAAGAACATCCGGAGCTGCTCGGCCCGATCTATGGTCATCAAGCTGTAGTATGTCACCTTTCCGTGACGAGGCATTGTGTCCATTCCCGTGTTTCTGATCATTCAAACTGGAGTCCGGGTCGGAAGCCATATTATTATAACGTTTACAGACCGGTCTGAAGTACTTGAGAAAGTGGCACACACTGAAGCTGAGATTCGCGCGCATCATCTCGCATGGTTTAGTAGTGACGTCATCAATGACGACGTGGAATTATGCTTTAATATTTAGACCACTGGCTGGCATGTAATGAGAGACCGCTGTCCGAGGAAGAGCCACTTTGGTCTAACAAGTTATTTTCCCGGTTTTCTTCCATGACAAGAATTTCACGCGTCGGCTTCGAAGCCTCTTGTGAAAACGTAGGAAGTTTCCAGTCCACAAATAAATCTCTCGCCGATGGTGTCAACATGGAATGTAACGGTATTGGATAAGAAATGTTCCTCACATGGGGATTCTGATATATTTCAACTGGGTTTAAAAGGACAACATGGAAATGTATAGTGTATCAACGATCTAGACTTTCTGTGTGGCAGTATTATTCGTTCAGTGCTCCAGCACTCTTTAATTCGAAGCCAAATCTTGGATCAACTTGTTTGAATTGCTGCGCACGTGTGACCCTTGGTCGTGGAGTCGCGATTAAACGAACTGCAGCCGACAGGACGATGACAGAGACGTTACCTCCACTGTAGTCTGATTCTTTTATCTTGTCGGCTATATTCATCTGCCTGTAAAATCATTCCTACCCGCTACGAAAATTGCCTTTACTCAGTGACATGTAACATCTGAGAAAATGTAGTTAAATATTTTTTCTAATTCATAATATTAAAGTCCATAAAATTGTTTTTGACACCAAGAGTTCATTACATATGGTGACGTAATAATTATTCAAATACCAGTGACATGCTGCACAATGGGTGTGGAGATTAATTTGTTTTACAATAGCAGCATCCATGCGGTTAGAACGAACTCCGAACAGTAACACCGTCTGTGCTGCCATCTCCGGGAGCAGTTTACATGGTGTCTTATAACATAATTTCATAACATTCAACTCTAAAGCCATGTTGTCGTGAGATTATATAGCAACGAGAGGTAACATAAATTTTATTCATTAATATAAATTTTATTCATTAAGGTTATATTTTACCAAAATTTGAAAACAATTTCAACATGGCAGTGTCAAAAATAGGGTTTAATGTTGTGAATTACAAAATGTCTTTTAACCGCATTTTCCTTGGATTAGTATGGACATCCAGCTTGTGGTGTTACTTGTCACTAAAATACATGAAATTACATGCAATTTCAGTAGTGTCTAGGGAAAATTTTGTGTACGGCTGAAATAGGTGACACATTTAAAGAGACACACTATAGCGTCCGTGTCAGACAGCCGCGAGTTTGCTAAGAGTACAGAGGGTCTGCTCAGGAAAACCTCCTTTATCTTTTAGGTTACACATGCGCAATTCGACCAATTGGGCCCAAGAACTGGCTCCGAATTGCAGAGTGCTGGAGCACCGATTGCATAATACTGCCACACGGACAGCCTAGGTTATTGATACACTATAAATTTCTGTACTGTCATTTTACACCCAGTTAAAAAATATCAAATTTTGTCTGCTTTGAATAAAATTGAAAACATTTTGACAGGGTTTCTACCCCCCGCCGTTATCAAGATGACCAAAATGCAATTATATCACTTCCAGAGGCCACAGCTCAAAAAAACTGTGACCATCCAAGCCGTGTGTGGTGGTATGGCACCACCACACGAAAGTTTGGGATTCACATTTTGAGGGTTGAAGTTGACAAATTTACTACATAAATAATAAGGAAAATCAATGCGCTCGTGTCACCTATAGGAAACAGACCCAAATTTGCCTTATCACCTTTATTGTGTTCGGACGAAGTTGTAAGTGTGTAAAAATTATCTTAGTCTGATTTCGTGAATATTAATCATTGTTGATCCCCAACAATTAACCTGTCCCCCCGAAACACTCCCCATCCCCTTTTTCAAGTACAGAATCTTAATAGGCTTGAATTTTTAACTTTCCTTGGCCCAGATAATTCTAAGATTGAATCTATCGGACAAAAACTGTTTTAGTATTTTTGCATGAAGGCATAAAAAGTTATTTTTATCCCATTTTCCTTACACGTAAAACTTACTTTAACAATGTTCAATTATCTATTGTCAATCTTCTTTTGACAAAAAACATTAAATTTGCTGACATCTTGTTTTAAAATATGTCTAAAGGTCGAGCTGCCTATCATGTTTGATACAGTTTGGTTGAAAGTCATGTCTTTGTATAAGACTTTAAAAAATTGTTAGTTTTTGGTGCAATTAGTGGGTAAATGCACAAATGGGGGTAGGGATACCAGTGCTTACATAATTGCACTCCAGTTGATGAGAAGTGGTAAAAGACCTCCAATTTTTACTTTCCCTCTAAGGCATATAATATTTTGGTTTGAGTGCCAGCATGATATGAAGATATTATTGGCACAAAATTGAAAAACTTTTCTCCTCTTATAAGTTACACATGCGCAATTCGACCATTTGGGTCCAAGATTTGGCTCCGAATTGAAGAGTGCTGGAGCACTGATTGGATAATACTGCCGCCCAGACATTCTAGGTTGTTGATACACCATAAATTTCTAAAGTGTCATTTTACACCCAGTTAAAAAATATCAGATTTTTTTCTGCTTTGAATAAAACCGAAAACATTTCGCCAGGGAGCCCCCCCCCCCATTCCAGGTTCCCAAGGTGACAAAATGATATTACGTCGCATCCGGGAGCCACAGCTCAAAAAAATGGTGGTCATACTAGGTTGATTTTTTGATATGATGCAGAGAAAAATCCAAGATGTCTGTGGTGGAATGGCATACCACCACGTGAAAGTTTGGGCATATTTATTTTTGGGATTGAATTTCCCAAATTTACTCTATGAATAGTAAGGAAAATCAATGCGCCCCTGCCACCTATATGGTGGTCATGCTTACGGAAGTCGGCCACTCAGCGCATGCGTTGAAGAGCGAAGTGTAAATGTTTCATGTGTAGACACAAATTAATGGCAGCCGGCGGGCAGATTAACCCGGGTCAGCTTCACCACGGGGGGAAGGTTTTTTTAGTGTAAACACACCTTAAATACTGAGGCTAATTGTGCCTCGTGACACTGGAGCCTGTTAAAAGCAGGAAAGGTCAGCAGATAAATCGACTTGGGGGAGGTCAAATTCCTCATCCACCTAGGGAATGGTAATTTATACATCATTATACCATATGATCACCAGCATAATCTGGGCAACCAATATGTTTTGTCTCAACAAATAGACCGATACAACTGGCGAAACAGGGGAACATTGGATGCCCGAGGACTCCCTTATCGTACGAATCTGGAGGACTGTGTTTGATCGAAGAGGATATAAAACGGGATTTGGATTGACGCCTTAAGCAAAATCAGGGTGAATCTGAAATATGCAGAAAGCACCTCACTGCATATTCTTTCTTGGTAAAAGTAAGTCCACATACATGGATGTTAATTAAGAAATTAACCTTTGAAGATGAACGCCATTGTGTATAAACTTCCCAATATGAAAAGTGCTAAAAACCCTGGAAAGGATGTCTTTTTAATTCAAACATGAACTGAATTCTAAATATCGCCATGTGAAAGAGAACGTAACTGTTAAAACAATTTGACCAATGCTATCGATATAATAAATGTCGTGTCTAGCACCAAATTGAGTGCCTGTCTGCTCCATTTTACTAATTTATGTCTACAACTATTGTTGTATAAACTGGACTATTTGTCCATTATTTATGGTTCCGTAGGAAAATCGTACCGGTGGCTTAAAATATTAGATCCAGTCTGCCACCGAAGTCTGAGCATCAGACATGGCGCTTTTAGAACTTCACCAGTACAAAGTCTATATGTTGAACCTTGTGAGCCTTCTGCACATCAGATGCATTTAAAACTCAGCCTTGAATATGCTACAAAGCTTAAACTCATCCAACATGGATCTTAAACTAAATCCTATGTATGTAGACAAATATACTAAATGTTCTAATAAAATCTCTTCGTTCCGTCTTCATATTCGGGGCGATATGGTGGAAGCTAACATCAAGCTGCAGGACATAGCCCCGGTGTCCTTTCAGCAGTCTCCTCCCTGGTTTCTTCCACAACCTAGTGATATTTCATCTACGTAAACATAGATAGTCAAACGCTCTTACTGTTCATTAGGGTTTAGCTGAAATTAAGGATAATTATCCGGATTATGAAGTTATATGTACTGATGGGGTAAAGGATGGGGACTATGGAAAGGATATCCGCCAAAACTCAGTGTGTGTAACTGTGAAGGTTGCAAGTTCTACACTGTTATGTAAGCTTGCAGCTTCCGCCGTGTGTCTATCGACATTGGCTATGTGTCTACCGTAAAGTGGATTAAGTATATAATCTGAACATCACTGACTGTGACCAGACTCATCCGCTGTGCCTTTATACTCTGAATTGAAGCTCGGGTGGCAGGGTAGTGTTTGACGAATAATGTCCGATACCGCGCGTCAGAGCGACTGCGCGAGAGGGCCTTAGCCTGATCTGCTTTAAAAGGAACCCATCATGTGCATTTACTTTCAGGAAAATTCCAAATTCCTGACTCCAAATTACGCGTAAAATACAAAATTAAGTAAGTTAATATTTATGACACCATATAGGCATTTAAATCACATGACTGGATCTTAATTTACTATACAGTAAGTTTTCTTTAGCTAAAGCGTATATTTTCTCTTGTTTTTTATGTGCTTGTGTTTGCTGTACTTTTGTTTGATTTTCTTTTATTTTACCCTCTGTTCCGGTCAACATGGCACAATAAAATTGTGTTCTCTATTTAACAATAGTTCGTGCCATTCATCTATAGCTGGTACTGACGAGTTAAGTGTACGAATCGGAGGGGTTTTTTGGTAAATGATGTTTGAAAATTGAGAAATTGTCAATTTAAAATACACCAGCCTTTTTAAGAAAAATATCCAGTATTGGTTATGGATGACTTAAAAAAAAACACATTTCCCGTCAACTTACTGCTTACATACATGTAAATAAGATACTGAATGTCCACATGAAAGTGGCAATTGTGGGTACCATAAGAGGTTCGTTGGCAAGTTTGAGTTTGGTCATTATATTTCTATATTTCTCCTACAGCACAACCGCCCTGGCGCATTTTCCCAAGGTTACAAATCTACGTACATAAATAAGGACAGAGGTCTATTACTAGATTTCTGATAAGGACGATTACCAGCTGTGCAAACAAAGGCCTCTGCATAATGCTCATTAGCTCGCCGTTAATGTTTCTCTTACATTTGAACCACTGCTTGTGTAGATCTGTATAAGATGACGTCAACCGATTCCGCTATGTAATGAAACTATGTTTGGGGATCGACGGATGTTGTGGTGTCAGAGTTTACTTTACAGTTTAGTATTTTCAATGATGGTGTTGCATAACTGTAATGATATTTGTTTAATGCTGTACAGTATGTATTTCAAGTGTTAACGCAGTGTTTAATTTATTTATTTGTTTGATTGGGGTTTTACGCCGTATTCAAGAATATTTCCAGAATTATGGTGGGAGGAAACTGGGAAGAGCGAAGGATGCTGACGAACCTTCCCAGGCGCAGTGTTTAAACAGGCCTAAGTGCAGGCAGAAGAAGTTATAGCATGTAACTTTGTCTAGACTAACCCTGCACCATGACTCTAAAGTATTCTTATATCTTGCTATGTATACCCAGCGATGCACTCATTTATTTAGTAGACTTGAAATTTTGCCACAGCCGCTAAATGTCAGCTGTCTTCATTCGCTTCATCCGTTCGGAATATCGTCTCTCCATCATATTTGGGATTTCAATGAAAAGGAAAGAATAACGCACCAAACGACACCAAGTATACACCGTAAGTCCGCCTATGTCTGCCTGCCGTACAGAGCCAAGGTGAGCCATGTTGACCGCTCTGAACTGAACAAAAGCGCTTGGCACGGGTTCGTTCTGGTTTCGTTAAAAATGTACATAGCAGTAAAACATACAACCTTTCACATACATCGGAGTCGAAGTCGTGTCAGGCCACCGATTCGCACAGATGGCTTCCGGACCCATTTTGTTCACCCCGGGGAGAAAATCGTGACGGATTTTCACTATTAACCAACCAGGGTATAGTTTATCATTTGAACTCCTACTCTAGCGATAATACGGTTGTTTCAGGGATACTGCTAAAATGCTCCACGCTTATTTTCTCTTTTCTGTTCTCTTTTTGATACACGTTATACTGCTGGTAGTTCGTGTGAAGAACATCCTATCTACAAGCAGATCGTCCCCATTAAAAGAAGTGAAAGACCTTGTAAAGAATGTTTAGTTATACTGAAAATGCCATGAAGTTGTTCGTTAGTAAACAAGGTCCTGTGATATCATTATAGTGTTTTGTTAATAAATAGTGTTTTGTTACCTATACAGAAATGTTTGACTGTTTCCAAGTGGCATACTGGCAGCTATTCCCTGTGTTTTGTACAGAATGCTTAGTTACCAATATAGACATCTCTTCCTCTGTACCGAAACCACTCTCTTGTAAACCAGTCGCTGCGTTTTATATAGAATTCTTAGGTATACAGAATCTATACCTCGGAAACGCATGCGCGTTTATTTAATTTGCTAGGAGCCTCGGTGGCTAAGCGATTAGTATGCTAGCGCAGAACAAAGCTCCAGGCGCCTCTCTCACCAGTGTGGGTAGAAGTCCAGATCTGGCTGGCTTCCTCTGTGGTCGTACTTTGGGAAAGTCTACAGGAAAGTTGTTGATGGTCCAAGGCTCCCCTGCCCGTTTTCCTCCTATCATAATACTAGCTTCCGTCATGTAAGAGAAATATTCTTGAGTAGGGCGTGAAACACCAATCAAGTAAATACATGAATACATAAATAAATAAATAAATAAAGTAAATAAGTAAATAAATAAATTTATTTGCTTGCTTGTATTAAGCCACTCTCAATGATTTTTCACTCTGAGGATGAAGATCACTTTTACAAGTAAAGCAAAGGAATCTGCGCTCAACGGTTAAGTGGAAAGCATTAAGATAATACGGATGGCTGTCTTAAATCTTGATCGGCCTAAAGGTTTCCTTTTCACCCTTTTCAAACGCGGAAATAGGCCCCAAATATTTCCCACTTTTGGCAGATGGTTACGCCACTCAAGATCACATGACGGCGTTCGTCACTGTCTTAAAGCCATATGCATGCACTGACGTTGTCCATCAAAGCTGCTTTACATACTATGACTTTCCAGGGAACACACTGAGGAAGCACTTAAGTTCGAAGACATCGAGGTGTCGATGGGATTCACTTTTTATTGTATCGATATATACAACATTGATCAATGCATTCTTCATATTTGCCAGTCCGTCAATGAATGTAATTGTAGTGGCCAAACTTTTGCCGCCTGTGCTGGTCTCATGTGTAATAATCCGTTATCTGTTTGCGGTATAGGTCACCTTCGGTGTTTAGGTTCACCCAATTGGAACATGTAACCGGGAGCGAGACGCACGCTGTCGGCCTCTGAAGGTTTCCAGTTATTTTTGCCAATAACATATGTGTACCAAAACGGTAAAGTACCTAACATGTTTTATTTGAAAGCCATTCGCAGGAAAGAAATATTTTGCAACATATTTTATGGCTGAGTTTGCTGCTGTTGATGAATATTCGTAACTTTTGTGTTGCAATGTTTCATGCGGAAATGTGTTGTCGCCGCCTAGTTTCCGGTAAAGGGAGATAACTCCATGTAAATCGCTGATCTGTAAACTAGGATCACATTATTCTAAAACGTATTTTATTTGTTGTTTTCAGTCAATCTGATTCACAGATTCTCTGATTCTGATTCTGATACTGAAACTGAGATGATGTAAAACTTTGTCACTGGGCACCAAAATGAAGATGATCGGTATCACTAATCAGCATTGGCGTGCGTCCTCGTTATTCAGTCTACAGTAGTGCTGTGAGAATATAAGTATGATTTCGTTAGAAAATTCTGAATATGTTTCACTGCAAAGCAATAGCTCTAACTATGCTAGTACCGGGACCGCTAGTGGTCACAACAAAAATAATATGTTCAATCTTAAAACGGTATCTGAAATGAATTCTGAAATGAATTCAACGTATTGAAAAATTACAAACGCCACACAAATCTTGGTATATGTGAGTTACGAATGATCAGCCTGAACTTCTCTAGATCAAATGGGAGAGTGAAGATCACGAACTCAAATTGACAAACTTGTGCTGACGCAGGGAGGACTGAAGGAAAGGAGAATTGACTGACGAGCCATTGACTCTGTTCTACCGGCCTACACAGGGCCCCCGTGGTGGTTTTTTAAATTGCCTCTTCAAACAACTTAAAAAATGCAGCTCAGAGAGCAGCACCAGTATGATCAATGAATTTGGACCTCTTGCCAATTTACCTCGGTTAAGGCTTTATTTAAACTGTTCGTGTAAATGCTTAAATAGTAGAAAGTTACATGGGTTTTAGCTCCGAGACATTGGTAAAAAAATACATTGTTGCCATATAAAATTTGTTAATCGTTACTGGTGTAGAATGATTCGGGAATGTCGGATTTGACTCTGGAGATAAATACTGCGCTCACATTAAAACATAGTTCTACCCGTCATAATCCGAAATCTGTTCCATTTCTGTTAAGCACCCCAAACTAAGCACAAGGTTCCGCTTTTAAATAATTCATGTTTTTAGGATGTTTAAAGTTAATTTCGAGGAGCTTCCCTCGATTACAACACCTTTTGAGGAGCTCTTCCGTTAGTATTTCCTACTCCGTGGCAATATTTACGATGAAGAGCTTCCCCTGAATCCAAAAAAGGAGAAAAACACTGGTAAGAACATAATTGAATGGGCTATTCCAAATAGTAACACCAATAGCATGACTTTAAAAAATGAACTGAAAATGTAGGACTCTGAAGGTATAAGAAACAAAATGCCAATAAACGAAGATAGTGCACCGTTTAGTATTGGACCCCCTGTGGAACCCAGTGCCTTGGATACCACATCATGTCTGTTGGTGCCCACATTCCGATTTTGCATCACGGCGTGACAAATGTGGGCGGAGTAATCCACGGAGAATCCCGTGGCGGTGACGAGATGAAGCATGGTGATAGAGCTGAGGGTGAGATCCCACCAGTACAGGAACCCTAGTATCCCCGTCAGTGTAGACACCATGCACACTGTGATGGACACAAACATGAGGGGATGGGGGACGAAGATCACAGAGAGGACAAACATGGCCGCCACCGCCACCCCGACAGTCTGTAATGTGTTGGACAAGATTGCATTATACTGCTCGAAGTAGAGGAATGGCGGCGAGTAAACGAAAACCGAGATACTGGATCTAGAAGCAATGTCTCTCATCCTGATCATAAACTGCCCCTGTTGTGAAGAATCTGAAAGGTCAACTGTCTGGAAATGAAATCTTGAACCCGTGATCTCTGAAGAGTTGTCACCGAATCTAATATCGTTTTCATACAACGGGTAATAGACAAGAAAGCTTTTTAGACCGGCTAAGAAATTCTCTTTTGTGGATTGATCATAAAAGGTAGAGTTTTGGTAAGTGGTGAACCAGGAGATCAGGAAGTCATCTTGTATGGCGCTGTCAGCTTTCACCTCGTCAAACAGTTTCTCTAGACTGTTTATATTTTTGGGTTCATTGTAACTCAACGACTGTCTGACGAAAAACGTAACCAAGAGACGCTGCTGAAAGAAGTCAGTGTTCCAGTTCGTATATTCATGGAAGTACGAGGACGGAGCGATAAGGTTCTTGAGTTCCAGGCCTTGCCGTAAATGAATAACCCCGTAGATGGACATTGAGAGATAACCCAGAAACATGACGAGAATACCGATCCTACCCGCTTTGGACAAGACAAGAACCGGGAGAAATTTACGAGGTGCCCTCTCGAAGCAGTTTTCGTCATCACCGGGTGTTTGAGAAGGTTGGCCTGAACAAAAAAGTTGTTCCAAACACAATCTGGCAGATGACGTGTTGGTTTCAGATGATGATGTTTTCATAGTATTGTTTGTCTCACTAACGTAAGGTGCTGGATTGGACGCACTGTCTAGTTTCCTGTTGGCGGCAGTTTCCATTTCATTGGCTTCATTGTGTTGCAGTTCGGCCTCCCTACACGGTTTCTGTACTATAGAGTTTCTCTTCATTTCGCCCTGATCCCCTACGTCGTAGTCCTTACGTATAATATGACGTTTCTCTGATTTAGCTCCCTGAACTGCATTGCTCTTCGCAGGAACGTTGTCTTGAAATTTAGAGGCCCTGTTCTGTTTTCCTTTGTCGAGGGCCTCTGTAACATCGGTTGCTTGAGTAGCATTGCTTTTCTGTTCTTCTGTTTGGAGGACTTCCGAGGAGTTGTTGATAGAATCCATTTGTGCTACTTTTGATTTAGTGGGTCTTACCACCATACATGTGGCACAGTGTCGGCTTTGTGCAACTCTCCGTCCATGTACAGCCAAACATCCCGTAAACAGCGTAATTTGATTCAGGTAACAGAACAGGATGGCCAGAGCTGTGAGAAAAAGAGGTGAATGTCACTAGAATGTCTTTACCTCAATGAGTTATCTTTACTCTAATTGCATTTGATAGGGCAGTACTTAAAATTTAAAATTAAATCAAATAGAGACAAAATTATAAACTAAAGAACAAACATCAACAAATTTAATATTACCAGCATATAAGCAGAATATCTTCACTGAGTAGAAAGAGCTGGTCATTCCGATCAGGAAGGCCACCAGGTCTGTGAGAGAGGTCAGCGTGATAGACATTCCACTGGTCTTCATTGTGGCCGCCACTCTGTCTTGGATGGTAGAGGATTCCCATCCATCTGACCAGCCCGACATCAAGATGAACGCGTCGTCAACACCAACCCCTGTAACATACAATGGATTAAGTTTAAAAAGTACGGCAGACACGGCATTGGAAAACGTATAGTAGAATGAGTCTGACAAAAACGTATTGTATAAATTGTTCTATGTTTACATTATTTAATATTTCAAAAAGTTAAACACGTACACTGGCTACTAACATTTCCAAGGGGTTAGAAATAGGTTACAACAGTGTAACAGAAATTCAAGATTTACAACATAGGGCTTGTCTCTTGGCATTTATCCTGCTGTCCACTGCTGTGTGTACCCATGTAAACGTGATGTACAACTTCCTTACCTATAACTAAGAACGGCAATAAATTAAGTATAGTTGAGGATGGCAACATCCTGCTGGCGACTCCAAAAGCCGCGAGGATTCCCAGACCGCCCCCAGAACCCGGGACATCGACAAGAAACCTTTGGTTGACACAGTTTCCGCCGGAAGTGACGATGCTGGCGTACGTGATCATGAGTGTGATAGTCAAACTGAACCACCTTGATACCAAGGTTCTGTGGTCTGAACACACTATCACGTAACCAACCAAGTCATGACATTTGAGCTTTATTGTTCATCAAAATGCTTACGATGCAACAATCAGACTTTTGACATCGTCTTAGCCCACAAAAAATGGTCAAAAGCAATCAGACAATGCTTCCATAAGAAAATTGCCATATTTCTTACAAAACACAGAGCAATGCTTTAATTCTTTAGCATTTTAAAGAACAACTTTGTAAATGTTTCAAAATAATTGACAGCAACTAAATATCTGCATCATTGTACACCCCTCTTAGCACGTTTTGACAGTTCTATCGTTCACTGTTTTACATATCCATGTAGAGAAAATGCACTATAATCTTACCTATAACCAAAAAGGGCATGATTCCGACTATGTTCGAGAATGGCAAGATCCTGCTGGCGACTCCAAAACCCGCGAGGATTCCAAGACCAGCCGCCAGAACCCCGGCCATCGACAAGAAACCTTTGGTTGACACACAGTTTCCACCGGAAGTGACGATGCTGGCATACGTGATCATGACTGTGAGGGTCAGACTGAACCACCTAATGTCACCTCCTGTGTTCTCGGTTAGTTCCACGTTTAGAGAGTCAGACACGGCATAAGACAAGTCTAGTAATGTTGTGTTTTTGTGTATCTTAGTCATTTCACTTAGAAACTTTTCTTCCCATAGGCCTGATAATACAGTGTTTTGAGGGGAATCCTGGCGTAAGTTGTATCGAATCTTTAAGTATTTTGCGCCATTCAATGTGCCATTGACATTGCTTACTCCAGACAGGTAAAACGTCAGGTCCACTGTCTGGCCGCGGTTGTTGTAATCAGGGTATGAGATATTATTGCTAATTACATCACGCAAAAATTCGCTTTCAAGAATAAACTCCCCGGACACGACACAATTTCCCAGCAGACGAGCACACGTCGTCTGAAAATCTACACGACTATCATCTAAGTCATTGAAAGAGAAGGTTTTGATCTTTTGGTTGATTCCCACCATTTCTGTTATGACAGAATCTGTCAGAATGTTAGAGCCGTCAGAGGACGTGAAGATGACCTCTCCGAATTTACCGTCATCTGTGACGTGCTGAGGGTAGAAGGATGTCCCACTTTTATCAGGAAACATGGCACTGGCTTCGTGCCTGTCTTTGGCCGCCTGGTTCCCAATGGGCACGTACACCTCCTCCACGTCATTCACAGACCGGATTCCCAGAAGAAGCACTCCCAGGCCACCGTTCACAAGAATACAGCCGATGATGAACCACCAGGGGTATGTCCCAACAAATCTGCCGTACTTTGAAAAGACAGCCTCACATGCTCTGGTGAATTTCTCAACAAATGACATTTTGGTTTCTTTGCAGAGTGACCCTCTGTATTAGGGTACAAATGGACTGATAAAGTATTCAGGTCGTTGTAATTGCTGATCTGTAACACAACGGAAAATTTCTCGTTAATATATTTATTCACTTATTTACTTATTTCATTGCCGATTTACGCCGTACTCAAGAATATTTCACTTATACGACGGCGGCCAGCATTATGGTGGGAGAAATCCGGGCAGAACCCGGGGGAAACCCACGACCATCCGCTGGTTGCCGGCAGACCTTCCCACGTACGACCGGAGAGGAAGCCAGCATGAGCTGGACTTGACGGCGACGACGGTGTGATAGCTGGCGACTATTCTAACAGCAGAGCTGAGGAGTTAAATACATTCCCTTAGGGTTTTATTTTAACTCTTCATGTAAATGCTTAAATAGTAGCACCTTACACTGCCCCTAGTGCAATCGATGTCATTGTTTTAGATTTACTCTGAATGTTTGTGTTATTATTGCATGCAAACGCATAAAAGCAATTGGAATCATTGTTTTTGTAACGACTGCTTTACACAAAGGAATATTTTCCCGACAAATTTGAGACCCATATTTATAGAACTTTAATACAGAAGATCATCAAGAATATGGAAACTGCATTCCAGACAAATTTTAAATATAGGACAGTGCGCTGGATGAGCCTGAACAGATAACTGGTCCCATCGGCTGCATCACATTCAGATAGGCCAGTGCGCTGGATGAGCCTGAACAGATAACTGCTCCCATCGGCTGCATCACATTCAGATAGGCCAGTGCGCTGGATGAGCCTGAACATGATAACTGGTCCCATCGGCTGCATCATATTCAGATAGGCCAGTGCGCTGGATGAGCCTGAACAGATAACTGCTCCCATCGGCTGCATCACATTCAGATAGGCCAGTGCGCTGGGTGAGCCTGAACAGATAACTGCTCCCATCGGCTGCATCACATTCAGATAGGCCAGTGCGCTGGATGAGCCTGAACATGATAACTGGTCCCATCGGCTGCATCACATTCAGATAGGCCAGTGCGCTGGATGAGCCTGAACAGATAACTGCTCCCATCGGCTGCATCACATTCAGCTCTTGTAAATCCTTAATATTTAATACTTGAATTGAGCCTGAATACGTGAGTAAGGAACTGCTAACAGGACGACGCATTATGGCTGGTAACTGCGAAACTTTCAGCAAAACTAAATCGGCTCCGTGTGGCTTAGGGAAGTTACCCACAAAGAATTTACAACATATATAGTTATGTCATTGCCACAGTACAAAGTTGATGAGCAACATATTGGAGTGAATTCAGTTTCGTTTTTGACCGATATACAAGAAGAGCCTTATGTTTCTCTTCTATAAACCAGCCCCAGAAATACAGTAACATTTCGAATTACAGAAGACAGAAGTATAGCGGAGCATAGTTAGAAACCAGAGCAGCGAAGACAGCAGACGAATACGTAAGCAACGAAATTAGGAAAACAAACGCAGTAATGAGAATTGCAATTTAATGCATCTGATGTAGCTGATCTTAGTTAAAATGTTGTTATAAATGCTAGCATTGTGTCATCGCCTCGGAGCATCGTGTTATCGCTTCACAGTATCGCGTCATAGCTTCGTGTCATCGTCGAAAGTACGATGGTGGCCTTAATCGGCTTCTTTACCCAGTTAAAAGACATCAGAATTTAACATATGGCAGCATTTTGTATACTTGTGAGATATAATTGAACATTTTTTGCCAGGGTTACCACGCCCACCTCAACCCCACTCTTTGCACAGCAACAGCTCAAAAATGGTGGTCATGAGTGTCAAAACGGAGCCTCAAAAAGTGCATCGTTTCTCTTTTGGCTGAGTATATAACTGGAACATACATTTATAATCGTTTATGACCTTCTGCGATTGTACTATAACTACCCTGTCTAAATCGAGGATTATAATGGACTTCGAAATGGTATAATTATATAGGACCCATTTCAATTCATTGTGTAACTAATAGTGATAATAAAGCAACCGTACAGAATTGACATCTCACTGGTGCAGGTTCACGGTGTGGATTGATCAATTATTATTAAAGAAAAAATCACTTGCCTTATCGCTATTGTCTTCTCCAATATCGTCCCCTAGCACCTATCTACATACACGTAGGCGCCTAGGTCACATACAGGTTAAGAAGAAGGAGCTCGTTTAGCAGGTCTTCCCTGGTAGTAGGATAATAATCTACAAAAAGTGTTAGAAATATAGGCAATATGGCGACGAGTACACGGAAGTTCAAAATGTCACATAATCTTTAGATAAGCCGTCCTGATTGGCCGTTTATCATATTTATATAATACAAGAGTCTATTTTTGCGAGTGCTTTATGCACGATATAAATCGTTGAGGAAGGGGAGGTATAGTTCTTGTCTTTCAAGCAGCTTTGTTGTGATGGGCTCCGACTTTGCGATTTTTCCAACGATATCGTGTAATAAGCTACAACCCTTCGTGCAATATCGTAGAGTTTTTTACCAATGAGATGCCCCACAGCGTTGTTGAAAAATCCTTCCTCTTGCAGGATATTGTGCTGTACCGTTCGATGTCTTATGCCATTATTACACTCCAATGGGGTTTTGTGCTGAACGATTCCGGGGAGTTTGTGCCCTTACGAAGTTGTTGGCAGGATGTGCACCGTTGTGGGACCAGGTGTAAGTCTGTACTATATTTTTGATCAATACTTTATTAAAGTAAGGCATTCAGTGAATGTATTGAATAACGTCTGTCCTGTTTTCGTTTAATGAGTCGAACAAGTGGAACGGGGCTAGGTTAGGTTATACCTCCACATGTACCACCCTATCCAGCTGACGATCAGGTAACAGGTTGTTCACACAATCGCTAACAACACTACTGTTCGGCCAGTAAACTAGCAATAAGTTAAAGACGTGATATAGAACTGGTTTTCAATGTCGAGAAATTTAGAGTTTTGAGAATTTCTACGAAACCCTTTTTAATGTGCTAATAGTTATTACCTGAGTCTTTATCTGCTCATTTTCAGTTCCTTCTTCCTCCTACTTGCCACATCATGGCGACTGGTCTCGGGGAGTATGTGATCTTGGCCTATACAATACAGCCATTATGTCACAGAGTAGCAGGACAGACTGCAAGTCCTTGCCTATTCACCTGAGTGGTTACGAGCTTCCAGCTCTAGTTATAGCAGTTTTCTCTTCATATCGACCCGTGTACACCAGCGTTGTTTGCTCAGATCGTTTACCACCTAATCGATACATACGCGGGAATGCCAGCCCGTCCACCATACTCTTGTACTTCCTAAAGTCTCACTTCATTGCTAATAAACATCAATGTTTCACGTTACAGTTTTCACCTTATATTCTCCGTAAGGTAATTCTATAAGTACTCTCCTCAATATAAAAGACGTCAGCATGGAAAGAAAAAATAAAAGCGGGGACGACACTGTGATACCTGGCAAATGGCCACAGGTAACCGAGGGCGGCAGAAGACCTTCACTAGCTGGCTTCAGACCCCTAGTGATGTTACCTAAGCGGCAACGTCAACTTCGACACAAACATTTCATGGCCAATAAGCATTGATGTCTACCCCGCTGGAACTGTGGGAAATGAGATATAAAACTCTTCACGTAGGCCGATTGTGAAAGTCAGCCCTTTACCATCTACTGATACGGTAGCTAAGCAACGTGAAGGGGACGTCACTCGGTGCCTTATCACTGCCTGACACGTTCGGTGTCTATAAAACTCATACTTGCCCAAAGTTAAGGTAATTTTCGTTATTGCTATGCCAAGCATACATCTGTGCACCTAAGATGATCGGATGGCGGCAAAAAAGAGACCTTATACCCTAAAATACACAGAATTACACACGGAAAACAAAAGTGGTAATAACGGTCTTTATTCCCGGCACTGGCCTCTGCTGAAACACCCACAACCGGTACTGCAGATATATCTATCTAACATAATTTGGTTTGTTTATTTATTTATTGAGTTTATTTCATTGATGTTTTAAGTCGTACCCAGGAATATTTCACTTATACCACGGCATCCAACAGTTTCATGCTTTGTTTTCATGTTTTTCTGCACATACGTTAAATGTGATGACAGCACAGCATTTTGAGTAATTCTAGATCACTGACGTCAAGTATATTGCATTTGACATCAGTAAAATTTTTATTTACCTAATTCTTCAAAAGTCTAGGGGCTACGTTGCGTGCAAGTTGTTACCTGTTAAACATTTACATGAACAGTTAGAATAAAACTCTGAGGTAAATTGACGAGACCTGATTTCCTCGGAAACATGCGACCATTTGCCAGTTATCACTCTGTATTTGATTTATTTATTTGATTGGTGTTTTGCGCCGTACTCAAGAATATTTCACTTATACGACGGCGCCCAGCATTATGGAGTGAGAACACCGGGCAGAGCCCGGGGGAAACCCACGGCCATCCGCAGGTTCCTGGTAGTCTTTCCCTGGTACGGCTGGAAGCCAGCATGAGCTGAATATGACATCGCTGCTCTGGTTTTACTCTCTATGCTGTAGTATTTTATATCATTGTGTTCGACATTTTTAAGAATGGGATGCTTTAATGGGAGTGGGGAGATCAGTGTATAACAAACAGTAATACATGTCGGAGTTGTAAAGGTAAGTGCATAATGGGTTCATAAATAACCATAAACTATATTGTTGCTTTTAACAAAATTTTATGATGTTTATTATATTAATATAAGTGTTACACGACATAAGTTTATGGCTTGATGTGTAAGCGATTGAAGTGATATGTTGACAGCAACAGAAAGTGAAATTTCAGGGTGGAGGTGAATGAAACGACGTGGGTAATCGCGCTTTTGCTCATTTTATTGTAGTCGGAGTGTTAGTGGCGGTATAAACATTCATGTTTTTTATATCGACGTGTTTTTTTTTAGAATTAGTTGCACCGTGTTGCTTTTATAAACAGCTGCAATCAAATAAAGCTATGGAAGCCGGATGAGGACACCTCGCCCTGTACCTCACAGGTTGTGACTAGCGGCACGAGAAAGGTGCTCTTCGCGCGCGATTTGTACCCTTCCTGGTTTCTCGAGTCACGGCACCGTCCTCGTCCCCTCGTGACGAGCCTTGCGGGTCGAGGTGTCCTCATTTGGCTTCTATAGCAAGCCGCCCTAATACATGAGTGTAGAAAGTAAACTTATATCATCGTTTATCACAAAAGGCTTCTGTATAAACATGGAATCTAGTAGGTGTCCTTGGCTGATAAATCTGTAGAACTTCACTTGAGATTTATTTATCCTTCAGTAATCTGGCGGGCCTTGTCCTAATATAACTCCGTCGTCACCTAGACTTCATTAACGCGGCTCTGTTGCGGGGAATTTATTTATTTATTTATTTGATTGGTGTTTTACGTAGTACTCAAGAATATTTCACTTATACGACGGCGGCCAGCATTATGGTGGGAGGAAACCGGGCAGAGCCCGGATGAAACCCACGACCATCTGCAGCTTGCTGGCAGACCTATGTGCGGTCGGAGAGGAAGCCAGCACGAGTCACAACGACCGCATTGGTGGGAGGCTTCCGGTTATTGTGCTGCGATGTTGCCGCGAACGACCAGAGCCACATTAACATACAAATGAATTAAGTGGTTATAAATTTCCATCTTATCAGGATCGTGGTTCCTACCACGACCCAACGAACAAAAACCTAGCAAGCAATGTAATGCCATCATGAACAACCTAACATTTGAATAGCTACATAATCTGTACTTTACAGATAGTTTCGTAAATTACCACTTGTCCATTTGACAAATACACTGTACATTTTGTGATAAAAGCTCGAATTTTTACATTCATCTACTGCATAGAATAACTTTTAAATTCTGATAATGATACCACGCCGGAAGTACTCTTGGGGAGTAGTCACGAGGGTTGGGGGTGGGAATTCAAACAGAATTTCCCGGGTAATTCTTATTACAACTAAATTTGCCTGACAGATGTGGGAAAAAATACACAGACTTACCAGAAATGTTCTCTATGCATCCCATGTTGTTATAAACTTACAACTGAGTTGAAGACATAGTGTATGGAAATAAACATATTTCTGCCAACGAAAACGACCTTCACAAACAGCATTACTTTGATTAGGAAGCTTACATATTCTGCATATGTCTTTTACACACATTATGCGTACAAAGGTCCAGTTGTAAATAACACAACCTCATTATTTGCATTCAAAAATGTATATAAAGAAATAAATAATCAGTCCGCAACTGACTGTTCGTCCGCCTCCCCCCTCCCCCGAGAAACAACGCCCGATTTGATTCGCATGCATTCTTCACTTTATGATTCAGGTAATTTTAGCGATCTTTTCAAGGCTCGAATAAAACAGCAGGTCGAGGACAATGTCCCCAATAACTCTTCGACTTGGGCCAGTTGTTTTGTGCAAGACAAACCCGCAAGGTATTAAAATAACATTATGACATTTTCAGTAATATGGGCAGTTCACAAAAACTGTCAATCCTGCCTTGTACCAACTTCCAGGCTTTTATCAACCAGTTAACGATGGTACAATTATTTAGCACTCGATTTGCACAAATGTCATCAAAAGTTGTATTTTAGTCATGGATGCGTTCATTTTGTCATGGGTGTGCGATCTTTATAATCACTTAAGTGATTTTGGCTATCACTGTTGCAGCCTTTGCATGAGCGCCCTGATGATAAAAGCTTAAATTTTTGTTGCCGTCTCAACGATCCGTGCAATTCAACTTGACAACATGTCAATCGCACTTCTCTTTCTACTTTGTGTTGACATCCACTACTTTTTCTGTCAAATTAGGAAATATTAAAACGTTACTTAGGTGCTGTATACGACTTGTCCACCATAAGTTTGGACCTACATCGTGTGGTAATTATGCAATTAACAAAATCAGAAAACTTGGTCTCTGATGGTGGCATCATTCAAGTACCGGTAATCATTCATAATTATCTTTAGGACCTGCAACAAAAAGCGCCCGTTGTCAGAATACCATTTCCTGATCGTTACTTCCTGAAAGGCAAATTATATATAGAGTAATTCATTTTCTCAGGATGGGATTGTTTAAAAGGGTAGGATAGGTTTTTCTATACATATGAGTCTTAAAACACTGTACTTCAGTGAAGATTTGCAGACATTTTTTAATCTTTATAGAGTGCATGCGGCTTGTCCGCTGTTTGGATGAAGAGATGAACAGCGTAGAGAGATGGCGCACTTGTCTGCGATCCACACTGATGAAGTTTAGGAGCATCACCAATTAAAGGGGGGAATTAAAGGGAATGACCAGTAGTGCCTACTGACTGCTTACTGCCAGTTCTATTGACCGCACAGAGTTTGTTTATTTATTTACTTTGATGGGCCGTATTTAGGAATATATCATTTATATGTACTACGGCGACCAGCATAATGGTGAGAGGAAACAGGACAGAACCCAGGGGAAACCTTGACCATACGAAGACCTGCAATTAGAAAGATCTATTTTGTGCCTATGAATGAATAATAAACTAGTGTGCCTATATGGTGTCAAGCGACTGAATTCCTTTGTGCTGCAATTGTGGTCAAGATTGACCACGTTTCAACTCAAATTCTGAGTAGGAGTGCCCCGAATCTCGGGAACTCTACTTAATTTCTTTTAACCCGAGTCTACGGGCTTTGTTTTCATCGTTTTGGACATGATAGCCACGTTGTACAAATGAACAGTTGCAATCAAAGCACGATTTGGAACACGATTTGGATATTAATCCACCTAGAATATTCTTTGCGTCTTTTCGTCATGATTGAAAACTGTTGCCGACTTCTCTTTGAACGAATTCGTCCTAATGTTTGGAATATCTTACGGTGTATACTCTTTCTTAGGTCTTTAGTGATTTGTGTTCTGTCGTTTTTGGAAACTGAGTGTGCAATTATTGATCCAGAACGCCTATTTCGGTTGACGGCGTCTATACGAATGTCGGTTTAGACCGTAGATTCACTCTAAGGTTCTTAAATTTTACATTTAAGACGCTTTCCCTGTTAGAAAATACGGACGGAATGTCCTAATTCTCTGGAACTCTGCTTCATAATTGTGTCTAATATACGAGTGTCGGAGTCGACGTCTTGGTTCAGACCTCACCCTCTGAAGAAACAGTGGACACTGTATGCATCGCGTCGAATAATTTACCATCTATAAATTCAACACTACTATGTAGAGATTTGACTGAATTCTGCTCAAATATAATTTTTACCTGCACTCAACTGGACTTAGGTTGTCTTACTTGAGGTAGGTTGTTACTTCTTAAACAGTTACATGGACAGTTAGAATAAAACCCTAATTGACTTAAATTGACAAAAGTCCCAATTTCACCGGCGTCGACTGCCAACTAGCAGACTATCCTCGTTGCTCTGGATTTCCTCTTTACATTTCCGATGGTAGACTAAGCATCCCCGAGACCGGGGCCCTGTTCCACTAAGGACTCGAAGACTAAGCTGATTGAAACTACCAATACAACCCGTGTTAAAGAAGTAGTTGCAATTAAATTAGCCTACACGACAGCTTTGTAGAACAGGGTCCAAGTCAATTTGAATTATTTTCATGTACTTGTATACATAAATTAAATGAAAGCATTGAAAGGGCACTTCCAGACCACTGATATCCAATAAAGCCATTTTGCAAGCGGGGTATAAGTTGTAACTCCTTAAACACTTGCATGAAAAGTAAGAATAAAATCCTAACTGAGGTAAACTGACGAGAGGGCGCATTTCATTGATGACGTGTGATTATTCGCCAACTGACACACTGTCGTCTCTGCTGGGGTTTGTGCTGTAGTCTTTTATATTAGATTTATTTCTTACTTATAAAAGCTACAAAATATGCAATACGCATGCATTCCACTTGTGCCCAAACAAACACGAATATATATAGTAAATACCTTTATGTGACGGTTACAGTTATTCATGAAAATGGATATACAGTCGATTCCTGTGTAACATCTACACTGATTAGTTTGTACTGGGTATATGACATCGTCTTCCACTGTGTGGATGTTAACCTCAATGTCTTGGTAAGGGAATGATTTATTCATGTTCAGAAGTATTGCACAAACTACTATTGAGCACGCTCAGTTTAGGAGAATTATAGATATTTCGAGGCGACCGACATCGGGAGATTGACCATACAAATTTCACTCTTTCATGCAGACATAGAGCTGAAAATATTGTCTAAGTATCAGACTTGCAATATCTTCCATCATTGTCCATTTCTTGATACCTTCCCACGTCATCTTTCACCTGGCCGTGTGCTTGCCTCGGCCGTGGCGAGTGAAATGCCCGGGTGTGCGCGGTCTCATGCAATACGACATTTTTTGCCCTTGATCAGATCTTTGCATAATGACACAGTTATTCAGTAATTCGGCATGCTATTGCGCTTGCTAATCCCAGAAAGGCACAAAATCGTCAACCTCTCTCACTCAGTGCAGTGTCAGCTACTGGCTAGTATAATGGCAAGTACAGCCTAGACGCAACAGAGGCAACAACGAACAAGAAACAAAACAACATTATGTTCAAGCTTCCTGCCAGGCTATTATATTTGTTCAGCGATAAACATGTAGCCATGGCGACATTGTTGGCAAAGCCAGGAATCACACGATGCGTAGGCTGGTGCATTCTGCATGTGGCGTAGCTTATGGTGTGGTATAGCGGGGGATAATCACACCATTTGCCTGGATACTTGTGAACTAATCAAGCAGTTTGCCACTGCGGTTTGTAAAAGTAGTTGATCCATTCCTCACACACCGGCTTAGATAAAGGAATGCTCCAACGTTAAATGAAAACAGGAAAAGCTTGTTGTTTTAACTCTGTTTAATTCCACAGAGCTTGTACTCTAATTTTGTGAAACCAATGCGATTATATGTGCACAACGATCTAGTAGGAAAATTTTCAGTTGGACTCGTAACACACAACGACAGAGCAGGGGATGATCAATTCACTGCTCATAATATAGCCATTCTTCACATAACAGCATTTTACGGCATTTTGCGACAATGCCCATGGCAATCGCTCTGTTCAACAACCGTCTAAAGCCTCAGTCACACCTGATTGTATGATTTCTGTGTTGTCCAACTGATGGCCATTTGGCCATGTTCTAAGATATCCATGAAAGCTGTAACCGAAAAATGTTGGAATCGCGGACAAATCGTATATAGAGATCGCGCGACTGGTCACAGAGGCCATGGGTGTTTAGCAGTGCAAAAGCAGTCGCAGGTTGTTCCACCATGGTTTAATGTGTATGACGTATCTCTGCCCAGTTAGGCTGTTACTTAAAAGAGAAGAAAGCATAAAAACGATACCAAGAGCAGGTGAAAGAACGTGAAAATTTATTTGCAGATATAGTCTACAGTATTTTGGGGATTTTTTTTCAGGAGAAAAGAGTTTTGAAAATATTGTTGTATGGTGGTTATTTGGGACCACCTCTTGTTATATATTGCCTTTGCATAATAATGTTGTAAATGAGGATGTAATGCATGTCTAGTAAATATTTTTGAAATTCTAGTGCAAATATACTTATAAAGCAGGTGTAGTATCGTCATTTATAACATTATTACGATGAGGAAATATGTACCAAGAGGTGGTCCCAAATAACCACCATACAAAAATATTTTCAAATACTCTTAAATCCGAATCAATATTAAAGATTGTCGTCGCAAATAGATTGTCACGCTCTTTCGTCTGACTTTGGCATCCTTTTTATGCTTTCTTACCTCTGCCTGCCTAGGCTGCGGCTTAATGTGTATGACGTATCTCTGTCTGGTTAGGCCACATGTGTGTGACGTACCCCTGCCTGGGTAGACTGCGGAGTAATGTGTATGACGTATCTCTGTCTGGTTAGGCCACATGTGTGTGACGTACCCCTGCCTGGGTAGACTGCGGAGTAATGTGTATGACGTATCTCTGTCTGGTTAGGCCACAGGGTAATGTGTATGACGTACCCCTGCCTGGGTAGACTCCGGCGTAATGAGTATGACGTATCTCCGCCTGGTTAGGGTGTAGCGTTTATGTGTATGATGTATTTCTGGCTGGCTAAACAGCGGCGCAATGTGTATGACATACCTCAGCCTGGTTAGGGCGCAGTGTTATGTGTTTGACGTACCTCTGCATGGTTAGGCCGTGACTTTATGTGTATGACGCACCTCTGCCTGGTTAGACTCTGGCGTAATGTGTATGACGAACCTCTGCCTGGTTCGGCTGATGCGAAATGTGTATGACATACCTCTGCATTTTTACGCCGCGCCTCAATGCGCATCTCGTACCTCTGCATGGTCAGGCTGCGGTGTAATGTGTATGATGTACCTCTGCTTGGCGGCGGCGTAATGAATGAATGAATGAATGATTATGGCTTAACGCCACATCGGCAATATCTCAGCCATATCGTGGCGTAATGTGTATCACGTACCTCTGCCAGGTTGCGCTGCGGCCTAATGTGTCGTATCTCTGTATGGTTAGATTGTGGCTTAATGTGAATGACGTGCCTCTTCCTGGTAAGGCTATAGGGTAATGTGTATGACGTACATCTGCCGCCTTCTCCTGTGGCTGAAGTTGTATGACGTACCTCTGTCTTGTTAGAATGGGCAGTAATGTCTGACGTACCTCTGTCTGGTTAGACTGCGCTGTCTGCTTAGGCAGCCTCTTAGCGTGCATGGCGTATGTTGCAGAGAACAGTGTTTTCAATTGCGTTTCCTTGGCTTTTAACCTTTAATAACATTAATGCAATGTTATGGAATACACGCAAAACAACTGTTGAGGTTCTTTACAAGCTGTTTTTAGAGTTAGAGTAACTAGAGTATCTCCACTAATAATAACTTGTAATAAACATTCTCCGTTTTCAGGCAGTGTGTGATACTTGTAGGATTTCAGTTTACATGCCAAGTTACCTTCATTTCCTTCTATGGCTCGTACAGACGTAAACTGTGTTGGTCAGGATGATGAACAGGAGATTAAATAAACAACTTCCAAGGAAAATATAACTAAATGAGAGTGAAAACAATGTTTCACGGACATGCTTTGTAATTTGATGCATGTCAAACACATTGTCAAACATTATCAAACATACAGTGAAGAAACTGTCATTATTTTCATTTAGTTTTATTTTGAAAATTGTCTATATTAAATATAAAAATATTATGTAACAGTCATAACTGTCTGTGTTCATAAAACAATAGTGATGCACATAATTTACAGGCATTTAGTACACATTTTGACAGCCTGTGGACAATGGTCAGCCACATATTGCTTCTGTGAGAAATGTACATACACAATCGTAAAGTATCACCAAAAGCAAAAGTAGCCATCATTATTTGAAGATAAAAAAGGAGGCAAGCTTATTTACCAGTAAAATATATCACGTATGTAGATGGTTATGAAATAAATTATCCAGACTATTTAATTCTGATTACAATATTCATATATTTTCACGCCCAACTCATTGATTACGTTACAATATAGCATGATATAATCTTGCTTTTCACGGTTATTTTATAGTACACTAAGAATATTTATTTTCACACTAAAAAGATGCCTTGAACATTTCACCTCTGAATTTTTGAAATTGCCTTATATTTGATCTTTTCGTTGACGTGTTATTTATACATAAACTACATTTATCCTAAGTTTGAAACAGCGCCAAAGGCTTGAGTAAACAATAAACCAGCTTCCCGCCCTATCCTGTGATTTACAGTGATGAGCTAGAAACACTTTCACAAAGTAAAGAAACTGGATCCTTCATTTTCTCATCCACACCATTGTACAAAACATATGTTTCCCTCGTTTGCAGAAAAAAAACAACACATGAATACAGAGAGAGCAATGATCACAGAAAATATCGTTCTCGTATATCTCGTTAACTAAAGTACAAGTACATAAACACAGTTCTTCAATCTTGTTAAAAATGATACCGTATGCAAATTTATCTGGAACATAACAGTTCCAGCAATAAGACTTTATTACTTTATTTTTATAACCTAAGTGAAGACCAGCAAAGTTTAAACTTTGACATATATATTTCAGCTTGTTCTGTAAACTCGCCCCCGTCATTTCTGTTACAGAACAAATGTTGTACACATATACATATCGGTAACATTACAATACGAAAGAATAGCACATCGTGCTCAAGCAGTTAATATGTTATGATTACACCGTAAACAATAATACAAGATCCCTTTGTCAACCACGTCCAGCAAGCTTTAGCTTACATATGCGTGGTGACAGTTTGTGTCTAAAATACAGCCCCTCGATTCACGTACGACTTTGGGTGTTCTCTGGATCTCGTCATTTCATCCAGTGCTGAGCACCACGTGCCTACCTTTGTCTCGTCGCCACTCCTGAACCTGATGGTCTTGTTTGATGACTTGATTTCCAGTTTATGAACCCCTGAAACAAATCAACATATTCGAAGACCTTTTCTTCAGAATCGTTCACTAGTGTTTTACCGGACGCAAAGCAAACTAGTAACTTTACTTTTCGCGTGTCATTCTGAGATGACCGCCATATAGTCATAGGTGCCATTGGCCGGCCTCTTCATCAATTCAAGGGCAACAACTACAACCTAGGTGTCGAAACCGACACTCGTATACCAGATATGAGCCAAACTGTGCGTTTCGGGTCAATAATCGCAAGATCGGATTCCAAAACGACAAATAAAACATATCATCTAGGAAATAAAGTATTATAGAAAATATTTAAAAAATTAGGATGGATTCATGTAAACAGAAGCAGCCAACAGTTTTCAATCATGACTAAAAGACTGGGCGGATGAATACAATCAGTATCCAAATGGTGTACAATTCAAGTATATATGGCGTCGTTAATCAAACGTCATTAATAAGTCATTACAACTCAAACTGTGACTGCAAGACACTGCATTTCCAATCCTCCCACGTCATACTAAAACTTCTGGTTTTTCTCAAGTGCAACTGTCACGTGTCAGGCATGTTTAATTCAGCGACACAGTCTGAATACCTGTTATTGAAGAGAAGCCATATCAAGCTTTTGACTATTTGCACATACCCTCTCGTTTCTGTCGGCATTGTGGCGTTTTCTTGTCTAAAGTCGATGAGAGTCGGCCTGGCATTAATGCTTCTCATTCAGCTTACACACTCGTTATTTTCAATAATATTTTAAGATGGCTTATCAACGGTAGATTTTGTAGAGCTAGTTTCATGTTAGCCATAAATTATGTTTTCATATGCTACGAACGCGTATCCGAAAAAGTGTGCATAAATTCGGACAACGAGTTCCATGTTTTTACACTGATCTTGCTGGTAACATACAAAGCTGCTACTCAATTATTTCAAGCTTAGGTTGTATACGCTTTCCGTTGAGACAATCAAATCCTCATATCACATATTTTCACGCATAGGGACCCTTCCAGTGTCTGACATAAAGCCTATCCACCTAAATACGATTCAGAGCCTGCGATTCTCTATAATTTTTAACGTCATCACACTGAGAAGGTTAGAATGTATATAACAACAGATGTAGTGAATGCCGAGAGCGTGCATTGATAACTTTGATTTTAAAACCATTTAACAAACCACCCTTTTTCATACATTGTTTCCTTGTTAACTCACTTCCTTTAGCACGACGACTGACTCTCCTAATTTGGGACATGGCCATCTTCCCGGCACTCTCATGCTCGTCCCGACCCCATTCCAGGCTGCCTGGCTGTCCGTTACTTAGTGACAGACGCAGAAACACATCTTCCCATGAAGGCCAACAGCAGACGTACCCAATCTTCATCTCATACCAAGAGCCTGAGGAATAAACGCAAATCTCATTGCTCATTTTATATACATTACTCATGTTGGACATCCAATAACAAATCCCCACAACCACACCAGCCCGAAAACGTTCAAAGTAATCAGATTTCTGTTTAACAGATAATTCATGTCTCGGTTTCCTGCACACATTAACGTTACTGCTGCCATATTAGTGAACTTGTAAAACACTATCGAAATAATTCTTTCGCCTGGAACATACCTTTCGTCTTCCACAAGAATTGACAACTACTGCCTGTGACTCTTTGCATGAATCAGTTGTAATTTTTTAGCTTATACATTTTCTCAATTCTTGGATGGTGTGTGTTACACACTGTTCTGGACTTTGACCTTTTAGATTTTTTACCCCTACATACATTAGAGTTGTTCAGTGATCAGATTTCTCCCACTTTCTACCAAATACGTTATCAGAACCCTTGAAAAAGAGCATGAATCGACACAATGCTGCAATATTTTGCACAAGGATTATGTTTGTAGTCTAATATACACCAAACGTTGTATTACATTTTCACACATTTTCTTTTGTCGCGGCCTTTGAAGTATGATAAAAATTGCTCCAATGTACTGATTCGCGTGTATTCTATGAGCACCAGGATAATAAGCGGGAAAAAAAGACAGTCCGTTTTGTTTGAACTTATTAGGGATTGCAATCAGAAGAGGCATTGTGAGTAGCTTGAATACGTTAATATTTAGACAATTGGCCTACCTGCAGTGAGTAAGGAGATAGCGCTTGCAGAGGGCGATACATTTGGGTTTAACGTGTTGTTTTCTTCCCGATTTTCTTCATTGACAAGGATTTCAGGTGTCGGCTTCGCCGCCATTTCTGAAAACGTAGACACGCCTGAGTCCTCAGATATAGATCTTACCGATGGTGTGGTCCCAGAATGTAAGGGGACTGAATGAGACATCTTCTTCAAAGTGGCATACGGGTTCTGTATCATAAACTGTACGATAGCCTCATAGTCTGCGAGAAACGTTTGAGCTGTTCTTTTGGTAACTATGCCGGAGTGATAATCTAACTGCAGTTGCAGTTCCTTGTCTGTCTCATTCGCCCACAGAATGAGCCGTGTTTCGAAGCGAGTACCCATTGGACCAATCTTTCCAATCTTGAATTTATCACGTGTCAGTTGCTTCCGATCGGTGATGTCCTCCATAACTACGTTATGTCTGCAGATATTGGCTGCCGTCTCCTCTGACATGTCCTCCAGCACCAGAAACCCGGGATAGAGACCATGCTCCACACACTGCCTCATCTCAGCTGAGTTGCTCTGGAGAAAACTCCCAATGGTAGCTTCTTTGTCAAAGGAGCCAACAACCGGCAGGTAGTTTACACAGTGAGTCATGACGTTCATCAGGGCTGGGACATGCTGGCGAGTGTCGATGTCTATCAGAAGTGCTATTTTCTCCTCTCCAGTCAACAGGTGCCACAGGAGATGAAGGGCACTCACCAAGAACTGAAACATTGTGATCTTTAACATTTGTGACATTTTGATAATGTCAGCGACAACATCCCTTGGACAGAAAAGAGAAATGGTTTCCTCCAGTGCTAGCCTTATGCCAACTTCTGGTACTGTGGACAATGAGAGGAGAGGCCACTTATTAGACTGATTCAGACGTTTCTTCCAGAAAGTCTCAAGTTTCATAAACTCAGGGCTTAAAACCTTGAAAATTTCTCGTGGAATATCGACGTCTTCTGCCACCGGCAAATGTTCAGAGAGCAAAACGCACAGGAACTCATTGATAAACATGTGAACTGCTTTTTGATCAAAGCCTATTGGGTGGAAAAGAAACCTGATCACAGAATCGGATCTATTGGTCTGGTTATAAATGACCCTGAAGGGCAGATCTTTTCTCAGGTCGAACGGTTGCTTAAATATGCTTAAAATCTGTTGTGTGATATAATCTTTATCAGCACCGAAGACTTCAATACTTTCCGGAACTTCAAACGTTTCTAACAGGACACTTTCCACGCGATTTTCATTCACCTTGTATACTGTTCTTACTGGTTTATTTCTCTCGAGAACTTTGTATACAGCGGATTTGATCTTTTCCTTTGGAAGAGAAAGTACTGTGCTGATTTCTGTGACAAGTAGCACTTCGATCTCGTTCCCGATTCGTTGCCGATGGCTTCTGTAGATCATGTCTTGCATCGGTGAAACCAACGGTGACAGTTTGGAGTACATTCTCTTTGAATCAGTGGTGAAATTCGGCCCACTCTTGTTTCTCGTCAGAGCATTTTCAATTTCTTCCACAATCTCTATCAATGTGAGGTCTTCTGAGAGTAGCCGAGTAGCAGGTAAATGGATTCCTGCATCGCTCCTCACTCTGTTGGTAAGGGAAACAGCCACCATTGAATTCAATCCCAGAGATGAGAAAAGAGTTGAAGGTTGAAGTAGCTCCGGCGACACTGGCAATACTCTGATGACAAGAGACTTGACATAGTTCCAAAGAGTAAGTTTTCTCTCCTCTTCGTCCATCCTCTTGATTGCCGACAGGTCAAGCTCCAAGTCTTCGGATTGTGTCTCAGAAGCGCCATGCACAGTGCCATCTAAAAGCCCTCGTATGTCTTGTGATGCACTCTCAACCTTTACGTTAATATCTGCAAAGCACATTTGAACTTTGTCAGACAGCAACGCGTGCGTTAAGCACTTTCGAATTCCGTCTTCACAGATGGCTTCAAAACCTGTGCTTTTCCAGCTGTTGACCACGGTCTCGTCCTTCACAGCCATTCCCACACAAAGCGGCCCCCAGTTTATAGTTTGCCCTGGCAAACCTTTCTGACGACGGTACCAAGCCAGCGTGTCCAGAAAACTGTTGGCTCCACCATAACATGTTTGGCCTGGATTTCCGAAAACGGATGCAACTGAAGACTGCAGAATAAAGTAGTCCAGGTTTAAACCAAGTTTTACACACAGCCTGTGCAGATTTAAAGAGCCTTTTATTTTGGGTGAGGCAACTTCATCAAAACCTTCAGCTGTGGAATAGATCAACATAGAATCCTTCAGTACACCAGCGCCTTGAAATATTCCCTTTACTGGATGGTCAGGGTAAGTCGTCTGTAGTCTTAGGAAAGCATTTTCAAGCGAAGACATGTCACAGACATCTGCTTGTAGAAATTCAATATTGCTTCCCGTCTCATGACGTAGCTTACGCACCTTGTCCTCGGCGTCCTTGTCTGCTGTTCGCCGTGACAAAATAGCAATCAGCCCACCGCCCATTTCTGCGATGAACTGAACAATCAGCCAACCTAAGCCTGTGAGACCTCCCACTACAACGTAGGATGCATTCCCTCGGAAAAGGGTCTGTTCAGTGACACACAAAGGCAGTGACCTGTTGCCTGCAAGATTAATAATGCGTGAAATAAACATTCCAAGATGCTTTTCTTCAAATGTGCTCAAGATTTCGTTTAATCTTCTCCCTTCTGTTGACAACATCATCGATATTTGTTTCAAACATTTTGAAGCCTTGCCAGTGTGCAAGAGTTGTGATGGCCTAGTTATCTGAGAAGTAAACTTTCCGTTTTCCAAATGTAACATCTCCAATGTTCTTTCTCCTCCAAAACCTTCAACTGCAATTATCTCCTTCGTCTGATCAGTTTCTCCTGTAACGAAATATTCCACAGGACAATTTGAAAACAAAATGACGTGCGATGTACCTGCTAGGAGGCTTCCATCTGTCAGCTTTTCATACATGTTCACCCGCATGCATCCCTTAAAGTTCAAAACAGCTTTCACCAAGTGGCCAAAACTGGTGGACTGTGGCTTAGTGATGACGGCCACGTGGGAATCAGTCGGAATTTGTTGTGCCATGTTCTCTATCATTGCTAAACATGTCAATAAACCAGGCTTGTAGTCTTTCATCAGTGATTTTGGAATTGTATTGACTTTTGAAACTGTTAAAACAGTTTTGGCAAATGTTGGATGAAGGACAATAACGTGTTCATTTTCTGACTTCTTTCTTGTAGTACCGATTGCCTCAACGCATACCAATCTCTGGCCTTCCCCAAAATTCGTTTCGGACTCATCTCTGCATCGCTTTAATACTGCAACACACTCGACTTTCACCAGCACTTTTTCTCTTTCTGGCAAGGTATGTGCTCCCTGTTTGGAATATTCCAATCGAAAATCGAAAGGACAAGTTAAATTTTCGCGATGGCTGACAAGATCCAAAGGCTCGTTGATTTCACTGTGACTGTTAACTCTTTCCCTGATTGGCATGACACGCAAGGAAGTTTTCACCAAGGAGTTAAACGGTTTCCCTTCACGTATGATCAGTTCTCTGGAACGAAACTCTTGAAAGACCTGTGGATTCAAGCATTTCGTTAAGGTTTCTATGGTAGCTTCGCTGAAGTCTTGGAGATCAATTAGCTGTGTCTTTCGGTTGTCCTCTATCACAAAACATCTCATCATGCCCCACAAATGTGACCCATCCAAGTTGACCTTAGGAACAGCGGGACTGTCCTTTGCCACTTGTGTATTCACAGTCACAACGGACACTGGGATGCCTGTTCCGTTATGGAACAGAAAGGTGAGAACTTCCCTCAGATTGTCATACGATTTTGTAAATGATCTCATCTGAATATCTTCATTCTCCTCACACGAGTCTGCATAGAATACGACACCCGAGATTTCCTCTGCTCGAGATATTTGCCCTGAGGTGGGCGCTGTAAACAGCATGTTGAGGAAGTCACTCGTGGCCATCACATCAGTGGTTTCTTGGGAAATTACCTTAATGGAGTTGGACAATTCACTCAGAAGTTTTTCGGGTTTACCTTTTCCGTGAAGGAACACAAGAATTCCCTTATCTGTAAACTTTGTAGGGATTTCAGTTGGCATCCACTGGAGCTCGTATTCCAGATCCTCTGCAGATGTCTTTGAGGTATTCAATACCTTGATAACAAAGTCTTGTATTTCTGCGATCACCTGTCCAGCATGAGTCAGTAAGAGAACCCTGAAGTGAGATTGCCCATTGGATTGAGCCATCAGTCTACTATAACACATCATGTCCCCAGTGACTTTCCGGTAGATGCTAACCTCGCCCAGAATGGATGGTATACGATCTTCCAAGTCAGACTCTGTGCTGGAGTAAATTGCACAGGTGGACTGCATGGCAGCATCCAGAATGGAGGGATGTAGATGAGTTTTCCCCATCTGTGATTTCACAAGATCGCTTACGCTCAGCCATGCCAAAGACTCCACGGAATTGGCTTCACACTTCGTAATCAGCTGCAGTTGTTCGCCATACTCAAATCCGAACTGCATCAACCTGCCATACATCTCATCTTTGTCATGGGAAGAGGTACACCGCAAGCGGACAGCGGCAATGTCACAGGGCTTCGGTTCGAAGGAATCTCCGGTTTTTTCCACTTCACCAAACACACACATAGAGTTTTTGTGTAAAACCCTAAAGCTGGCACTGTGCGAGGATTGTTCTTCAGTCACCAAAGACAGTGTCTGTCCACGACCCTCCGTAATACTAACAGGCTTCAACAGGCGCACAGACACTCGGACATCTTGTGCGACAGTTTCAAATATTTCGGTTGCGTATTCAAAGGCAACATCGGCGAAGAAAGTTCCCGGAACAAATGCCGCGCCACCGACAATATGAGAGTAAACAAATGGTGTGTCATTCTCATTTATTCTGATTTTGAGCTTTGGAAGATTCCCGGACACTCGAGTCGCAAACGGATGTCTTCCATTCACAGTTGTCAGACCTTGACGTTCTAGAAGGGATGATTCAGGCTCGAACAAACCTTTGATTCTCTGAAATTGGTATTTGGGTTCCGTAGTCAGCTCTGTAACACCCTTACCCACAACAGATGTCCACCTGGGATTTAACCCATGGGTAAAGAGCTTTCCCAGGTTGTTTAGCATGGTGTTAGTGCTTGACATCTTCTCCAATGAAGGTACGGCCACTCCATTGCTATGGCCGGATTTGAAGATGTCGTTGAAGTGTGCTCGCAGGACTGGATGTGGCCCTATTTCTAGAAATACGTTGAATTTCCCTTCTACTTTTGCATTCACTAAACCCTGGTAAAATTTAACAGGGTCTGTGAGATTTTTTGCCCAGTATTTCGCCGTTCTAAAATCTGCTTCAGACGCCAAATGACCTGTAACTGTAGAAATGATGTCAAGTTTTGCGTCCTGTGCCTTGAATCCATTTAAGGCTTTGATAAGATTATTTGTCAGCGGTTTTTGTTTGTGGCAGTGATAAGCTGTTTTCACGGCAAGCTCTGTGATTATGATGTCTGGAAGATTTAAGGACTCGAGATGCTTTCGAACTGTGTTCACTGCTTCGTCATCACCTGAAATGGTGCAGCTTGTGGGACTGTTGTAAACTGCGACATTAACGCCACTGCCTTGCTCACGGCAAATTTCATCCACTTTTTCCACAGAGCATTTTCCAATTACTAGCATTTTCCCTCCAACTGTTTGTAAGAGGAGCTTAGTCCTGTGGTAGATCACACTTACAGCTGATTTGAGGGACAGGATCCCGGCGGCATGGGCAGCAGCCACCTCTCCTACTGACTGACCTATCACAGCATCAGCCTCCACTCCCCAGTGACGCCACAGGGTGGTCAGCCCTACCTGGCAAGCGAAAAGTATCAGAGGTTCAATGGCAGGATCGTTTACATTATTTTGGTGTCTCAGTTCATCTATCACAGAAATTGAGCGGAATTCTTCTAGCAGTCTGTCAATTTCTTGTAGCTTTTCCCTGAAAACCTGTTCTTTGTCCAAGAGATCAATGCACATTCCTTTCCAAGCAGTTCCCATTCCACAGAACACATAAATGACGCGGAGGTTTTTCTCTGGATGAGCAATTTCAGGTAAACCGGTTTTGTCCAGCTTGGCTATCAGCTCTTGTTGATCTTTGGCAGGGAAAGCCAGGCGGAATTCATGATGATCTCGTCGACATGTTGACGTGAACGACAGAGCGTCCATGTCCAGGGAACTTTTTTCAGCCGCTTCTTTCAGGTGGAGAATATTATCCTTCAGACCGGACGAACTCCTTGATGACATGGCGATCATTCTGTAACGATTTTCAGGAGGCTCAGAAGATACTGGTGAATCAGTTTTCACATACTGTTTGACGTAAGTGTGACAATTGGAGCCACCAAACCCAAACGAGTTCACACCAGCCGCTCTACCTCCCGAGGGTAGCTCTTCCCATGGGATGCAGTCAGAGGGCACTTTGAGATGGTACTTTTCAAACTCAATCTTTGGGTTGAGCTTTGAGCAGAGCAGTGATGGCACTATAGTCTCGTGCTTCATCATGAGCAGCACTTTAATGAGCCCCGCGGCACCTGCCGCTGATTCTAGATGTCCAATGTTTGTTTTCACTGAACCAATATGTCGGGTCTTGCCATCTTGTCCGAAAAATCTGCCCAGACAGTTTGCTTCTATGGGATCTCCTACAGGTGTACCGGTGCCTACAAGTAGGAGAAAACATTCTACTAACTTGAGATTATTGGGTTGTGCAGGAAGAGTTCAAGATCTCTTTATGATGGAGGAATATTCTATTCAATTGATAGACATCTATTGTTAGTGACGAATATAATATAAATAAAAGGAAAAGAAAATAATAACTACAACTATGCGTGTGGCGAAGATTTTCTTCAGCGAAAATGAGAATTCTCTTTACAGTCTGTAATAAAAGGATATGAAGAGTGATATAAACACCATCATTTCACCGCTTTTGGACAGTTATTGGAACACTCATAATGTTGATGGGAGTCCACGGACGGTACGAAACTGTAATGCTTTCGGCAAATATAATGCGCTGGATCCTGAACTCAAAACCGGCACCAGTCGAATTTAGCTATCTTGAGTTCAATCATTTTTTGAAACAAGAAAAACCTTACCATGTGCTTCGATGTACTGGACTGTAGATTTGTCAATATTGTGACGCCTGTACATATCTTCCAGAAGTCTCTCTTGTTGAACACCAGATGGCGCTGTAATCGGTTGGGCCATGTGGCCATCTTGGTTTGTTCCAGTGATGATTGTGCCCCAGATTTTGTCTCCGGCTTTCAAAGCCTGACGATATCATGATTTATTTATGTCATGTCACGTCACAGAAATTCGCATTCAGTTTTAGGCATGTCTTAGTATTTTCATTTAAATTTTTAGGACGAGGAAAAGACTGTTTAGATCTTATGACCGTTAATTATACGATAAAACATATTGCTATACATCATTTATGGTAACAAAATATGGTGAAATTTCTAGAAGAACTACCTGTCATAGACAGGTAAACAAATATTCCATTCTTTATCCCAGGAGTGCAAAACTTACATCAGACAATCTTTTCAGTATCACTATCCCGCAACCCTCTCCCCTTACATATCCGTCAGCATGTTGCGAGAAGGCTTGGCACTGTCCGACACGAGAAGCCATGCCCGCCTGACTCAGGTAGACCCCGGTGATATGTGACATGACTACATTGACCCCTCCGGCAAGTGCTAGGTCACAGTCGCCTGGCAAAAGTTGACAAACATGATGAAAACACAACATGCACCGTAAAGAAATTTGAAGAGATTTAAGTCTAAAAATACTTTTGAATGCTTTTTAGAGCCGGCCCTCTGAGGTAAACTGACAAGAGACCGTATTTCGTCGATTACGTTGCCCGGTCGTCTCTGCCTTGGTTTTGCCTGAATCTTGTCGTCTTCCATAACCGGGAATACCCGAGGATCCCCGAGACATGTCCCCTTTGCATTTTTTCATACTATTATATATTAACTGCCTACACAACACATCTTTTTAAGTAATTATAGATCACGAAATTACAGATAATATAAATGCATTTCTAAACAAAAGTCATGGTGGTTGCGGCGTGTAGATTGCTACTTAAACACATACTTGAACACTTAGAATAAAACCGTAACTGAGGCAAAATGATAAGAGACGAGTCTTCAGCGGTCATGCGTGACCATATGACAGCTGTGACACTGTCGTCGCTGCTGTAGTTTGATTTTATTTGCTTTAGTCTTTCATACTTAGATCTTGTACATATGTAAGTTAACATACTTGTGATGTTTTAATGTTCATCGAATTTTTCGAACTTCTCATGTGCAAAAATATACATATGTGAAATTTGGTGATGCCGTTCACCAACAGTAAACAGGTTTGCCACAGGGTACAAATTGCGAGCGTTCTTTCGCAGACTTATACCTGTTTTCGTATTAGACAGCACTCTGAGTCAGTAATTTATTAAAGCGCGTCCGTTTCATTTACCAGGCCGTATATTGACGACCTTCCAGCAAAAATTAATTCTAATATTTCTAAGCCAATAAACAATATCCAGATGTGCAACCTTTGATGCTGGTATCTGTGCCTAGAGTCCATGGATTTTCAGAAACTGGGTTAAGTGACAGTATAAACAAGCTATTCAGTGACAGGAAAATATATAAAAACACATGGTGTTTATAGACAACAACAAGCATAATAGCTCATAACATGACACAGGGGAATATCAAACTTGAAATTACTCT
Organism: Acanthopleura granulata; assembly: GCA_016165875.1. Lineage (NCBI taxonomy): Eukaryota > Metazoa > Mollusca > Polyplacophora > Chitonida > Chitonidae > Acanthopleura > Acanthopleura granulata. Next base: position 1,696,710 of record JABBOT010000010.1, read on the forward strand.
GTTAATGGAGATAAATACAGCAAGTAGATTGATCCAGTAAGGTGTTTGAATGAAAAGAATATAATCTTTACAGGACATGGAAGCTCGATAGTCTCACGATTCTCAGTCATTATTCAAATGGGCAATGACGAAAATGTGAGTGTTAGTGTTTATACCTTGAATGACAAGAGGAAAAGGGTTCTTTAAAAGTTAACAAAGCATGAAATCAACACGACATGTCGCCGTTATCATTTGAAGTAAACCTTTTCCCTGGCTCTATAATGGTTCTTTGACTTGGAACAACTAGCCAAAACACTCATCTTCTTTAATAAAAATAATCCTTATAGCTCATTTCTCCATAGAATTCCTCACCTGTGGACAGTCCCTGGGAGGCCAAATGGGTGGCCATGAGAGCAGAGGAACAGGCCGTGTCCAAGGTAACAGCCGGGCCGTGGAGATCGTACACATACGATACCCGGGCGGCCACTATGCTGTTTGACGAACCGGTCAAGTTGTAATTATCAGCCACTTCCACGTTCGTTGACAGGATATTTGAATAGTCTGTATTCATGGATCCTGTAAGAATAAAGGTTAAAAAATAGGCGTAATATGAGAAGGGTTATAACAGTGGGCCCAGCTTGTTGTTGTGTAGATAGATGATTGTCAATTTGACAACCTCACGGTAGAGTATAGCGCCAGAAAGATAATGTAGGCAATACACAGGCGTAGATTACCTCAGCTCACATCAGTAGTCTTTCACCTGTGTGTGTGTGTATGTGTGTGTGTACGTCAGTGGGTTATAAGGCACCTGGCGCGGTGAGACGTAGGATTCTTCCGTTCTTTACAGTGTCATGACTGGACAACAGTTGTGTAATATTAGACCAGTGACTGCTAATTAAAAGTCTCTCATCGCTGATCTCGTCTATCCCTCTATTCTGTACAGTTTCATGTTGTTGGCATGTAGGGACCCGGATCCCGCCGGTGGACTAGGAATCCCCAAACCCTGGTCTCTTTGTCTTGTTTTCGTGAGAATGTTTATCAAATGTTATGATAGCATGGTATTTTGAGTAATTTAGTACCAGTACTAAATTGCCGTTAACATCACCGCTGTTTAACCTCATTCTACTTCAGACATTTTGCCATCAGATATGTAAGTTGCCTCTCTTTAGACATTAACGGAAACAGTTAAAGTAAAAGCCAAAACGAGGTCACGTTAGTCACGAGACACCATTTCTCAGCCATCACCAATCGTCACTGCTCTGATTTTATTCTCTGTGCTGTAGTCTTTGTTTGACCGATTCTAAGCCCGTGTCCGGTAAGTAACCGCTTGTCTTTGTTTGACCGACGCTAAGACCGTGTCTGCCAAGTAAGCCTTTGTCTTTTGTATTGAATGTTTACTTACCTATCTTGACGTAAGTTTTACTACCCCGAAACTGCTCCCTGATTTTGCGTACAGTGTTTGGTTACCTATGTAAACTCCTGTTTTGCTGCCCCGAAGACGTCCTCTGGTAAACCCGCCATCTTCCAGCGCCATACTGACCGAGTCCAAAACAAACCTCTGCTGGGGGTCCATCTTCACCGACTCTGATTCACTAATCCCGTACAGACGATTGTCAAACTCATCGTGTCTGGAACAAATCACATTCGATAAGGTCAGATTAATGTTTGGCTACAGCAAGTTATCCTCTGTTCTTCATTTTGGGAAAACCTTATTGAATATTTCAGTGCTAAAGTTTTGTTGTTGAAGAATGTACGTTAGTCCCTGATTCCCTACAGGTTATTGACAAGTCTATCATGTTTGAAACATAATATGATCTGTTTTTGGAGTTATTCAAACTGATATAAGCCCCGCACGACAATACCGACTTGGAAAACCTCGAACACCAAACAAATTACACACGGTTAATGTGTATTTCATGGTGTTCTTTTTAGCAGCAATATCTATAAAGGTTACCATTCGTGGCATGTTTCGTTCTCTAAACTGCCGGAATTTCTTATCAGTAATATCTCGATGACATTCAGGGATACCATTTATCAGTCATGCAAAGGTATTCCTAGGGGAACTCCCCCTTTATTCACATTGAGCACCTTTATTCGCAGACATTTGTCCGTTTTCATATGGATGCGATCATACGGTGAAATTTCTAGAAGATAGTCTATTTATAGCTCCGTTCACATACCAGGCCCTATATTGATGACCCACTCACGCTAAACAATGTCTATATTGCCATAGCTGTGAAAGAATTCATTGAATTTAAAAGGGGCCGACAGATAGTCCTGTGTCTAAATAAGATGAACGATGTCTTGTCTCACGCTGCATTTATGCCAAAAGGCATGTTATTGTAAGTTGTCCTTATCTGTGTAGTAATAGATCCCTTGTAGCAATTGATAGATCCCTGTGTAAAACGTTATGATTTGAATGTTTGTCATAATTTTTATTTTTCATTTAGTTTTAATTGCAAACACTATTGTATCAAGCGCCATCACTCAGTTTTTTCTGTTGTAATCCGTTTCATGGTTGTAATAGTTCTTTCTAATTTCGCGGAATACCTGGAATACCATGGAGGATATAAGCATTACTTTTCATTGCGTAAACAAGAGGTTTTTTACGCACAGTTGCAATCAAGGGTCGACAGGTATACCTACACTGATATTCTACCTAGAAATGATGCACGCATTACTTTTTGCTAAATATGAATTAGGCGTCGCACCACACTAATGAAAACTGTATATTCTCTTAACTGAAATACTGATATTCTCTTACCTATGTCCAGCTTTTTAGCATTTGTATATTATTTCCTAGAGATCTCTTTGCGTGCTGGTGTTTTACACTGTATCTGGAAATGGGACAAGCAATTATCGATTTGGAACGACCCTTCATGGTTTATGATTAGAATGCGAATGTCGGACGTGACGATTGGATTCATTGTCACACAAACATTATTCTAGTCATAATTTAACCTTGTTCCAAAATGTAAGGGCTGCTTCAGATATCAGTATCTTACGAGTTTACTGTGCATAGAACACACTCTCTCTTCAAAAGCAGTTGCGCTACCAATTGTCATATCACTATAAAGCACCTGCTTTCGAACACTTTGTGGCCCGTAGATACACACTGTCGCTTTTTCTTACATTTAGTTCTACTTTTTCTAGTTGTTCACATGTGAGAGTTCAAACCCTTATACATCACAAACCCTTTGACAAGGCCCAGTTTTCGTGTGTACATCTTCCCTGGAGCATCCGGATGATACCAGGCATCCACATTCCATCTGTCCGGCGTCACATCTATCACATGGTTCTCTCCCTTTGATAACACTCTCCAGAATTCGTCTGAGTTTTCCGCCCCGGGAAATCGGCAACCCAACCCAACGATTGCGATTGGCTCCTGCATGGCCGTCACTCAGTCTGTTCTAGTCACTCTGTTGTAGGAAAGGTGAAAATGTATGTATGTATGTATGTATGTATGTATGTATGTATGAGTTTTACGTCGTGTTTAACACTTTTTCATTTATATGACTACTATTAGTCCTTGGAAAGAAAATTCGTTTACGGGTGATGTATGAATGTTATACTTCACTATTTCCTCTTGCGATTTCTGGCCAAAAAGACAATACAAGTCACAGTTAGCTCCAGTTAAAAACAAGCAGTGTTATGGTATTCTGCGTTTTCCCATATCCTTTTAAATGTTGGCGCGCTTGCTTTGTTTTTACATACAGCATGTAGTTCTACGTTGGCTTCATTTGCATATTACAGGTTAAGTTACAACGACACATCACTTAAATGGGCTTGGTTTTAAAAAAATCGAAAATGAGCTGAATTTTGAGTTGTCTGTAATGTTACAGCATAAATCAAAAGGACCTTGTGCAGTTGTTTATCCCAGTTGTGGCCCGTTCTCATCGTGCGTACTGATGCACCAATCTAAACAGTCATCTGGCTTATTGAGTTTCATCATGTCTCTGGATTATCTCAGAAGGAACGATATAGTGAGCGTATTTCTTTTCAAGTCTATGACGTAAAGATGGAAGAAATTAAGCCTTTTAAACGTTTGATCTCATGAGGTTCAAACCAGGCCTTGGACTGGAAGTTTATAACTTCTCCCACACCCCTTTATGTGGGCCTGGTGAGAATAGACGGACCGTATGGCCGTTCGTGCAACCTTGGGTTTTGTTGATTATCACCTGTCTTCATTGTACTATATCTACTTCGAATGTGAGAGAGTTTATCAGTTACTTACGGAAGAGTGGATTACGCCGGGCACTTCGGTTTCCCCTACTCATAAAAGTGGTTGTCAATGTATAAGTCAACAATTCTTGAGTAAGGCGTTAAACAGCAATGAAATAAATAAATTACAAAGACAGAGGAGGCTGCTGCAAAGTAATACCCATCCCAAGAAGATCCTTATGAAAGGTACGCCCACACTGACAATACCCTGACGTCCCTTCAACTTAGTTTGTATACTAGCTATTTATTAAACAAATTTCACATGAAGGCTGTCCACACCCATACATTTAATGAACATAATGAATGAACAGTCGCCATTAAAGTAATCTGATACAAGGTGGTGTACAAAACCAAAGCTAATATTTAATCGTGTAAAATCACCAAATTCTTCCCGCCGAAAGTATGTGTTGTATTTAAGTGGGTTTTCATTTCCGTTAAAGGTCATTAGATTATTAAAGTAAAACCCTTAATTTATACCACTGGCGGACAAAGGGTTGATCCACACTTCGGAAAATATCATACATTGTGTCCCTATAATAAACAGATCATCACACAAAGATAAATTCCCATATTCGACTTGATAGGCTGATAAAAGATTTACATGTCAACTATTGATAGAGGTATTTTCACTAATTCCAGGTATTGTTTTCTTCATTAGACATGACGTTTCTGTAAACAGTAATAATACGAACAACAGTTACTGATATTGTACTATAAATGCTTCTATTTTCTCCTCTGTGCCTGGATCGTACCATAGCTCAGTTTTTATAGATGAACTTTCGTCGCAATTTACTGGTACAATTTGATTGCTGCAGGCAGCATTTTTGTAGCCTCCTTTGGGAATGTCTCTAAAATCAGATGAGGTGTCTTCAACTACTCCACTCGGTCCATCATCTGATGTAGGCTTTCCCGCAGGTCCAAAAAGAGAGAAAAACACCGGTAAAAACAGAATCGAATGGGCTATTCCAAACATCACAACCACTAACATTACCTTAAAAAATGAACTGAAAATGTAGGACTCTGAAGGTATAAGAAACAAAATGCCAATAAACGAAGATAGTGCACCGTTTAGTATTGGCGCTCCTGTGTTAGCTAATGACCTGGATGCCACATCATGTCTGCTGGTTCCCTGCTTCTGATTCTGCATCACGGCGTGACAAATATGGGCGGAGTAATCCACGGAGAATCCCGTGGCGGTGACGAGATGAAGCATGGTGATAGAGCTGAGGGTGAGATCCCACCAGTACAGGAACCCTAGTATCCCCGTCAGTGTAGACACCATGCACACTGTGATGGACACAAACATGAGGGGATGGGGGACGAAGATCACAGAGAGGACAAACATGGCCGCCACCGCCACCCCGACAGTCTGTAACGTGTTGGGCAAAATTGCATTATACTGCTCGAAGTAGAGGAATGGCGGCGAGTAAACGAAAACCGAGATACTGGATCTAGAAGCAATGTCTCTCATCCTGATCATAAACTGCCCCTGTTGTGAAGAATCTGGGAGATCAACTGTCTGAAAATGAAATCTTGAACCCGTGATCTCGGATGAGTTGTCACCAAATCTAATATCGTTTTCAAACAACGGGTAATAGACAAGAAAGCTTTTTAGACCGGCTAAGAAATTCTCTTTTGTGGATTGATCATAAAAGGTAGAGTTTTGGTAAGTTGTGAGCCAGGAGATCACGAAGTCATCTTGTATGGTGCTGTCAGCTTTCACCTCGTCAAACAGTTTCTCCAAACTGTTTACATTTTTGGTTTCATTGTAATCCAACGCTTGACTGACGAAGAAGGTAATCAAGAAACGCTGTTGATAGTGATCGGTGTTCCAGTTCGTATATTTATAAAAGTAGGAAGACGGAGCGATAAGGTTCTTGAGGTCCAGTCCCTGTCGTAAATAAATGACCCCGTAGATGGACATTGAGAGATAACCCAGAAACATGACGACAATGGCGACTTTGCCGGGTATAGACAACACAAAGGCATGTAGAAATCTACGCGGTGCCCTCTCGAAGCAGTTTTCGTCATCACCGGGTGCTTGAGAAGGTTGGCCTGAACAGAGGCACAGCCGTAAACACAAGGTGCCAGAGGAAATGTTGGTTTCTGACGAGGTCGGGTCGACATTGTTCTTGTTAGAAACGTTGTGTTGAAACTTGGCCTCGCTCTTGTGGTTCCCGTTGGTCGTGTTGTTCTTTGATTGGTGTGGGATCGTTGATGCAGCAGGCAAGTCCCCTCTGCTTTCCCATTGCTTTCTGTTCCTAATCTCATCCTCTGACTTCACCACCATACATGTGGCACAGTGTCGGTTTTCTTCGACTCTTCGTCCGTGCACCGCCAGGCATCCCGCAAATAGCGTGATTTGGTTCAGGTAACAGAACAGGATTGCCAGAGCTGTTTTGAAAAAGTAGCATATTTTCATAAGGAAACGGCAAAAACGGTTTATTTCTAAACAACAAAATCTTAAATCTTAAGATGAGCCTTGTTTGCAGTTATTAATTTATTTACGGCCTTTGCGTCTAACACAATATAGTTAACATCACTGCATTATTTTACCTAATTTAGCTTAACCCATGGTGCTAGATGGGGTGGAGACTTCTACTGTTTCTCCTGACAGTTTTCACCGGTTACGTGTGATCATTTGCCAAATATCTTACTTCCGTCGCTCCTCTGTTGTTACCTTGCTGTAGTCTTTTGTATTGTATTTACTGATTAAATTCCTTATAAAATCTCCCCCCTCCGCACCACTGTTCCTGTCACTGTTAGAATCCATCAAAATAATGTCCGGGATCGTCTTACACCCAAGAAAGACTTAAACATCGTTAATCTTGGGCCTCAATATAGGAGCATTAGGCGAAGTACTGGTCGGTCCGGTGTCAGTATGATATGACTGGATGGAGTGTTGTGTATGGTGTCTTGGGCATGATGTTCCAGTGATGGAAATGTAAATATATCGTGACATAACCATGATATAACCGAAATAAAGATGAAAGCCATGTTCTTACAGGTTTTGCTAATATAAAAGTGCAGAATCACAATCACAAAGATTGCAACCAACATGACATAGTTGGACACTGTGGTTTCAGATAGTAGAAGAAAGACGTTTTGTAATTAGTGAATTAGTTAAATTAGTGAATTACTGGGAACAAATTCTGTTAAAATGTAAGCGATTTATATTTATTTACAGACGCAGACCCTTTAATCATGCAGACGCTTATTTTGCATTATAGAGCACAATTATAACTTGCATGCACAATGGCAACCAAAAGACCATAATAATGTCTTTGTCTTACCCGTATACAAACAGAATATCTTCACTGAGTAGAAGGAGCTGGTCATTCCGATCAGGAAGGCCACCAGATCTGTGAGAGAGGTCAGCGTGATGGACATTCCACTGGTCTTCATTGTGGCCGCCACTCTGTCCGGGATGGTAGCGGATTCCCGGGTTTCTGACCAACCCGACATCAAGATGAACGCGTCGTCAACACCAACCCCTGGAGGTGGGATACCAACAGGCTTAGTTAGATTAAATTATGACAGCCAAATTAAGGGTTCTCTGATATGAACACACTATCACGTAACCAACCAATTCATGACATTCCAGTTTTGTTGTTCCTTAAAATACTACGTTGCAACAATCAGACTTTTGACACCGTTTTAGCCCACAAAAAATGGCAAAAGGCAATCAGACAAATATTCCGCAAGAAAATTGCCATATATAAATTGCCACAAAACATAGAACAATGCTTTAATTTTTTAGCATTTTAAAGAACAAAGTCGTAAATGTTTAAAAATAATTGACAGTAACTAAATATCTGCATAATAGTACACCTTTCTTAGCACGTTTTGATACTTCTACCGTTCACTGTTTCAGATATCCATGTAAAGGAAATGCACTATAATCTTACCTATAACCAGAAAGGGCATGATTCCGACTATGTTCGAGAATGGCAAGATCCTGCTGGCGACTCCAAAACCCGCGAGGATTCCCAAACCGGCCGCCAGAACCCCGGCCATCGACAAGAAACCTTTGGTTGACACACAGTTTCCGCCAGAAGTGACGATGCTGGCATACGTGATCATGAGTGTGAAGGTCAGACTGAACCACCTAATGTCACCTCCTGTGTTCTCGGTTAGTTCCACGTTTAGAGAGTCAGACACGGCATAAGACAAGTCTAGTAATGTTGTGTTTTTGTGTATTTTGGTCATTTCACTTAGAAACTCTTCTTCCCATAGCCCAGATAATACATTGTTTTGAGGGGAATCCTGGCGTAAGTTGTATCGAAGCCTTAAGTATTTTGCGCCATTCAATGTGCCATTGACATTGCTTACTCCAGACAGGTAAAACGACAGGTCCACTGTCTGATTACCGTTCTTGTAATCCGGATATGAGACACTATTGTTAACTAGATCACTCAAGAATTCGTTTCCAAGAATAAACTCCCCGGACACGACACAGTTTCCACTCAGACGAGCACATGTTGTCTGAAAATCTACACGACTATCATTTGAGTCATTAAAAGACATGGTTTTGATCTTCTGGTTGACTCCCGCCATTTCTATTATGACAGAGTCTGTCAGAATGTTAGAGCCGTCAGAGGACGTGAAGATGACCTCCCCGAATTTACCGTCATCTGTGACGTGCTGGGGGTAGAAGGATGTCCCACTTTTATCAGGAAACATGGCCCTAGCTCTGTGCCTGTCTTTGGCCGCCTGGTTCCCAATGGGCACGTACACTTCCTCCACGTCATTCACAGACCGGATTCCCAGAAGAAGCACTCCCAGGCCACCGTTCACGAGAATACAACCGATGATGAACCACCAGGGGTGTTTCCCAACCAATCTCCCGTATACAGAAAAAACCGTCTGACACGCTGTGGTGAATTTCTCAATACATGACATTTTTGTTTGCTTCGCTGATTGATCCTCTGTCTTTAGTGTAAATGGATTGCTAAAGTATTCAGGCCGCTATAACCTCGAGCCTGTAATACAACGGAAAATTCCTCTGTAAATCACCGACTCGATGGAAACGTAATTTACTGCGTGTTATCGCGTGTTACATGCCCTTTATCCAATTACAGAGTTAACGTCCACTAAAATCCATGTGCTCTGCGTCGTCCAACAATTTTTATGCAACAATGCATTACCTCCACAAAGTTGCCATGCCTTTCGGATACGGGAATGTAAATCTGTGTGAAAAGCGACCTCTTTAACAACATTAAAATCGAGTTTCTAATACCAATTATGAATAGTGACTTACAGCTACGTAAAGAGCTAGCCTGCACATTAGAGTAAAGTAAGAGATTAAGGTAAAGTAAAGTAAGAGATTAAGGTTCCGGTTCCAGGTATTTTTTAGACGAGCATTCGAATTGAATTTATATCAAGTTTTATACGATAAAATATAATTAAATATAAAAGAGCTGCACAAATTTCCCCTAAATTATAGAAGATTAAGAACTGGTTACAGCTAGCATTGGGAAAACGCCGAGAGGATGCAGAATCATTGCCAGCATGCATCCTGATAGCTGTTTTTGGTAGGCGTTATGATGGAAGAAAACCGAGTAGCGCCCAGGGAAAACCCGCTGTCATCCGCAGTTTCCTTACAGACTTTCTCACGTACAACCAGGTACAGGTTTACGAAAATTAGGCACACCTGTGGATAACATGTATTCGAGTTACTTGACCCTGTGTAGGATTTCCAAGTTATTTTATCATTTCTATGGTTCAGTGATGAATTTATAGGATAACGTGTGAGCTACACGCGATCGTGTAACATCCAAATTAAGATTGTATACATTGAGCGGATCTGGGCAACACAGGAAAGCAGAAGAAATAACTGACACTCATGTATTATTATGGATAGAGGCACCAAGTTAACATTTGAATTAGGTTTATACCTGTAGAGCCCAACGTGTTTTGGATCCCCAGAGTATAAAACACTGATCTTACCAATTAAATGGCAGGTTTAAAAATGCTTCATGTCACTGGCTTCATGTGAGGAAAGTCTGCCTTTATAGCCTACAAGCACCCGCTACCCCCTCCCCCTCCAGCAGCCAACCTCACGACACAACACACACTAACGCACCAAAAAATGGCTACGCCGATAAAACCAGGAGAGTTTATTGTGTATACTTGTGTTAAATGCGATGAGAACATAATACTGGGTAATTCTAGACAATTGTCGTCTAACAAATTGCATTTAACATCCCCTTTTTTTTTTTTGTCTAATTCTGCTGAAGCCTTGGCGCAAGGGGTACTCTGTTACTTCCTAAACAACTACAAGAACAGTCAGAATAAAACACAAACTGCGGGAAACTCATAGGAGGCCGGATTTTACCGGATGTGACCATTTGACAACTTTCACATTGTCATCGCTGCTCTGGTTTTACTCTTTGTGTTATAGTCTTATATCATACAATAAATCTAACAGGGTTGGATTGGTTACTTCAAGCTGTCATGGTTGTAGACCTAAAGAGGTGTTTTTGTGCTATTCACACCCTTGTACACGTATACGCCTTTTGCAGCGCAATAACTACGTTTGGGCTTTTCTGATTTGCCAGAAATGTCCAACACCACTTATAACAAGCGAAAGTATCCCAATTATAGTTCAGGCCGTCAATAGGTAAAACAATACCCTAAGTCAAATTACTAAAGACTAGTTTCTTAAACTACCATCACAGTCTGTTAAAAGTGTATATAATTTTAATGGAAGTTAGTTACGTGGAAGCAGTGGTTGTAATTTGCCATTTCAACGACAGATAAGCACCCTTTGAAGTCCTTGGTTAGGTGTAGCATGGGCGTTTATCACCATAAAGTATTTTTTTAGTGTCAGGTCAACGTCCGTTTAACTCCAAGAAAAGAATATTTCGTAATGAAATCCCATATTAACGAGAGGAAATAATAATACGGTTAATGTTTGAACATCACACATTTTAACATATGACTGGCGTGGTTCCCAGACTAATGCATGGTGATAATGGTATAAAAGAGAGAGAGAGATAGACCTCGCATTCAATAATTAAAGATAGCATTCATGTAGCCAAACTATAAGTAACTAACCTGGATTATAGCATATCGTAACTTTTTTTTACATCGATTGATGAATTTACAAGCTAGAAGGTGTAAAACGGACATATCCATGCGGTATTTCGTGTTTATATAATTTAAACATCCTGTAAACACAGGATGTTCTGTTATACACCCTAAAACGCCGCATTTATGTGAACAAGGCGACTTAGTAAATGAACACTCATTAAAAACTGTTAAAATTCTGTATGTATCCGCATAGCCAGAAGCCAGAACTTTTTGGTAAGCTTAATTATCAGTTAGTAACTAGTTTTACAGGTTCATACTCCGTATAAGGCTAATATAAGCAAGATATATGTTTAAGATATTTTTGAAGTCTCTTGTCGAATTGTTATTTACAGTTTTAAATATCGATAGGCTTGGTCATTTATACGAAGGGATATTATTTCATTACTAGTTGAATTACAGGTGATCTAGTTACACTTGTTCTATACAATTGTGTAGTTTGAAACCAAATGTAAATAAGCTTGAGATTTAAGTAATCTTTGTCTGGCTGATCTCAGGCTTAGAATTCTTTTCAATAGGTTTGACGATAAAGTTGAAAACACATCTACCACTTTTGCATCCAAAGTTACCCTCTGTGCAATGCATGGTTTAAAGAAAAGCTGAGAAAACTCAGGTGTCAGATCTGGAGAGCTAATCCAAAAACCAAAATTTTGAATTTTAATATAATGGAGCGTTTCGGAATAAAATTTCTGAAAATTATTTAAATATAAAACAGCATCCCAAAAATTCATCGCAAACAACGCAAAACTCACACATTATCTGAACGTAGTCTTAATGAAATCATTAAAATGTTTTAAAATAGGAACTGTTTCTTTTTTTTTTTTTTAAAAAAAGACGGAAAGTTCAAAACAGAACAAAAACGGCTAATATAAAGTCCAAGTTAACTAAATCACTTACCTTTCCCCTCTGTCTTCTCCAAGATACTTTCTCATTCACATACATCGACAGCCCGATGACATTTTGTGTCTTAGACGATATAAAATATCTGTATTTGTAATACATCTAACACATTTTCAGATGGTAAAAGAGACGTCTGCACAACCTAGCTGACGTAGATTTAATATATATATAGACAGTTCTGAACACGGAAGTTGGTATTGTCCTGACGCTGACTGACAAGTACAAATGGTTCGTTATCAAGCTGCCAAGGTCTATGTGAGAGATATAGCACACTGTCACCATAGACGCCTACGCAACTAAGTTCAAGTCAGAGAAGTGTACATGTCAGACATCGTATCATGTCTATCAGGTACCATGGTCTATGATAAGCAACCCAATGGCTGACACTCAATGGTGTATCGAGTGTATCTGTAAAATTACAGACAATGTGTGGGCGTGGTTCGAGGCGCCTACTTTTCAACTGTCTACCTTTCAAATTACAGGGAGTTTATCGATTCCCCGCTTTCATAGGTTGTTGGGCCTTGGTGACAATGAAATGTCAACAACGCTCCTGGAACCGTTTGCCAAACCTAACGTTTGAGATTTGTTTCCCAAACCCAAGCCAAAACGTCTCTTACTGTATGTCCAAACATTTGTCCCTGGTAGCAAATCATTCAGCCCAATATCATATATACAAGAATAAAAGCTAATCCCTTCCTACACCCAAAAGCCTGAAACTCACCACCAATAATGATGACAGTGAGTTTGCACATCATTCTAAACTTGTGGATGTTATGGTCAACGACAAACTAATCACACATCAGCGCAAACGTTCTAAAATAACAGCATTGCACCTACATCCAAAAACTGAAGCTAGGCTTCAAAACCGACATTGGTATACCAGCCGTAAGCCAAGATGGGTGTTCAGCGGTCAATAATCTCATCACCAATAATGTGGACAATGAGTTGGAATGATCATTTCAAGTTTCTGGGTGTTATAGTCAACGATAAACTTATCTACATACATTTTAACCTGAAACGTTACATGTGATCCTAGTTTATATCATTAACTATTATATTTTTATATACTTAAAGGACCACAGATACAATCTTTCTGTTTCCTTCATTAAAGGTCCATTTTACTGATAATCTGGTGATGCAGATATGAGCACAACACTGTCTATAATTTAGCTGTATAGATTAAGAAATATAATGGTTTTGATTTCTCCTTTGTTTATCTATATTACTAGCAAGATTTTAACACAGGTTCTATGTACAACTGCCACGTAAATATTTATATACATGATTCCTTACCTGTACAAATGAGAATATTGACAGCTGTGATGATATAAAGTGCTTAAGAGTTGTTATCTTACCTGTGGTGTTTTGAGGACCAGCTGTGTAAGACAAAAACATAAGCCAAACACATGTTACTAAGCATTACTTAGCAAAATTGTCGAGAAAACAAATAAATGAATCTAGGCGTCGAAATAGTCATTATACTTGACCACAGCAGAGAGAGTAAACCCATAGAAGCGACAACAGTGTGATAATTGTCAAAAGGTCACACGTTTCCGGCCTCTTGTCTCATTGTTCTAACTGTCCCTGTAAATATGACAGACAAGTACAACCACTCGCGTTCTCGAGCCTCACCATGAGGTACGAGAATGCGAGAATGTGGGATTAGGCAATATCGCGAGAGGTTATCACTAATCTCACGTTCTTGTGTCTTTTGTTTTATAAAAGGTGCTCCTCTAGAACGCGAGATTAGGGCTGGTTTGACAAAATCTTGCGAGATTACCACTCATCTCCCTCCATATTTGAACCAATCTCGAGGTCTCCAGTTCTCGAGCCAAGCGTTTAAAAAAAGCTAGTATTATTGGAGGGTGGGTTGGGTATGATGTCGGGTAGTCATGCACATTTACGTTGTATTATTTTAGGATGGGTTGGGTGTAGTGTCTGGTGGTCATGCACATTTATGTAGTATTATTGGAGGGTGGGTTGGGTGTGGTGTCTGGTGGTCATGCACATTTATGTTGTATTATTGGAGGGTGGGTTGGGTGTGGTGCCGGGTGGTCATGCACATTTATGTAGTATTATTGGAGGGTGGATTGGATGTGGTGCCGAGTGGTCATGCACATTTATGTAGTATTATTGGGGGGTGGTTTGGGTGTGGTGTCTGGTGATCATGCACATTTATGTTGTATTATTGGAGGGTGGGTTGGGTGTGGTGTCTGGTGATCATGCACATTTATGTAGTATTATTGGAGGGTGGGTTGGGTGTGGCGTCTGGTGATCGTGCACATTTATGTGGTATTATTGGAGGGTGGTTTGGGTATGGTGCCGGGTGGTCATACACTAAGCATTGTATTATTGGAGGGTGGGTTGGGTGTGGTGTCTGGTGATCATGCACATTTATGTTATATTAAAGCAGACATATGCTCAGTTAACCAAATCACAATGTTAAGACGCGAGATATCACAATTAGGCTAGGGTACAACGCCATCAATTTCAATTTTAAAACTTGAATAAAGCCTGCACTGTAGGCTACCAAAGACATGGGGGAGAACCAAGGCATAGTCAATGCAGAATAAAGTGGATTATTGTGTAAGAGCATAAATAATTTTGTGGTGGAGACATGCAGGAGACGAAAACCAAACATTGCATAATGTTGGCCACATGCATTGGTAATATTTTACTCAAGACGTGACTTTTTGTAGCATCTTATGTTGACTGTGCTTTTCTTTACATGACTCCGCTCTAATTTCCTACTTTATATTCTTTCCTAGTTCTTTGGTGGTTTGTGGTGAACATCGTTTTGAATCTTTCCGTCACTAACCTAGAACGTCCAGTACGGCTGTAGGTTGATATTGGCTGAAAATCTCCGACGCCAGGGTTACATTTTACCGGTTTCTTTTTTTTCATTTCTATCGTTTTCTTGGTGTCTGTTCAACTGTGAGGGAGGAAAAACTCATCTTAGTATAGACTGTTAAGTGTCAGTATAGGTCAAGTGGTTAGGGTTAGGCCTAAGCGTAACCGTTGTCTACTACCCTCCAGTCTGCTTTCATTTTCACGGGTAATAGTCTGTAAGTGTCAGTATTTGTCAGGTGAATTTGCCTGTTTATCTAGTTATCAAGTAACTCTTCAGCTCCTTAATTACTGCAATCCTTTCGGAGGGTCTCCCAGCAACCATGTATTATTATTATTTAGAAACGGTAATGGACAATGTGTAAACCAATGAAACAACTGCCGTAATTAATAAAGGTCGACGGCACTGGACCCTGTACATGTGTGTCGCTTAAGCAGGGGTGGTAACTAGGAGACACTTGTTCTGGACAACCTGTGCAGGCGTACCAGGGTACCTGCAAATCGCTACCGAGCCTTCCTGATCACGGAAGTTCTAAGAGATAAATCTATGAAGATAAAAACCTCGACATGACACGAAGCAGTTGTATATGTTACTCTTATTGAGATAGCGGCTGTAAAACCTTCCCCTCACTAAACAGCTCAGGCTAGTAAAGAGGTGATAAACTAGTCGTTGGATATTGATTAAATCGAGTATTTGTTGAGAAAAGTCGATGGGAAATTCCCTCCGTTTACCGGGTACCGGTACTAGACGAACTTGTTAACGTGAAGCTGTTGACTTGTAATAAAAACTCACATTCAAGTCTAAGCGTGTTGGTGTTTATCTAGCCTGAGCCTTGTTGAGATTTCGAGCTAGACACGACCACAAATTGACTTAACTGATTTATATTGGTCAAACATGCCGATACCTATACCACTATATTATACTGGACATTTCTCCAGGAGGCCAAGACAAGAGGCAGTACATCACCGGGTAGGTGTGGCCATTTGCCAAATATCACACAGTCGTCGATGTTCTGGTTGTAACAAAGTAGAAAAAGTGACGATTTTATGCAAGACCTATGTAACAGACGATATCACAGCTCTGAATGTCAGAATCAAAATTTCGTCTTGTCATGAAATTGGCTCGTATGGGTATTTATTCCTTGAATTTTAATTAAACAATGGAGTCAGTCTCCCTCGTTTGGGGTGATTTGTCATCCTCTGGGCAAAGGCATCAAATTACATAATCGATACCTGACAGCGTTATGATGAATAGCACGCCTATGGGCAAATTTTAATATCGACTCATTAAAAATTGGCTGACACGTCTAAATCAACGGAAAATGTTAAACAGAGACGTTCTCCCTTATTTATTATCATTCCAAACCGTTAAAGGAACCATTCCACCATCTGGAACTTTTCTCGAACTTTTTCCACGCCTAAATTTTACGTATACTTACTTCATTTTTACATGTCCCTCCCCTACCCCTTTATTGTCAAGGAGGAAAATTGGATCCCTTAGTTATTATTACCTCCTGCAATGGGAATATGTATTTGTCGGCGTTGTTGGTTAGTCCGTCGGTCCGCCTATTGTCAACTTAAAAAGTTAATAAGGCATTTGGATGTAATATTGTGCACAGGTTGATAGCCAGGCGAGAAATGCAGCGCAGTCGGAAAATTTATACATGTAGTGTAGGCCTGCTCTCTCGAGGTGCTTTTGATTTCATACCTTAAATTATTTTCTCTTATATGCAAGATGAAAATTCTATTTTAATAGATAAAAAATAATCAGACATCATCATTGCCGCTCCACTAAATCTGGCACGCCTTCAATCTATCTTTGCACACTCTTGTTTAAAAACTTGGTGTGCAAAGCTTACTCAAGTTACACCAGTTTATATATCAAGACATTTACAAAAGGGTACAAAACCATCGACTGATCAGCTCGAAAAACTGTTTTGTCCACAAGATTTTAAATGCTTTTCCGGACGGCCAAAAAATTTATATCACCCCTCCCTCTCCCCAAAACAGATTGAACTCAGTATATAAAACTACAACATAGACAGTAAAACCAGAGCATCGACGAAAAAGTTATACATGTAGCTGGCAAATGGTCACACGTCTCTGGTGGAAACCAGCCTCTTGTCTTTTTACCTCATTTAGGGTTTTGGTCTTACCATTCACATCACTCCATAGTACTTACTACTTGCGATGAGTCTTTGATATCAGAAAAAAATTAAACATTCACACTTTTCTTGACCAGTCAAGAGCTCTGTGATACAATCACTAATAGCACAGTTAAAAGTTCAAGGACTGAGTGTTTCGCAGAGCAACCAGTGATTGGGCGAAAAGTTTGATTGGTAAAGTCGGGGCCAGCCGAGTCGATTGTTTTTAAATGTTTAACCACGTTTTCTTGACGTCTTTCCACATAACTGCTTCACCTTAACTTAAACTTAACCTTGTTTCAAAGTGACACAAAGGTGTAGAGAAGTCACCTGATCGCGCTAAACTGCAGATCTGGAAATGAGCTCAAGTCTAACAGTACAAACCGACCATTATTTAAAATTTATATAACACATAAACAGTAGCCTTGCTGTATACGGAAAGCCAAATGGTATTCAAATAGACTAGGATCTTAGCTCAACTTATTGCGTATGTTATAGTGTTTTCTAATAAACCTATTATTTAACCTATGAAAATCCCCTGTAAGAAAATTACCCCAATCAAGTGCTATCTACAGAAACTTTCACTCCACCTGATTGTGCATACCGGTGGTATGAAACGAAACCCCCTGAAATCCCTTTATCGATTATGTACAAAACAGTATGGCACAATATACGTTTTATGGAGGAAAGAAAATGATTTTTTTTTCACTATTCTGATGGGAAACAAAAATTCGACATTGCTGGCCTTTTCTGTCATGAACATACGTGTATGTTACGTGTATGTTGCGTGTATGTTCTGTTCACAAGCCATTGTTGTTAATCTGAAGCTGTGTAAGTAGTTATCTGTGTTAGTTATATAGCAAGAGTGGTAAGAACCTGGAAATAAAAGTAAGAGCATGCCTTATTTGTAAGTAGCTTGCTTTTCATACAGACGCCTAAATCAGTAGATGCCACAGGAGGTGCATTTTTGTATGTCCCTATTAAAATCAGCTTAGTTTTTTTTGTTGATGGAAGTCTCTTCTAGAATTGTATTGTGATACTTTATAGTTCAATATTTTTTCTGACAGTCAGTAAGGGGGAATTTTGGTTATTGTCTTCTGTCGGTACCGTAGCTCTCAATAATAATGTGCGCCATGCAGCCAATCCGTCAGTCTGTCAGTCTGTCGGGCCGCCAATGCGTCAACAATCAGTTTTCTGGCTTTTTTTTCAACATAGTTTATGATATTTAAATGAGACATGGTTCACTCCTTCATCATACACATACAGATCCAAGTTTCGATGCGTTTTGTTCATTTTCGATAAAAAATTACCCATTTAGTTGTGTTTGTTTTTCTTCAGTCTCTGGCAGCCTCTTCAAAAGAGTCCAACATCCTGAATTGAAACTTAAATGGTACATGGCCTCACCAGAACAAGTTGCAGATCAAATTGTAGTTTTGGACCGTTTCCTCCAACGCTTTAATTAAAGCAGCGGGAACATCTCTGAGCTCCATCTGGTGGTAATGTTCCTTATGACCGTAACTTGCCAAAATTCCGTAGTTTACCTCGGCGACGGTTTATTCCTGGTTTATAATTGCCCGCCATCTTACAGATGTGCGTGAAAAAAGTTGAGCATCGGTGAGGCAGAAATGAAATATTTAAACTGAAATTAACAAAGGATAACCTGGAAAGTCAGTTGGTTAGCGCGCTGGCGCAACGCAATGACGCAAGAGCCTCTCACTCAAGCTCATGATGGCTTCCTCTCCGGACGTACGTGGGAAGGTCCGTCTGCAATGTGCCGCTGGTAGTGGGTTTCCCCCGGCTTCCTTCGGCCATAATGCTGGCGCCATAGTATCAGTGAAATATTCTTGAGTATGACGTAAAACACCAATCAAATAAATAAATAAATCATATGAAATACAGCCTGTCAGTGTCAAAGAAATTTCGTACCGAATGGTTCAGGCTGCTAATTGTCATAATGGCCAAAATAATATTAATAATATTATAATATTATAAAATATCAGCCATTTATTTGTGTAGACGGTGATTTATATTACTTCCATTATAGCATGGGAGTACCTTCTTGTAGAGTACCGGTACAAATATTGACTTATTTTGTTATCATGTCTCATCAGACAATAATCAGAAAAACTTATTGTAGAAGTTAATCTTCGCTATAATCTCTGTTTTGCAAAATAATGTAAATCTACAAGTAGATGTCCCATTTAGCCCAAAACTACAGCAGACAAGTTATTGGAAAATGCTGAAAAACAGTGGTCGAAATAATCTGACTAATTATAGGATTAATTCAGCATAACAGAGTTTATACTGAGGGCATAGGTCTAGCTGACTGGAGCAATTACAGATGCACTAATAACTCGGGTTATAAAAGATTTGAAATCTGAGAAACTCCTGTATACACGATGGTGTATTGAATGAATTCATTAATTCCACTGTCGATATATTACTATACCTAATATTGAATATTTTATTTTTGAATATTGTATTACATAACAGTGTTATCCCAAATGATTGGCTGGTTGGTGTACATTCAACTGTTTCCAACGGTGGAAGGGAGATAACTGACGCAAACAACTTCAGGCCCATTTCTCCTTTATGTTGTCTGAGTAAATTGTTTATTTTTATCTTAAATACACAGCTGCATTGAAATGTGAAATTGACTGGAATTCCTAAAGAAAGTCAGATGGATTTCGGAAAGAGTACTCTCCATGTGATGCTCAACTTGGAAATAAAGCTGGACATAAAAAATATTTTGCATATTTATAGACTTTTGGAAAGCATTTGATCCTTATTATGACAAGTAACACTCTTGTTGGAAAACAAGGGTAGAGTGTCCAGGATCTCTGGAGATCTGAGTCAGAAGTGTATCGAATGCCGCTTAACCGGAAGCTAGGACTGTATCAGCACTCGTGTTTAGTACAAAGAACAGTGCCAATCAAAGGGCGACTGAGATACCTATATTTCCATTTGACCTGGAAATTGTTCAATGACTACGAACATAAATTTTGCATTGGATTTTTTAAACGGAGAATATTCACCACCTGTTCTTTTCTCCCTTTTTTCGAATGATCACGAAAAGGGAATATTTAATATTGATGTATAACTGGTTGAAGTTGAATGCAAATGCACAGAAAACAAAAGTTATGATTTTTTGACCATGGCTGAAAGTAGAAAGAATTTTTCTTATTAATAACAAGCCAATTACGAACAATTGATCATTGTAAAAATTTGGAAGCAATGTTTTCCAAAGCAAGACGCTTTTAACTATACTGAAAGCCGTGGTGTACTGTACTTTACGAGCAATTTACATCCCTTAAAGGGAAATATTTAAAAAAAAAAATCATTTCGGTCGACATACAACTCACACTGTTTGATGTCTTATTTTGTGTATTTTAATATTTGCTTGTGAAATATGAGGATTTGAAAACAAAAGTATCACTGGTAATGTTCGAATAACATTTTCCTCCAGATATTATCACAGTGTGATAAGATAAGAAAATCACTTCAGTATATATAGTCTTTAGGGAACTAACCACACTCCATGTGAATGTAGTTAATTAAAAATGTGGTTTATGACTAAAAACGGGAAATTTATTCTCCTCACTGTATGGATTATTAATGTTAACTGATAGAGAAAGTGGATTCTTCCAAAATAAATATAAGATGTAAGATAAATTCATTACCTCATGTCTTGTGTCAAAATAATGTATGGATATGACAGAATCTGTCATTATTAATCATATTAAATGTCTTTTGTGGGACGACGATATTCTGGGGAATTCATCTAAAGTAACTTATTACAGGCTACATGTCATTGCATGCATCTTATAATAAAAACGAAGTTAGCACACAGAAATCACCGGGACTTGGTCCATTTGTCATTTTGTACTAAATATGACGACAACACAGCATGTTGAGTAATTCTAGGCCGGTTACATCTTCGAGCTGCACATCATAACGCAGTACATTTTACGTACATCTGTGTAAGCCATGTTGCCAGTGGGTGTGTAAGTTGCTACTTTCTTACACACTGAGGTGTTAGACCAAAACACTGACCAGGAGTTTGCGATTCACATGTAAAATGTCATGTAAAAGTCTGCAGCATAGAGAGTAGAACCAGAGTAGTGCAGAGGAGATGATAGTTGGCTAATGGTCACACGTAACTGGTGAAATCCGGCCTCTTGTCAATTTTCCTCATAGCTTTATTCAAACGTGAATGCTTAAAACGCAAACAGTTACACTTCCCTCCCACTGTGGTTGAAACAGAATTAGGTAAACAAAATCGTGCTGATGTTAATTTACAATTTATTACACGTCACTGGTCTAGAGTTACTCAAAATGCTGTGTTATCAGTACATCAGATGAAAACAATCTCCCCCCCCCCCCCAGCAGCAAATTGGGCCTTGAACAGATCTAATTAACAACTAATACAGCAACTAGCACCACGAACAGGTCCTAACTCATCTGGAAACAGAATTCCGCTTACACAGACATACACTGTATAGTAAATAAATTGATTACATGCCGGGCACAACCGTACTTAATAATTATTAATTTACGAGGAATTTATTACACTATATGAAGGCGTCTACAAAATGCCCACTGTCCCAATATGTGCTGACGTTTTATTATGCCAAAGTAAACCAATGCAGCATGTCATTTAATGAAGGTTATTATGGACAGCATGAAGTGCCAGTGGTTTCATGTTTAAATTTCTCATGCATATCTAAATTGTGTATTGGTATATTTTACTACACCTGTAGGACATCGTAAATCCGTGTACCAAAAAATATTTGTCTCTGTGTTAACCATCTGTTTACCAGTACAATGTCGTGTAGTCAAAAATTACTTCCTTATATGTGCAGATAATCTGTTGAATTAATTCTCATAGTCAAGTTTACTTTTGACCTTTGTGACCTTATGTATGAAATTCTGATTAGAAGTTACATTTGTAAATGGTGTTAGAGAATAGAATATAAGGTGACTGTGTAAGTGTTGCGTGGAAATAAGTTTGAGTTTCAGTCATTTTCACCATTAACCATAAAGCTTCCATTTTGCTTCAGAAAATCGTGACAAGGAGTTGGCCCCTTTCATGCTCAAGACTTATGGATATCATTTTATCGTTCGAGATTTAAAATCATTCGTCCTTGTTTGCCAATAACGACATTAACTTTGTTCACAAGGTTTGGCTCAGTGTTCGCTAGGCGTTCTTGTAACTTCCCACCTGTCATTGCACTGTCAAGTTTCGCCATGAACATACCTAGTAGCATTTTTATAGCACCTGTTTCAGTAGGAGCGGATCGCTGCATTTCCCCTGATCTAACATAAGGCAATCCTTTTACATTGCTCTGAGAAGAAATTTGTTTTCCTTTCCCCCTTTTCTTATCGCATGGCATGATGGCCTTTTATCGACTGAAGAAGCAGGTCTGGAGAAGGCATGGTATGTTTGTCAGGAGAGTTGTTCCACACGGTCTTCACCTGACCGGGTGAGAAAGCCAGTATTACTTGATTTGATATTACACGTGGGAAACCGCCAGCTATTAAGAGTGGCTTTGTGAAAAAACGTGTACGGTTTAGACTATAGGGTGATCGTCACCTGTGTCAAACGGTACATTCCTTAAAAGTAAGGTAGCGATAGGTAGCGACGGGTGACGTCATAGGTGGGTTTTAATGCTGACTGTTGCAGTCTTGCCCTCACTACGCTTTAGGAGTATAGGCCCTACTGGATTTACCAAATAAATGGCTCGGTAACTGAGCCAAATGTGAAACAAATTTGTATCTCAACTAACTACAAAATGTCCAAGTACACCTCACTACTTGTTCAGCTAGTTTCACGTCTAGAAGTTTACAATAAACAATCGAAAGTATCCTTGTGCTTTGTGTAGAATGTTCACTTACCTATATATGAAAAGTTTGAAGGATTTATTCTGTGGGTCACACGAGGATTTGAACCCGAGATCTCTGCAGTCAAGGTCCATCGCACTACCAACTGAGCTAAAATGAAATTGCTATTATAGGCAGTGAAATGATGCTCCACCGGACACATTCGCGTAGAGAGGACGGGGGCCTAAGCTGCTTAAAACATGTTTGGTGTAATGGAGAATTTACTCTGTGGGTTACATGGAGGATTTACTCTGTGGGTTACATGGAGGATTTACTTTGTGGGTTACATGGAGAATTTACTCTGTGGGTTACATGGAGGATTTATTCTGTGGGTTACACCAGTTTTTGAACTCGGGATCTCTGCTGCTAAGATCCAGTGCAGTACCAACTTAGCTAAAGGTAGATTTTTCCCTGGCTAGTATAAGCAGTAACATTATGTTTAGAAACACTTTCTTTTTCCACATTTCTTTGGCGACTGCCGCATTCTCTTTTTGTGGGATTATTCTGTTGAAGCTTGGACACACCATCCACTTTCTCTTTACAGGTGGTTACTTTTGATTGATTTATTTGTTTGATTGGGGTTTTACGCCGTACTCAATAATATTTAACTTATACGACGAAGGCCAGCATTATGGTGTCAGAAAACCGGGCAGAGCCCCGGGGGAAACCAACGACCATTGCTGGACCAGGTTGTTGGAGGATCTTCCCACGTGCGGCCGGAGAGGAGGCCAGCAGGAGCTGGACTTGAACTCACAGCGACCGCATTGGTGGGAGTCTGCTAGGTCATTGCGGGTTACTCTTGTATTGCTCTCCTAAGTTATTTGACGTTCCAGCTTGGGCGTACTGTCTTGTTTCCTATTGTGTGGGACGCCTTTGCAGTGTTCTTTGTGGGATCATTCTGTTGAAGTTTGGACGCACTGTCCGATTCCTCTATACTAAGCATCTGTCTTGTATTGGACTCCTAATTAATTTTATGCTTAAGTTTGGACACGTTGTCGTCTTTCCCGTAGGCAAAAGTTTCCCCTTCAATGGCCAGTTTTGCATTGTTCTTCGTATAACCATTGTGCTGAAATTCGGTCTCTCTATACGGGTTTTTCTCCTGAGAGAGTTTCTTTCACATTGGCCTCCTCAGCAAAATTATGTTTTTCTTTGTTGTGGGTTAAGATTGGTTTGGTTTTATGAGCACGACCATCCGCAGGTTGCTGGCAGACATTCCCACGTACGGCGGGAGAGGAAGCCAGCATGTGCTGGACTTGAACTTCTGCGACATTGCGCTCCTCTAACGCGTTAACCAGCTGAGCCACGGAGGAATCCTGCATATAGTATGACGTCTCTTTGATTTGTCTTCCGGAACAGCCCTTTGTTCAGAATGAGGGTTACAATCTCGCTTCCTACTGTCTGTGCCGATTGCATTGTTCCTCTTAGGAACGATGTCTTGAAATTTCAAGGCCCTGTTCCCTTTTCCGCTCTCTCGAGTCTCTGTCACATCGGTTTCCTGAATAACATTTTCCTGTGTTTCTGTTTGGGGGACGCCCGAGAAGTTGTCGGTATATAAAAGTTTTTACGTCGTACTCGGAGTTGCCAATAGAATCCACAAGTGCTTCTTTTAATCTAGTGGGTCTTACCACCATACATGGTGCACAGTGTCTCTTTTGTTCGATTCTCCGTCCGTGGACATCCCTCAAACAGCGTCATCTGGTTCAGATATCAAAACAGGATAGTCAAATCTGTTGGAAAAAGAGGTGAAAATCAGAGGAATGTGTATATATGTGTCTCTTAAAACCAAATAGAAACAAAGTTCAGACAATAAAGAACAAAGAATGCCTTGCAACTAGATGGGAAATCGTCCACAAGTGTTGTAGGAGCGAAGGGTAATTTTTTGTGCTAGGATAGAGAGAAAACGTACTTCAATTTGAAGTACAATTACGACGCAACATATTTTTGAGAACCTGGAGTGGTGTTATTCACACTTTTTGTTTTATCAGAAGACAAAAATGTGATCAAATGTAGATTTCGATATTTTAGGGCGTTTTGCTGAGGGAATTCCCATCATAATAAAAATACGGTAATGTGAACCAAACTCATCTGTGCGTAATTGGTGCTGAGCTGGAGGGTTCAGGCAATAATATCTTTATAAATGGGAAAAGAAATGAAATCTTTTCTAGGGCCACTAAAACTGCATATTTACCGTAATAGTTCATGGCTTGTAGTTCATTGTTCCGCATAGTACTAACAATACAGCAGATACCAGCGTTCAGGAATTCGATTCCTATCGGTGATTTTACATTTTAGTAACAAGACTTACAGAGGATATGATTAACCCAATCCAGAAAGAAGCCTCATTTATTTAAATTTTGTAAATGCAGATATTAGATATGTTTCCAACTATAATAATTATGCATGGATGCATGTGGTGTATACTTCTAATGAAAGCTCAATGCAGCCAAAACTATGAAAGTGGTGTCCACGTTATCAGTCCGTTGCAATGCGCCACGTGTCAGGTGTAAACATACGGAATAGCTACATGGCGGGGAGGTGTTTACCAGTTCACCTCACTAAATGTTCAAGGCAAGGCCTGTTATATAACAACTTCTGCCGCATACCGTGGAAGCCCCTGTGTCATTCTGAAGTAGATCTGGCACTGTCAGCAGATTAGCAAGCAGCTTGGTCGACAGGGGACGATTTCCCATCTAATTGCAGGCGGTCCTTTCAAATTGAATCTCACTAGCATATCATCAGGGTATCTTCACTGAGCATAAGGAGTTGGTTCCGATCACGAAGGCCACCAGGTCTGTGAGAGAGATCTTCATTGGCCTTCATTGAGGCCGCCACTCTGTCCGGGTTGGTAGAGGATTCCACGCCTTCTGATCAGCACGGCATCAAGATGAACATATCGTCAACACCAACCCCTGATGGTGTAACATACAATGGTTAACCAGCCTAAAAAGCAGTGTGTGTTAGCCGAAACTATAGCAGTTATATATGATTGATAAAACACATAGCAAAATCAGCTGGACATGACCAAAGACAAGGGCGTCATAAAAACTGAAAGTTTACAATATTTAAATTTGCCTAAGTAAAAGTACATATGCATATGGAAAATGGCATGACCCTGCTGGCCACTCCAAAACCCGCAAGGGTTCCGACTGTTTTCTACAATTACTCCTACTCTCTCAGCTAACCATGCGTGTAACTCTTTTACTTTACTTAACGGATGATGGCGTGTCTTTATTTCGTGCATAAACCCTTTCTTCCCCAGATGCTAACTGACGTCACACAGTTGTTAGCCAACTAAGTTAGAAACACAATCTGTAAAGAAAAGGTCAGCACGGTATGGGAAGTAAAACCAGAGCAGTGACGGCTGGTTAGGATTTATCCTATGTAAATGTAAAGGCTTAAAAAGTAGACTTCCATGGCCCCTTGGAGAATGGCATATGCAGAATTAGGTAGTGAAAGGAAATTACAATGACGTTAATTCCAATTCATCAGTGCTCAAAATGCTGTTTTGTCATAACATTTAAAGCCACATATTGGGGGAAAATATTGTGCTTTCTGCAAGGGCGAGGACCGGTGAAGGCACAAAATAATTAGGGCTTTGTGAACGAATATATGCACAGAAAGAATAAATACATTGCAATAATCATATACCAGACAAGTTTATCTCATCACCTTTCAGTGGCAAAAAATGATAAACAAAAAACTTAAGCCTTTCTGACATTACCATTAACTTTACCATGGCGGCTTAATGAGTTCTAATGGCCACATTCACATATTGGATCACAATTCATTAAGAGAAGTCTCGCATTGAAGGGCAAGATATCCGATCGTTTGTACGTACATGTGTATTATCTAATTTGGATTAACTTTGGACTGAGGGCTGCATGTATAAACATATTGTAGGTTTTATATGACAGATGTGTTTGTATGAACAGATACAATAAAAGCTTAACTGAGATACTTTCATACCTTTTCTTGCTTTATAGAAGGATGTGTATTATGCAAACATGGACAATGTTAAAATTGTGGGCTACCTACTGAATTTGGCTCTTC
The DNA here is from genome assembly GCA_016165875.1 of Acanthopleura granulata. Taxonomy (NCBI): domain Eukaryota; kingdom Metazoa; phylum Mollusca; class Polyplacophora; order Chitonida; family Chitonidae; genus Acanthopleura; species Acanthopleura granulata. Next base: position 1,723,823 of record JABBOT010000010.1, read on the forward strand.
GGTTATTACACACTTGGGTCTGTCCGACATAAATAGAGACTGTGACTACTTTTGCTTCCAGGTAACTATCTTCCGTTAAAATATTACTAATAAAACCGTTAAAATTCTACTTTAACAGATTGTGATGCTAATTGTATTAGTGAAACTGGTCTTTGTGATTTTGCCTTTGGATAATGCAGGGCTTCCGCTTATCACAAAAGTAATTATGGGGAAAATATATGTTGTAGAAAAATACACGACAAAGATGGGACATGCGAACAGAATACAGAACATGTTTAATGGACATGTGGAGAGGACATCTCAGCTAGCCAGAAACACATCTTTATACTTGCCTGGCCGGTACTGCCATCTCCGATATCGTCCATTCCCTCATCTATATCAAGTCTACAAGAATGCGAGTGTTTTACAAACAAATTAACAAAAAAGAGTCCTCTTACCAAGATCGGGGGACCTCCGTAGCTTAGTGGGTTAGCGCGCTAGCGCAGGGCAAAGACCTAACAGACTCCCACCAATGCGGTCGCTGTCAGTTCTCCGCCCAGTTTCCTCCCACCATAATGCTGACCCTCGTCGTATAAGTGAAATAATCTTGAGTACGGCGTAAAACACCAATCAAATAAATAAATAAATAAATCTCACTAAGATCAAAACCCGATAAGCAAGTCTTATGGTGTACAACCCTATTTTATTAAATATTTTATTACACGACAAAAATCGGAGACAGGGGGAGGGAAATTCATGCCGGTCTCCTACCTTACGATCAACGATATTGTGTAACAACCCGAGAGAGCATTACTGTGAAACATCGCAGAGATTATAACCAACGAATTGTCTCAGAACATTCTGGAAAATAACCCCTCTTATTGTATGATGTGCTTTACCGTTCGGTGTATTATGCGATTGTTACGCATGAGCGGCGTCGTCAAACGAATGGTTAACAGTAGATTGTGCTGACGATGCTGTCACTGTCGCGATACCACCCGTATACTACGTTGGTAGCTAACAATTTAGAGATGAGGACATCTGGTGTAAAGACCCTCGAAACGAGTGATACTTTCTCACTTTAGTGAGACTTTAACATCCATTAACGTGACACTACCTCGCTTGGCACTCAGCCCCAAGTGCTGGGGCAACATTCACTATTAAAGCACCTGCAAGCTTTTAATAAATGATTAATTTAAATTAATGTATCTCGAATATGTTTCTTTTTGCAAATATGAACTCATCAGTGGTACTTTGACAATCAGCTTTTCTTTACACCGTTCCGCGAATAAAGTCCTCTATACAAATAGCATCATTGGCAATTCTTGCCTGATCAAAGATCAGTAGCAATACACTTGTATCTCTTAAGAAAAACACTACAAGAAGCATTATAGTACCTGCTCTTGTATAAATATGCCCTTGTGCATAGCTTACCATCTCGATCAGTCTCAATCACGGTTAATGGGTGATTTGCCAAGTTTGAACAAAGGCTGTATTAGCGATCAACTTCACTGGATTGAAGGGAAACCATGAAGGCTATCCAAATGGTACGTCTTATTTGGGCCTATACTTGTGCAAAAAAGACAGCCGTTAAGTCGAAAAGACATCTGCCACATCAGGCTCCCTTACATGGCGTGTACGTGTCTCACGCCGTAGAATTTTTAATGCACCGTGTGTTTGTGACAGATTCAGTCAAAGTTACCGTTAAAGCTAGCTTGTGAAGAATATCCAGTCGTTGGTCAGCAGCTCTCTTCTACGTCAATATCCAGTCGTTGGTCATTAGCACAGCTCTCTTCTACGTCAATATCCAGTCGTTGGTCATTAGCACAGCTCTCTTCTACGTCAAAATCCAGTCGTTGGTCATTAGCACAGCTCTCTTCTACGTCAAAATCCAGTCGTTGGTCATTAGCACAGCTCTCTTCTACGTCAATATCCAGTCGTTGGTCATTAGCACAGCTCTCTTCTACGTCAAAATCCAGTCGTTGGTCATTAGCACAGCTCTCTTCTACGTCAATATCCAGTCGTTGGTCATTAGCACAGCTCTCTTCTACGTCAAAATGAACGGAGCGTCAACAATCTGCGATGCTCTGCTGCACAGGTGTGTCTAATTCCCCTGAAACCACGGCTGGGGCCCGTTTATGCATTGTGTTAAATGAAATTCCCACGTGACATGTATAAAAAATTGTAATCAAAGCCTAACTGAACACGCATTTTGATCACATAAATAAACGATTGGATATTGTTTAAATTTGTTCGCCTGAAACTTCCCATCCACCTTAACGGTTACACTTAAAATTGTTGACTGCTTTTCTTTACATGAATTCGTCCTACAATTTCTTACTCCTTATTCTTTATTAGTTCTTTGGTGGTTTGTGTCGAACACTATCTTGGAAACTGGCATAGGGATTATTAACATCGGACAACCTTTACGTTTGATTATTTGTGTAAATGTCTATTTCGACGCATACATTTCTATATGTTATAATTACGATCTTTCCCGTTCGCTGAAGAAATCTACAGCATTTAGCAAGCTGAATCTACACAAGACTCGTAACAATGTGATTTTCGTTCGTTCAGAGACCTTTTTAACTTTCAGCACTACCAGGCTGTCTGCCAAGACTTCCGGAATTTAAACATATTTGCTAAAGTCATGTTCACAACGAATTCGACCAGCCCTACGAAAATAGGACTAAGGCTAGTTCATGAGCCGCGCTCGCATTATGTAACTTACCAAATTGCATAAAATAACTTTTGTCCTGTTTTTTTCTATGAGTCGATACCAAAATTTGCAACCTCTACGGAGCATTATACATGCTTTCCTCAGGATATATCTCTACATATACCGTCATCCTGTTCAACAGAAGATCTGGTAATATGGTGACATTTATACTCGCCAATACCCCGCGGTTCGGTCAAGTCAATAAACAAATAATATCAAACTGGTTTACAATGTACAGGAATGACCACCTTGAGTTATTTCACAAAATTCCGTCTGAATGTGCTAATAGCTGTTATATGTGCGTGTTCACAGCCGGACTTCTACGCCGTCGCTAGTTGAGTATGCCATCGCCTCACTGTTTACGTTATAAAAAAAGTGGACTAGAGAGTGGACGAAGGGAGATAGCCGTTTAGAATGAACGCAAGAGATCGTTGACTATTAAGGCGTGATCGTTGGACATTGCCTCGTGACCGTAGTACATTATACATGTACATATAGAGTCATGTTGAACGAGTGCGGAGCACGAGCTGAACATCACTTTTCGAGAGCTCACGATTTCCGTAGACCATCCCACGGTATGCACTATCTGGTATATTATACCGAAAGAAAGCTGAAGAAAAAAGAAAAGACGTGATCTCATGTGCTGAAGCCCTAAATTGCTAGACTTGTAAGCCTTTGTTAGCTGAGAAAGCCATCGATCGACTGTCTGCTTTATCAGCAAGACGACGTGAGAGCGGGAGACTTCTAAAATAAGCTCAAGAGATCGTTAGCTATTAGTGCGTTATAGGTGTACATTGCCTCATGACCTCATTGCCTCATCATGTTTTGCGCAATATTATGTGGCCGTGTACTGACCAACAGTCACCTTGTGAGGTGCAATAAAATATATTATAAATAAAGATACCTGGTGGTCAGCAAGTGCCAACTATACTGAATGATTATTGAATTACGGAATTTTATCCCACTATATGGAGGCGTCTGCAAAGTACAGAACCGTATGTCAAACTGTGTCATTTAATAAAGATTTTTAAGAACGGCATCACGCGCCAGTGGTGTTATAGATGCTTTATTTATTTATTTATTTATTTATTTATTTATTTATTTATTCATTTGATATTTTACGCCATACTCAAGAATATTTCACTTATACGGCGGCGACCAACATTATGGTGGGACGAAACCGGACAGAGCCCGGGGGAAACCCACGACCATCCGCAGGTTGCTGACAGACCTTCCCACGTACGGCCGGAGAGTGATAGATGTTTAAGTTTGTTATCCTTATGTATTATCACCTCTGTAGGACGTGTCGCAAAGAATACTTGTTTTCTAGATTAAGTGCACATGTAACCCAAAATGCTGTAATCTATGTAAATAATACATACTACACATCACGTATCACAGCTGTGGTCAGAGTTAATACATGTTTTGAATTGAAATGATTGAATTGGCGTCCCAGCAGGTCACTTTATGCTAATCCGCCTGCGTCAGTCTGGGGGAACCACCAAATATGCCAAGTTCGCCGTTTAAGGCATTCGAATCCGAACCAGGGGCATCCCGCTCTCACCCACCACATGCAGTGTAATCGTTACAAACATCAACCACATTGTGCTTAAGCATACATGTAACCGTTATGCATTTGTTTCCAGTAGTATCGAAAACTGCTCGATGCCTCTGTCTTCAGGTAAATACAAAACTGCTCTAATGACACCGTTATCGCGGATTCCGAACATATAACACAACACTACCACATAATGCATGGGAAAACAACATTAGCACGTTAGCAAATTTTCTATCGGCAAACTTACTTACTGCTATGTTATGTTTACAACAATCATGTAGGTTACTCAGCCCAGTTTTGTGCTCACACTTTTCTTTGGTAATATTCTTTTGTGATGATTTTAGCAATATTACAAAGCAGTCTCTGGTTTATTCAAACATATCTTAACATTTAATTTATGATGTTATATTGTATAACGAATGCATTTGACCATAAAACCGCATTACCAGGTTTTGAAGACAAGAGCGGGATTTAAATAATGGAAGTAAATTATTTATAAAAAGTGCTTGGGATAAAGACAACTGATCACGAGAACATGGAAACTTCACATTAAGAAATCAGATAAAACAGTAACATGACTTCCCTTGCACGAGATTCCTCCCCCTGTAAAACGAGGTACGAGGTTTGCTTATACGAGTTGCTTCCCTTGAACCATTGTATGTGATGACAAACCGTATCATCTCAGTTATACTTGAAGTTGTTGATTGCAAGTCACTATCATTACAGCCCGGAGAGCCCAACGTCTGTAATATTCTGCACATGTTCATATGGGCTAAATCAAGGAAACTCATTTTTTCACGAGCTCTCTTTGACTGGATGTCTATTATTTCCGACGATACGTGGGAAGGTCTGCCAGCAACCTGGGGATGGTCCCCCGGGCTTCACCCGGCTTCCTCCCACCATAATGCTGGCCTCCGTCGTATAAGTGAAATATCCTTGAGTGCTGCGTAAAACACCAATCAAAAAAATAAACAAATAAATGCCTATATAATATGTACTTGATTTATATAACAGGGGGGAAACTTGAAAGCAATGAGAGAAACGGGATAATAACACTGACGAAAAATTGGCTCGCCACAACTTGCTCATGCTCACATAATTTCTTTGACCTATCCTGAGTACAGCTTTAGGTATTTAAGTGAACCAAATGAGGGAATGCCATATAGTGCATTGTTACTTCATGGGTAATGTAAAAGCCAATTACTTGTACTAACACAACTTCTTCAAACATAAAACTTGTATGAGACGACAATAACTGAGAGCAGTAAATGTTCCAGCAATGCACTATAAACAGACACCTTCAGTCAATTAATATAGAAAGGCAAATGCTTTAATAGCACTTTAGACGAAGAAATAATCTTCTTCTTTGAGTTTCCATATCGATGTAAAAGCGGTCGCTGGTGAAGATATGAACTGCATAGGTCTAAAGGTCTACATAATCTAAGTTACTCTAATACAGCTTATCTTTAGGTGGTTTAAATTTATTAACCAACTGAAGCCATAGCTAAAAATGTCTCTGCTCTATTTCTTAAGAAATAAGCTACTTCCACTTGTTCGGTTCTAAACAATCCGTAAGCTTTCAACATTCTGATTTCAGATAGCAAAAACAGTAGTGAAGAAGGTATAGATTCACTGAGTTGGAACACCGAAAAATCGGCCAGCCTGTCTGGTCCAGTCGTTACAGGACTTCCGTTAAATCAGATCTAAAACGGGGCAGCGAACGGGTTTTCTGGTTGGGATGTAGCTCTGTAGAAAATAAACCAAAGCAAATACTGCGAAATTAAGAAACCAAAGACCACGTGGTTCTACAAAAGGCGAGAATGTAAAAGCACTAAAAACAAAACCAAGAAGAAAATCTGTCCGCACATGTTTTGTGTGTACTGCATAATTCTGTTAGACAAGGCAGTGCATGTAACCTGCTCAACTGGTTGCTGTTTTCGAAACACAAAGGGAGACAATAGATTGTTATCTTTGTACATTACATAGAAGTTGTTACTTTAAACGTGTACGTACACTCATAAAACCACCTTTTGTGTTTTCTGTTGTTAAGACATTTTACGTCACACTTCTGCCATTCATGTTATTTTTATTCACAACATAAAGACAGCTATTACTAATCTTTATTTTCACCTAACAAACCAGGTCCCAAGGGAATTTGACCTCGCCCATTCTTGCACAACCTTGAATGGTGAACATGTATACGTTGTAACATCTGCCAGTATAATTATGCCTCATTTTATCAAAATGTCTACAGCTATTACTAATCTTTATTTTCACCTAACAAACCAGGTCCCAAGGGAATTTGACCTCGCCCATTCTTGCACAACCTTGAATGGTGAACATGTATACGTTGTAACATCTGCCAGTATAATTATGCCTCATTTTATCAAAATGTCATCGTGCAGTTTGAGAATGTGTAACACGCTGATCGCATAGGTTGAACAATCTACGCTTCACACAGCCTTTATATTGCACCAATGAAACCGTCGACACCGGTAAATTTTGTATTTCAGCCACATATGTAGTTTCACGGACACCTACTAGTATCATGAATGCTATAGCGGGACCAACTTACCCATACGAAGCCCCATCAAACAGTCTTTTCCCGTTCTTTAACCCTGAGATAGCTGTTTGGTCAGCCTGACTTAATTCAAAGTCAAATACCTGAAAATGAACACACGTAACTTTCGCATCATGAAAGGAAGTCAACAAAAGTTTGCAAATAAAAAATGTTGTTTTTGGTTTATGTTTTCCGGATGGTTTTTTTATGCCATATTCAAGAATTTTTCACATACGATTGCAGTCAGTTGTCCCCCCCCCCCCCCGCATATCGTCACCCGGGCCTCACAGTAAATTAGAGGAAAAATAGACAATTACTGCATTTCGCCTAAAGAAATTTTGTTGGATGTTGAAAGGATGTACAGTTCAGTCATAAAGACTTCATCAGGAGGATGTGTTAGACTTATCCTAACCACTTCATCAGGAGGATGTGTTAGACTTATCCTAACCACTTCATCAGAAGGATGTGTTAGACTTATCCTAACCACTTCATCAGAAGGATGTGTTAGACTTGTCCTGACCACTTCATTGGGAGAAGAATGTGTTAGACTTATCCTAACCACTTCATCAGAAGGATGTGTTAGACTTGTCCTAACAACTTCATCTGTAGGATGTGTTAGACTTATCCTAACCACTTAATCAGAAGGATGTGTTAGACTTATCCTAACCACTTCATCAGAAGAATATGTTACACTTGTCCTAACCACTTCATTGGGAGAAGAATATCTTAGACTTATCCTAACCACTTCATTGGGAGAAGAATATCTTAGACTTATCCTAACCGCTTCATCAGGAGAAGAATGTGTTACACTTGTCCTAACCACTTCATCAGGAGAAGAATATCTTAGACTTATCCTAACCACTTCATTGGGAGAAGAATATCTTAGACTTATCCTAACCACTTCATTGGGAGAAGGACGTGTTAGACTTATCCTAACCACTTCATCACGAGAAGAATATGTTACACTTGTCCTAACCACTTCATTGGGAGAAGAATATCTTAGACTTATCCTAACCACTTCATTGGGAGAAGATTGTGTTAGACTTATCCTAACCATTTCATTGGGAGAAGGATGTGTTAGACTTATCCTAACCACTTCATTGGGAGAAGAATATCTTAGACTTATCCTAACCACTCCATCAGGAGACGGGTGTGTTAGACTTGTCCTAAACACTTCATTTGGAGAAGAATGTGTTAGACTTATCCTAACCATTTTATTGGGAGAAGAATGTGTTAGACTTATCCTAACCATTTCATTGGGAGAAGGATGTGTTAGACTTATCCTAACCACTTCATCAGGAGGAGAATGTGTTAGACTTATCCTAACCACTTCATCACGAGAAGAATGTGTTATACTTGTCCTAAGCATTTCATTGGGAGAAGGATGTGTTAGACTTATCCTAACCACTTCATTGGGAGAAGAATGTTAGACTTATCCTAACCACTTCATTGGGAGAAGGGTGTGTTAGACTTGTCCTACCCATTTCATTGGGAGAAGGATGTGTTAGACTTATCCTAACCACTTCATCAGGAGAAGAATATCTTAGACTTATTCTAACCACTCCATCAGGAGAAGGGTGTGTTAGACTTATCCTAACCACTTCATCAGGAGAAGAATGTGTTAGACTTGTCCTAACCACTCCATCAGGAGGAGACTATGTTAGACTTGTCCTTACCACTTCATCAGGAGAAGGGTGTGTGAGACTTGTCCTAACCACTTCATCAGAAGGAGAATGTGTTAGACTTATCCTAACCACTCCATCAGGAGGAGAATATGTTAGACTTGTCCTAACCACTTCATCAGAAGAAGGATGTGTGAGACTTATCCTAACCACTCCATCAGGAGGAGAATATGTTAGACTTGTCCTAACCACTTCATCAGGAGAAGAATATCTTAGACTTATCCTAACCACTCCATCAGGAGGAGAATATGTTAGACTTGTCCTAACCACTTCATCAGGAGAAGGGTGTGTGAGACTTGTCCTAACCACTCCATCAGGAGGAGACTATGTTAGACTTGTCCTAACCACTCCATCAGGAGAAGAATATCTCAGACTTATCCTAACCACTCCATCAGGAGAAGGGTGTGTGAGACTTGTCCTAACCACTTCATCAGAAGAAGAATGTGTTAGACTTATCCTAACCACTCCATCAGGAGAAGGGTGTGTGAGACTTGTCCTAACCACTTCATCAGAAGAAGAATGTGTTAGACTTATCCTAACCACTCCATCAGGAGAAGGGTGTGTGAGACTTGTCCTAACCACTTCATCAGAAGAAGAATGTGTTAGACTTATCCTAACCACTCCATCAGGAGGAGAATATGTTAGACTTGTCCTAACCACTTCATCAGAAGAAGAATGTGTTAGACTTATCCTAACCACTCCATCAGGAGGAGAATGTGTTAGACTTGTCCTAACCACTCCATCAGGAGAAGAATATCTTAGACTTATCCTAACCACTCCATCAGGAGAAGGGTGTGTGAGACTTGTCCTAACCACTTCATCAGAAGAAGAATGTGTTAGACTTATCCTAACCACTCCATCAGGTGGAGAATGTGTTAGACTTGTCCTAACCACTTCATCAGGAGAAGAATATCTTAGACTTATCCTAACCACTCCATCAGGAGAAGGGTGTGTGAGACTTGTCCTAACCACTTCATCAGAAGAAGAATGTGTTAGACTTATCCTAACCACTCCATCAGGAGGAGAATATGTTAGACTTGTCCTAACCACTTCATCAGAAGAAGAATGTGTTAGACTTATCCTAACCACTCCATCAGGAGGAGAATGTGTTAGACTTGTCCTAACCACTCCATCAGGAGAAGAATGTGTTAGACTTATCCTAACCACTCCATCAGGAGGAGAATGTGTTAGACTTGTCCTAAACACTCCATCAGGAGAAGAATGTGTTAGACTTGTCCTAACCACTTCATCAGGAGAAGAATGTGTTAGACTTATCCTAACCACTCCATCAGGAGGAGAATGTGTTAGACTTGTCCTTACCACTCCATCAGGAGGAGAATGTGTTAGACTTGTCCTTACCACTCCATCAGGAGGAGAATGTGTTAGACTTGTCCTAACCACTCCATCAGGAGGAGATTATGTTAGACTTGTCCTAGCCATAAAAATGTCATTAACTATTTTGTTATCAGATCAGATGAAACGTATAATCTTAAATTAATTTGTTGCTAAGCTACAGTACCTACCTGTGCGTTCTGCTGTATTCTGGTTGGGTTAGTGCTCTTGGGAATCACAATCATACCACGCTGGATTAAGTTTCTCAGTAAGATCTGTAGGTACAGAAGTGCAGAAATGGAAGCTTCAACAAGGATTTACTCCATCGTCATTTTGAAGGACACAAGACAAGAGCTTACACATACCACGTCAGCACCGTGCAAATTATTTCGATTGACTCCGGCGTGTATGAATTAAACATGAGGAGTAAAGTTCTAAAAATCCTACTGCTCTCTCTTTATCATTCAAACAATATTTGATATGATGATGAAGCTGGTGGTGGGAGTTGCTGATGATTTACTCAGCTTGTTTTCATGATGGATACCAATTAATGTTACCATCAATGCAAAAGAATAAATTTTTCATACACATTAGAAAGTCTCTTCAGGCCAATTATAACATTTATAAACTACTCCCATATCCTAATCAGTTTAATACTGCACTGTTACTCATGCCTTACTTGTGCTGGAGTTTTCTTGTGTTTGTTTGCCAGATCTGTGATGACAGGGTTCTCGAGGAGAGGAATGCCTTCATCTGGCTTTCGGCTATGAAAAAAACAGTCAGATATATCTTGTATTTCAAGAGATTTGTGACAGATATAATGTTTGGATTTGATAAATTCTGAATGCAGCAACGAATACCTTTTATGGATACACTTTACCGATTATAAGAGGCCAGCATGGCCAGATATCACATTGCCGTCACAACTTTTCCTTCGGTCCCTGATGTGTTTTTTTTATTGATAACGTGTTAACAGCTACTTTATATCTCATACTACAAAGAATGGAATTTCAAATGGTATATTCAGTCGATAAATATATAATCACAAAGACGAACAATGATGTAAACATTTAACTACACATCTTTGAAACTCTTTGTACGCACGGTCAGATGTATGGGTGTAGGAAACCTGAGTGCCAGCAGAAAACCACCGACTTTTGACAAATTACTTTCCCACGCGTGAAAATCGTCATATTGATGGAAGGTAAGCGGTCTTTTGCATGCATAAACACAAAATACAGAACATTGCCTCCAGGGCCTCGAAAACTCTGGTTGCAGCCAATTCTTGAGGCTTACATTGATTTGGGCCGCCCAGGTGATGCAAATGGCGCATAGGCTGTGACAACTATGTCCTTTTCCTTTAAGAAGGCCGACAACTCTTCCTGGGGAAAGTAAGCGTGGCACTCCACCTAAACCACACAAAACAACAGTTGGTCCTGTGTCAGCTTTACACGAATATATTACAAGTGAAGAAGTACAATGTTTTTTAATTATTCATTTATTTATTTGATTGGTGTTTTACTCTGTTCTTTAGAATATTTCACACATCGGCCAGGATTACGGGGGAGGACACCGCGCAGAGCCTGGGGGAAACCCATGACCATCCATAAGTTGCTGACGGACTTTCCCACGTACGGCATGGAAGAAAGCCAGCGTGAGCTGGCCTTGAACTCAGAGCGATCGCATTGATAAGAGGCACCGGGGTCATTTCGCTGCACTAGCGGCCTAATCCTCTCGGCCAGAGGTCACATGTTTATCTGATTTGCAATTGGCAAACTGTTTTGTCGTTGGCCCAAAAGGATTTGTCGTTAGCTGAATAGGTTTGTCATTATAAACTGACCTGGTTTTGTCATTAGCTTACCTGGTTTGTCACAGGCTTAATGCGGCAGTTCTTCAGAATCCTAGTTATTTGCTCGGAGTTGAAGTTGGACACCCCGATCGATCTGACCAGTCCTTCATCAACAAGAGCCTCCATAGCCTGTTATATAACCGAATGGCAGCCTTTTCATTGACATTTTGATCTAATATAAGGGCGTAAGTAGCAGGCGAAGTTCTAACCAGCAATAGCGAATACTCTTTGTTTCATACATAAATGCTGATCTGAGCTGTACAGAAGAACAATCAAGTAGAGTATTCGCTATGGGTGTAGGAAACCCGGGTGCCCGGAGTTTTTTTCTCAAGAGCTCGCCACAATTTGCATGAGATACTGCCGACGCGCCGTTAAGCCAGGATCATGCACCCATTCCTTCTTTCTCATGAGAGGTGAATAGCAGCAATAATGGTAATAGTAAGTAATGATAACACCCGTGGCAAAACACAAATGTTTGTTGCTTGATATTCGAAATTTTCAGCAAGATTACAGTTGTGTACACAAAAGTATCTCCTAAGTGATGTAAAAAAGGGGCAGTCAAAAAAGACAAAGAGACATTATTTATAGATGCTGCTTACAGCAGGGGAGTTAGTGAGCAAAACTTCTCTTGTACCTTCCAACAGGCGATGAGGTCATGGGCCTCAAATTGTACTTTCCCATCGGGTCCAAATGCCCACGGTTTGTCCAAGCCCATGTACTGTTGCAATTCCAAGCAAGAATAACATGTCAGAGGCATATATATTGTTACGTGTAGCTCGTACGAATATTTTGTCACATGGTTTGATTGAATGATATTATTAACTGCTCCCTTCTTATCTTATTCTATCTTATTCCCGTTAATATCTTAACCACTAATTATCTTTGAGATTAAGGAAAGCTTACACACATACTTTGACATACTACCGTGAACATGTGATTTTTCTTCCAAGAAGTGTGTTATTAACTTGAAGATTACGAATGCATTAGCCGCCTGCTCTTCAGTGGGAGCGAATCCTTATAAAGACCAAAAACTTAATGCTGCGGTGAACTTAAAGCTCTAATGTCACTTAATGAACAACAACAACAGCAAGCATTAAACAGCATAAGGAACGAGTATTTTGACTGAAAGCGCCACCGAATGAATTGCGCTTTCTCTAACTATGTGGTTTTGGAAATGAAATCTCCCAAGCCAGTTCACATAGTTATATGGCCTGCAGATTCTGTCAGCGCAGAAGTTTTGTGGCGAGATGGCAGAGATACCCTTCCTCATCGTCCACAACGCGTGGCTCACGTACATATGGCGTTTAATGCAAACGTAAAAAATATAATAATTAAAGGTTTTAACATCTTGAATCAATCATCGTTTCTTTCCGCTCCTCTAAGCCATGTACGAGCAGAACAGATGTGCAATATTTCCATCACTGATATACTGAGGCATTTGTCCCTTCAAAGTATCATTACAAAACACTATAAAAGTGGGACTTGAGGCTTTTATCAACTCTCTAGACTTCCAGTTGAGCCATGTTAACCTTAACTGAGACCATTATTCATTCTTGCCTTTGCTAGGACTACCTGTGGCCAAATTGGTAAGATACATGTATTACTCATGCATTGTCTTGATTGTTCTTGGGCACCGAGTCGTGATTGTTCTTAGGCCCCGAGTCGTCACTGTTCTTGGGTCAGGAGTCGTCATTGCTCTTGGGCCCTGAGTCATCATTGCTCTTGGACCCTGAGTCATCATTGCTCTTGGTCCCTGAGTCATCATTGCTCTTGGACCCTGAGTCGTCATTGCTCTTGGTCCCGGAGTCGTCATTGCTCTTGGGTCACGAGTCGTCATTGCTCTTGGTCCCCGAGTCGTCATTGCTTTTGGGCCTCGAGTCGTCATTGCTCTTGGACCCTGAGTCATCATTGCTCTTGGGTCAGGAGTCATCATTGCTCTTGGACTCTGAGTCGTGATTGCTCTTGGGTCACGAGTCGTCATTGCTTTTGGGCCCTGAGTCGTCATTGCTCTTGGTCCCGGAGTCGTCATTGCTCTTGGTCCCGGAGACGTCATTGCTCTTGGTCCCCGAGTCGTCATTGCTCTTGGTCCCCGAGTCGTCATTGCTTTTGGGCCTCGAGTCGTCATTGTTCTTGGGCCCTGAGTCGTCATTGCTCTTGGGTCAGGAGTCGTCATTGCTCTTGGACTCTGAGTCGTGATTGCTCTTGGGTCACGAGTCGTCATTGTTTTTGGGCCCTGAGTCGTCATTGCTCTTGGTCCCGGAGTCGTCATTGCTCTTGGTCCCGGAGACGTCATTGCTCTTGGTCCCCGAGTCGTCATTGCTCTTGGTCCCCGAGTCGTCATTGCTCTGGGACAGGTACCTCACTCACACCAGTACCAGTTACAGAATGACACGCAATTAAGCCCGGCACAATAAAGCGTTTTACTACCTTCATTCCTATTGGTGTATGGATGAGGAAAAGATCGATGACATCAAGTTTCAGTTTCTTTAAACTGTTCTGACAGGCAGGTTTTACGTTGGCAGCCCCCATGAAAGGTCCGGCAAGCTGTGAAGGATACACAGAGCGCTATTAGAGAAAACCTGTTTTGGTACTGTCATTCAGACGTCACTTTTTTCACTTCACTTGGAATTGTGAAACACTTGTGTTTCACAATTTGATAATATAACCATTGTCATCTTAGGAGAATAATAGAGGGAATGTACCGTTAGTAAGCAAACTAAAACCATTCTTGTCGTTTTCCTCTACAATTTATGAGTGAAATATAAATTAATATACATTAGATATACTAGATATATATATCAACATAAATGTCTGACAATGCTCTCTGAGGCATTAGCCGGGTCGTACATGGAAGTAACCAGTAGAACCAACACACTGTACTGCACTGCCCAATTGGCGTAGACAACGCGAGAAGTCCATAAAATATGGCCTCTTATCAGATATATGTCATATCATCATTCAGGTAATCTTACACATTGTATTACACCCTTGAATCCAACTTGAAAGAGACAAAGCCAGATCTTTCATGTACAATATCATGCATAGGTCACCTTGGTAGTGATGAACAGCTCATCCCGCGGTGTCTTCGTTGCCTGTAGGAACTCCTGAATTGCCTCCCCTATTTCACTTTCGTTCCCATATGCTTGGGCAGTATCAATATGACGATATCCACATTCCAGGGCAACTTTAGTGGCTTGTTTCACTTCATTTGGCTGGGACTGGATTTAAAAATTTAAAAACTATCATTTTGGAAGCAGTAAGACATTTTAGGACAGATATTAGTATTACTGAAAGCAAAAAATACATTTTGTCTCATTTGGTGAAACGTAGAGGGACATATGGATATGTTGCTTATTAGATGGATTAACCATGTGCGGAAAGCGAAAATGTGTATTCCCTGCATGCATACTACTCAAGACAAGCATACTGCATGCCTCCAAAATTACAGAAATTATGCATTCACAGCAATAAGAGCAAAAATAATGCTTCTTTTCTTTAATTCTATATTCAACTATGGAAAGCGCTGGTATCTGTTGTGATCAGAGGCACATCCACACCAATGTTTGAACTTGGCTTGTTCGTATTGTATGTGCCACCAAGTTCCCCACAACAACACAGACGCATTGCAGAGGGTCGTGGCATACTTGGAAGAATGAGATGAAGTTAAGCATAGAGGAAAGTATATTGTCGGATTCCGTGAGTGAGTCATTAAGAGAAAGTAAATGATCAAAAAGTCCATTTGTATCTTTGCTATGAAAAAGATTTTACCTGCATTATGACAATGTACATGTAAGTACCTGCATCACGGCAAAGGCCCTACTTGTACTAAAGCGCAGAAACTTGTCGTATTATGAAAAAAGACTCTGCCAACATATTTTTTATTCATTTCATAGGGGGACAGTGATCAGCATTTTGTTGGGAGGAAATCTCTGGGAAACCAATGGCCATCCGTAGGTTGCGGACAGGCATTCCTAAGTACTACGGGAGAGGAATCCTGTACTTGAACTCACAGCGGCCACATTGGTGAGAGGCTCCTGAATCATTGCGTTGCGCTACCACGATAAGCACTCGGTCACCCACATTATGACAATCAGATATCAGTTGGAATAGGACTGGCACAAAGGGGGGTCGTTGTTAATGGCAAGGTCTTTGTATGCACCTTGTCTTCTACACATCACTGAGTGTTGAACACCAATGATACGACACATATAATGGAATTCATTTCAGTTGCTTTTTTCCTGTGAAAGTGGCTTATAAAGACACTACATCTATGCTCTGACCGTGTAAATGCAGTGATCGTTCCCACGTTCACACACTGTGTGTCTTTGTATTGCGACACTGGGCTTCAGTGTAGTTATCAATAAGTGTGCTGAATAAACACTGGCACGCACAGCTAGACTCAGACGCCGGGGATGTATTCGGCTCAAGGTAAAGTTGTTTGGGGTCTTATTAAGGTAGCACAAATATTTAAAAAGGCTCCACCGTTCTTGTCCAGGCTAGTATAAAAATTTAGTGTGTGGAGATGTTAAATGTATCAGTCCTGTTGAAATATCCCCTGGATCTGGCTAGCCATTAATCAGTGTTGTCATATCTCATTACCACCACGTGCAGAGGTTTTCAACGGATCCACCTTCTTAGAGGACTGAATATGGCAAAGGAATTTGCTAGCATTATGGGCAATATGTACATTCAATGAAAAGATTATGTTTCCTTCGCTACTTGACTAGTGCATCACCCCAAACGTGGGTATGTAGGATACGTAAGTGCAAAAATATGATATCTTCAGCTGTATATGCAGAACGTACGCCTATCAAGTGGGACGTTTTAGCTATGTATGTAGGACGTACGTTCACCAAGTGTGTTGTTTTAGCTTTGTATCTTGGATGTACGTCCGCCAAGTGTGATGTTTTAGCTGTGTATGTAGGATGTACATCCAACAAGTGTGGTGTTTATAGCTGTGTACGTGGGATGTACTTGCACCGAGTGTGGTGTTTTTAGTTATGTATGTAGGATGAACATCCACCAAGTGTGGTGCCAGCGCCATACAGTCCCACAACCAACCTACCAGCACCATACAGTACCACAAAGAACTTGCCAGGACCATATAGCCCCATAACGAACCTGTCAGCACAACACAGTTCCATAACGAATCTGCCAGCACTATACGGTCCCATAAGCAGCCCCCCAGCACCATGTAGTCCCATAACGAACCTGCCAGTACCATACAGCTCCATAACGAACCTGCCAGTACCATACGGTCAAATAACCCACTTGTCATGTCCCTTATCCCATAACTTACCTGCCATGTCCCTAAACCCAGCACCGGGATATTACGTTTGTTGTTCATCGTAAGCAAATGCTTGCCAAGGGAGGTCATGACTGTCGGTGTAACGTGTTAGGTATTGGCCCGATTCTTATCTCTCCAACGTGCAGCGTCTGAACGTGTAAGGCCTCTGTAAGGTCGTAAGTGTATTCTCTAGCGGTACAGTAGAGAGCAAATGTACAGACTTAATATAGGTATGAAAGACGCAGAGCAGCGGGTGCTTTGACACTATTTACACTATGCTGGCCTAGTCTATGTGGCGGTAGAAATTGTAGGTCAGTCGCCCTACTTGTTCTTATCGACTTGCTGAGGACAATTAAACAACCGAGCAGTAATAGATGATTCAAGCATCTTCTCCAGTATCTCCTGATTCTCTGTATTCATACACAATTGTTTGGAGTCTTCAGTAGAAATGTATGGGAGTTGCTGCAGAGGTTGTACTTAAACCAGTGCACTGCCTCGTGTTGGAGTTTCCTACAGAATTCGCTTTGTCATCATTGTGAGTTAACAAACTGAAAGGCAGAAAATACCGCCGTTAGCCTTCCAGTCGCGGTCCCGTGTTTTGTAAGGGACTGTGATTCTATAAGGGCGCTGTCTTTCTATAAGGGCGTCAAACCCCAGTAAAGTAAATAAATAAATTTTGTTGTCCAGCAAATGAGAAATTTTGAACAGTCAGAATACTGGGGTCAGAAAGAGCGTTATCATCCATAAGGTAACATGCTGTTGCAAAGTGAAGTTGACTCACAGCGCCTAGACAGTCGCGTGTCAGATCATGATGTAGCCTGAGGTACACACGAACCCACTTATCCCATTTGCTTTCAATGTAGCGTTCCCCTAGTTACACTTCATGTTCACTCATTATTTTGTTATATCTTATTCTGTTAGTATCATGGTTAAGTACGTGTTTTTTTTTTGTTTTTTGTTTTTTTTTTAATTTTTTTGGTTGATTGGTTTTTTTGTTTTGTTTTTTTGTGCCTACAATTTATTAAATGTGTAGAGTTCGGTATTTTCTGGTCAAGTAACTGCATTGTGCTTAAATTTCATTCTTCGGCTTCCATGTCATCCACGCACACAGCAAGCGCTGTTATATGTATATTTATATAGAGAGAGAGAAAGAGACAGAGTGAGAAAGTAAATAGTTCGCTTTAAAACCGCTGTAACAAGGCATAAAGAAGCCAACGAGTTCATATCATTGTATTTGTGCTTTTGTGAGGGAATTCGTCAGGAATTTGGTCGTTAAAATATGTGTACTTTTTTCATCCACCTTTATAATGCTACTAAGACCGTTCACAAATGTGTGTTAAGTTCGAATCCGTTTGTGGCCATTTTGTTTCTGTTCTTTAGCGGGAACATTTTCTGAATGCCACGAGTTTATCTAGCCATGTCATGTTTCGCGCCGACGGAAGTTGGTCGGTATGGAAAAACCTGAAAAGCGTTACCGCTAGAGAATATATAGAGTTTCTTAAATATGGTATTGTTTAAACTGTACAAGTTGGAAATTTATCATGAAAAGCGCAAAATGTCTATGAATTAAAAAGCTGAAACAAGTTTAATGTTACGATGTCGGGACTACGACATGTTGCACGGACGGCACAACGAAGAAGGGAGACTACTCTTACAGGCAATCAGCTAACCATGCATTGAGTGTTTGTAAGCTACAGAAATTTGCACGACATACTGATGGAACGAATGAGTATGGCTTAACGCCATGACGGAAGTACTTCAAGTTATGACGGAAGATCGATTAAACAGCCTCTCGTGAGCTGCCGACTTCTGATTTGATCCTAAAGGCTCACCTACATTCACAACAAACCGCCTGGTTGCCTTACTGATCCCAAGATCTGGGGTCAATATAGGGTCGGGCCTTACAGAAGACTTTAAAAATGTTACTTGTTGTTACCGCTGTCGCCGCTGGAACCCCATGCCGTGGACACCAGACATGACACCCCACTCAGTGCCATTGTACTGACACCGGACCGACCAGTCCTGTTTCCTTGGTCTAACCTCTCAGTGCTGAACGCCAAGCGAGGCAGCACGGATTTGCCCCGCCATAAGAAGACAAAGTATACATGTACATACTAAGTATGTAAGATGTAAGTAAGATGTCAAACCCAAACATATATACATACATACATGTATACATTTACGACCAGTTCAGAAAATTACGGAGCGAAAAGAAATTTGTACATGCACACAAAGCAACTGCGATCAAATCCAGTCTAGACGAAGTCGGAGTAATCGCTCAGGCTTTGTCGAACGAGCTATCTATCGCAAACGATCGTCCTGAATCGTAAGCACACAATTGTACAGAATTGCATTGGTTTGATACCATCACGTGACTAACGCGTATATAGTGGAGTTGATGTGTCAGTCTAGGTGTGACTGAATAATTTCCAGTATCGATCAGAATACATCTGCTATAATTCACCAATATTAAAAAATTGTTATAGGTAATCCCAGCTCTGGTGTGACTGGGGCTTTAGAACCAGCTAACTACAGGTAGCCCCGAAGCTCTGGCACTCAGTACGTTTAGGGCATATACGGGTGCATGCACAAGTAGTGAGTGCCAGAGCTTCGCTACATGGAGCTAAGGACCCCACTAAAAATGAAAGCACAATCTAGAATTCCAAGGTCAAAGTTCAAGTGGCCGAAATTACACCGCACCTTGCGCCTCTTGTTGAACGTTTTTGGCAACGTTACAGCTTATTTGCTATTATGCTTAATGAAAAACTTACAACAGACCAGTCTCACAAATGGAAAACGCACCAATCTTTTTGGTGACTGACAGACATTATTTCATCCGCAAAACATCGCCACGATATGGCTGAGATATTGCCGATGTGGCGTTAAGCCATAATCATTCATTCATTCATCCGCAAAACATGACCGCCAACATCATGCAGTTAGCAAAACCGATTTGCAGGGTTTCTCTTATTTTAGGGAAACACGGTTTTGGCACCTTGACATATAAACGTCCAGTAATGCAGGGATTCTTTATCACAAGGGAACCTCATCATCATTACTGACAAAAGGACCAAGCGTTTTCATCAATATACACTGTAGACTGGAAGTAGACTGCGTGAGATCAGAGGATCTGATCATGTGGGCCATCTTGTATTCTAGACTCACGCGAAACACCCAAACATCCGCCTGACTTCACCAGTGTTGGTGTCAGGTTACGTGACCAGTGCATCAAAAGTTCAAAAGTGCCAATAACGCCTTCAGCTTTGTGAGAATTGCATTATGCGTCACAATATACAGCATCGTCTTCTTGATTCCAAATTAATCTTTTTCTCGGCACGTGTTCGATTTGATCATGACTGGCTGCTGTGGTTCAGGATCAGAAATTATTACCACAAGAGCACACCATTTGGCTGGTGTATCAGGAACGGGCGGTGGGTAATCAAAGTCAACATAATATCATGCCAATCTTATTATCTGACAAATATACATAACCAGATTCAAAATTACACTATTACATGGATTATTAAGATTTCGACATAACTGTTCCCTAAATCAGCATAGTAGCAACGATGAATATGTATTTACTCAGCAAATGCAGATATGACAGGTGCTATAGACTAAATCATGTATTTCACGGTGGCCATGGACTTCAGTTTCTTAACGGGATACAGAATGGACGCTGATTGACTTACACTGGGTACACTGTATTGAATATGCCTTGTTGATTAAATTTCAAATGATTGACTGAATGCATTTACTGTAGTCGCGATCAAATTGCTGTATGCATATCTCGAAATGTGACGATAAATCTGAAATATCAATGATTGCATATAAACATGTAGCTTTAGAAGTGCACTGTCATATATGTAGTTTTCAATTTTCAAGGGACTTTAGGCTAATAAAAGACCATTCCAGCGTTACAGTGCATACAGCCTTGCCATGTTCGATTAATGTGACGCAATCCCATCCTAATATATCAATAAATAGCGTCTGGTGAACTTTAACTCGTGAACCTGTTGACGAACTGCACCACGGACCTAGCGTCTGTTAACACTTGGTCAAGAAAGTTCAACTGGCTGACAAACAAAAGAGCCAGAAATGATGTTGAACTCTGTTGACGAAATTTTGTAACAGCTTCCAAAAGCAAGGTACCCTTATATCTCTGATTATATCGAAGATGTATACCCTGAACACGGATTTGTGCCTCCCAGAGTGGCTTTCCAGAATGGCAAGAGAATAAAGGGGTTTACGTTTCCAGTCGACTTTTATGTCTGCTGTTTAACGATCCACTAAGGAAGACTTGGCGAAGTAGAGCTGTGTTATGAGCCTTCCAAATCGTATACTCTCTGGAACCTTCGATAAACTTCTCTATATTCCCAGAACTCCCTCGTAATACAAAGGTCTAAGTACAACTTATGTTCTCCTTACAATGCCAGCTTTCTCCTTACAGAGTCCATCTTAACGAAGATGGAGTGCAATAGTACTTAATGGGCGAAATGAGACTACTCACGCCCAATTTCGGTTCTTGGAAAAGTTACTGATAAACAGGGTCAATCGCCTTGTCCATTCCCTCTTTTTGTTCAAAAAGCGCAGTAATTCTTAATGCAATTTATCGTTGAAACAAATGTGAAATATTAAGGTTTTGTAACAGGCAAGTTAGGAAGTTATCAGATTTTTGTTATCACACAAGGTACATTGATATTTCACCTATGCCAAATTTCATACAATTTGTAATGTTATTACTGTAAAACTGTTGACATAAAGAACAAAAAAGGAAGATGAACTAGATATCCTATTTCACCTTCCGTCTCTGGCTGATACAACATTTATCTTACTGAAAAGTCTCAGCGCATCTTCATACTGAATGAATGACGACAATAGCAGCAGTATGGCACTGGCAAGGCCATGGGATTTACTAACGTTTCAACAACAACAGCAATAACATTGTTCACGACAACCCTTGTTTTGTTCAGCACACAGGGCTGCCATCACAGCATAGAATTTAATTCGCTAAAGCCTACGCTTATGAATCGCTCTACTTACATGTCTACGAGAGGAATGCAGCTAGCTATAGAAAAATTTAAAACCAAAAATATGTGGTTAGTAAATACATCATGACAAGAATTATACTGAGAATTGTTAATAAACCCCATGATGTTCACAAGTCGGGTAATTGGCCATGTCAGTATCCCTTTGTTTAAATCCCTGGCCTTTTACAAAGAGAAAAATTTGTATAACCATGGTACGTAGTCCTCAAGAACAAAAACAGCTAATAGGTAGAAATAGGCAAAGTTGGGAACGGAGATAGTCCTGCACTTGTGAGGCCAGTCCTAGCCCTATACGCCATCCCAATATGCAGTCTTCCTTCATACTTCTACTTTTGTATTTCAATTCAGACAAGACACACATCGAAAAGTAAACGTTCACTTGAGACGTTGGGAATAATATGTTGATATGTGTCTCTGCTAGCAAGAGTAACAATAAAGTACTAAAACAAAACATCGATATATATCGTGATCTCGCGTGTTTGAGACTCCAGGGCTTTAATAGAGGAGTTGTAAATATAAGGAATAAATTCTTTAACAAAATTAACGACCATCGCATTTGATGGACACGAATACCGGTATGTTGTTGTTGCCAGCTGTACACAATTGACCTTTACACTGGGTGTACAGTGAAGTTACACAAAACGTTGTCACCGCTTATCAACAGCAAAGGATGTTCCATATGGTTAGCAAAATCCACTCAAGTCTGCAGGGTACCGGGTATGGATCGTTTGATTAATTCCAATTCCAGGTCAGCTTCGAGAACGTGGTATCTGCATTTGACACTTCTCTGAAGACGGAACAGTTTAATGCACTTCGTGTCTTAATCCTGCCTCCCAAATTTCAACGTCAGATGGGCGAGACAGCATCAGTTTCCAGGAAACTGGAGCCTTGCAGATAGAAACCCCACGTGTGTAGAATGTCCACGACTCGATCTGATGAATAGTTGGTCCTTCAGTTTGCAAATCTCGTCCATTCCAATGATAGTCTCACTAATCCAACATATCAAAGGTTTCCAATGAAACCGTCTTAATCAAGGCCAAACTCTGTCGCATTTATCTTGATTTTCATTATCCTCATTCCTTGCACATGGGTGGGTTGACGTATCCGAAGACGTTACATTCAATCATGACGGAGAATACAAGATAGACCCCGTACACAGCCATGCACACGATACCCACACATTTGTTCAGGATCCAACCGGAGCAATGGATGGCTGCAAGCTGAAAACAGAAAACGACACAAATATTTACATCTTTATTTTTATGTTCACTGATTTATCAGTGCTCCGTTGAACACGTCTGAAATATTGATTTAAATTTCACAACAGCTAGCAAGGCAACCGTTGAAGGGAAAACGGCCGATCCAAGAGAAAACTTAAACTGCCTGATGAAAAGCAGACACAGACAATTTCGGTTTTATTCAATTTATTCCTAAAATATGTTGTATTGAATCTGACATACAAATATCATTTGCAAAGAGAGTTGACTGCAATATCAAAAAGATGAAATTGACCGCAAGATTACGTTCATACCACTTGTACTTATTTTTAATCGTTCATTTCTGAAACATGCTTCATTTCACTGAGATATCTAATTATTGATGATCATTTACATGGCTAATTAATAAATCTACACAGTGTTATAATCCACATCGACATCTTTTGTATACGCTGCAATGTTCTTCTCTTGTGTACGACAATTATTGGTCTTAGGTTGTGTTTATTGGGGAACCTTTTCCTGATAGGGGACGCAGCTCTGTATAGTCTACAGCTCATTCACATGCCAAAGGAGACATATTTTGCCACACACTTAGCTTTTATCAGAGATAGTGGAAACCGGAACAACCTTAAAGAAAAATGATGACCACATGTGGACGTCCGTCAACCCGCGCTTAATTTACAAGAAAAGAGCTGTGCCTGTTTGCGTTACAATAACGACAGTCTGGTTCTGTGATATATTGTAAGATTAGAAAGTGTGTATACCGTTAGCTTCTCCCAGTCAATCCACTATAGATTTCTGTATCGTTTTACTTACCGTGATAATGACGCTGAGGAAGAGTAAGATGATTGTGTAGATCTGTATACCGTGGCACTAACCATGAAAACTACACTGAGGTAAAGACAACGGAGTAGATCTCTATGCCGTGACACGTATCGTGATAAAGAGCATGATAATGGAGTTGATCTCGACACAGTGATTCCTGCCGTGATAATGACACTGACGAAGAGTTAGATAACAGAGTAGATCTCTATACCATGACACTTACCGTAATAATGACGGTGAGGAAGAGTAAGATGATGGAGTAGAACATACCGTTACTGTTGATTTGTACCTGTCAATGTAAGAAAAGGGTAATCACTGTGTGAAGCACATGACCACATTCCTATTTGCTATAAATATATGCTTCCAAGAAACATTCAACCCAGGTGGGACGAGTCTCGTTAGATGGCAGTGTGGTCTTAATTTACAAAAACAGAAGAAAAACAAATCGCCTTGACTGCTAATTTGCTCCACGGCTCCTGTCAATTAGTCCTGAAAATTATATTTTATAAAAATACAAGGAGATGCGTCAACCTATGCTGTTAAAGGGTTTCATTCTCGCAAACTGGATTATAAAGCTATGTCATATAAATCTGCGTTTTTGTATTGGTGTCATCTACGAATTTCCACAATGTTTTATCTACATTATTCACCAAAATGTGGGATTTTATGTAAATTTATCTTGAAATTAGCACTGTGTTTATGAATAAGATAAAGATATGCTCTTTGTTTATTTCAATGACCATATGGATGGAATAAAAAGAGAAAAGTAACAAACAACACTAACTTGCGCAAAGTGGTGAATTTCTTAAGTTGTATCAATTTCGCAAATTTTCTTTACTTCTGATTCAGAACATAACTTTTGTCATTATTTTTCTCTCAAACTGTTCTACATAACAGAAAAAAGAGTTTCGTAATTAAGGGCCTTGAAATATAATGCCATACAGTATTTTATGCGGACTTACGTCCATATAGTGGGACGACTTTGTTACTAATAATATGTACTTTAATTTGTACACCGTCTTAAGCATATTTTGTACACAGGTGTTTTCATAGCGAATGGTATATTTAATGCCAAACAGTTTTAAATAAAGAAACATGGTTAGGAGAAAGGTTTTCAAAATGTATACTTTTTTATTCATTTCGTCCAACAATTATCACGGATGATGCAATTTGGAAAATGTGTCAGAATAAAACGTGAGCGTTAAGGGGATATGTTAATTGCAAGTCTGATGCATCCCCGGCATATTTAAGTAGCAGAGTACATCCCGGGGGTATAGTATGATAACAAAAATATGTGTAAATCAAATTTGGCATGGTAACCTAATAGCATCCTAATGCCTAAATAACTAAGTTAATTAGTTTTTGCTAC
This sequence comes from Acanthopleura granulata, assembly GCA_016165875.1. Classification (NCBI taxonomy): domain Eukaryota; kingdom Metazoa; phylum Mollusca; class Polyplacophora; order Chitonida; family Chitonidae; genus Acanthopleura; species Acanthopleura granulata. The sequence goes on from JABBOT010000010.1 coordinate 1,749,248, forward strand.
GACAACGGGGAAATCGCAAAAACGTATCACAGGCAACATATTAAATATAATATCTGAACATTTTAAACAAAATTAAACTGAATATGCAATGCTCTTGCTTATTACTAATTGAGCTACTTCGGGACCAGCGATGTTCAATTCAAACACAGGAGATGAAAATCGCTTTTAGATGGAAAAACTACACAGAGAATTCTTTACATTACATTAATTATGCGTATATCAAAAAGTATCGTTTTTCATGAATTGGCGACTTCTGGCATAAAGGAAAACAAATGTAGAAAAATATTGACTGGAAATTTCGTGTTGTCTTCCAGTTATTAAATTTATGAATAATACATTACCGTTGTGCCAGCGCTGAAGATAGCTGTTTTTAGAAACCATGGGAATGAGAGCCCAAGGAGAATGTCAAAGACGTTACTGCCGATTGAGTTGGACACTGCCATATCTCCCATACCTGCAACCGGGCAAAATCCACCAATCAATCAACATTCACGATAATCATAATTCAACATTACCGTCACATCAGATTTACATGCTCACTAATCTCTAAAACAAATGTGTACAAATCTGCGCATCCACAATGCATGTATATCAGTGGTACACAAATTGTGTATACCTGATACACACGTCAATGTGGACATATTACACAAATTCCACACATTGTGTACTGCTGGTACAGAAAAATTATGTGGATATACATTTTTGCCACAATAATGTGTACCACTCATACACAATAGTTTATAGAGAGTACCTACAAACATTTGTGGACCTTCCGACAAATTCTCAATAAAGTGGAAAATGGGAGCTATACGGGGTGAAATGGAATAATCCATGTCCATGCGCTAAGCCACAGGTTAGGGATGTATGTGTTTCACGTTGAATTTGACAAATTTACGACATTAACGACAAATAGTATGAGAAATTAATACGCCCATGTAATATATCCTGGGGCTCCTGGGTTTTTCCAGGGTGCTCTCCTCAACATATCAACCCTGTGAGTTTCAAACACGTGCTTCCTTTACATCCCGCTGTAATTCTCAGTTCGTGACCCATAGTTATTCGTGCATAACCATGGCCATAACGCCGCAATCAATACAAATGTACCTAGAGCAACGGCAGCATGTTAACCTCTGCTTACCGCCATACTCCACCCTAGTCGGCCGCTGTCGGTATCGTCCGGAAAAAAGATAAACTATTGGAATGGTTTAATGACACCAAGAAGATGTACACTATTAAAAGGTGTGTTGAAGTTATTTAGAAATGTTAAATTTAATTTTTATTTAATTCCGATTTGAAGAAACAATAAGCTAATTTCGTGAAAAAGAATGTCTTAATCTTGGGAAGTGCAGTCGAGCCCACTCTAGCAACGAAGTGAGTTACATAAGGCGGCTTGAGAAGTTCAACCCATGTGGATGCCTCGGTTACTTTAGTGTTAATTGTGACATTGTCGCCTTTTTTATCCCGTGTTATGGGGTGACATGAATTCAGAATCACTATAAGGTCACGAGAAACCGTTTTTTTTTCTTTTTTAAATACAGCGATGACCCTTTGACGTTAGAGTTAGAGCTTCGGGTTAGTCAATGTAATGATTCAAAAGCTGAGTTGGGAACATTGCCGACGATCTCAGAGTTAATTGTATGACTGACCTTGCTTTGCTACAAACACACTGGCCATGGCGTCAGGTATGCTGGTACCGGCCGCCAAGAAGGTGATGCCCATCACACTGTCAGAGATGTTGAATGTGTAACCAATCAAAGTGACCTATGAGAGAAAATGAATACTTTATTGCTTGTTTGATTGCTGACTCATACGATACCTAACGTATCTGGCAGGCACGTTTACGCCGGAGAAGCCGCTGTCCCTAGAGAGCAGCGCTTTTCATCGCCGGTCAGCGAATGTAAAACTGAGAAGAGCTGGCTTATAAACTATGGAAACAAGCTACATTAGGAAATGTTAAAAGTTTGTCAGACAAGCTGGAGTTCAGTACCATCTGGTGATAAATGTAGGTCTTACCATCCACACCATGACGTAGGAGAAAACCGCTATCCAGAATATTGACATGAAGAACGTCACCATGAACCATCTCTCCCACCTGAAACCACAGACAAACAGCTGGCGGTAAGGTGAAACTGTTCGTGCATGTCACCAGACAAACATGTTTCGTACATGTCTCCAGATAAACGTGTTCTGTACATGGGCCCAGAAAGACCTGTTCCGTTCATGTGGTCAAATAACCCAGACATGTAACCATATAAACATGTTCAGTATATCTGTCCAGATAAACCTGTTATGTGCATGTGCCCAGATAAACATGTACCACACATGTGCCCAGATAGACATTTACCGAACATGTGCCCAGATAAACATGTACCACACATGTGCTCAGATAGACATTTACCGCACGTGTGCCTAGATGAACATTTACCGCACATGTGCTCAGATAAGCATGTTCTGTGCATGTGCCCAAATAGACATGTTCTGTGCATGTGCCCAGATAGACATGTTCAGTGCATGTGCCCAGATAAACATGTTCTGTGCATGTGCCCGGATAGACATGTTCCGTGAATGTGCCCAGATAGACATGTTCCGTGAATGTGCCCAGATAGACTTGTTCTGTGCAGGTGCTCAGATAGACATTATGTGAAAGATTATTTTTTTTCACCCCACCTCCTCCCCTACAGTCAGGGACGGTCACATACATCAGCATGTGTGGTAAGGAATCCACAAGTACATTATGTGAAAGCTTCACTTACCTCTTCTTCCTACAATCAGGGACAGTCACATACAATAGTCCCCGTATTGGATACGCCACTGCCCACTTAGCGAAGCCGACGTAACTTTCTTCTGGAAAAATGGAATGTGGATAATTTAAAACACTGTTGACCCCGATGAACATGACAAAACGGCTGTCAGTCAACCAGAAGGTATGCAAAAATCAAGGAAGAATCAGTAGTTCAAGGAATTCAGACAAGACAAAGCAGACGATATGGCAAAAAAAGGGCAAAATATGGATAGTAATATCAGATCATATAGACAGTCTCATCTTGTGATACCTGCTAGGTTGTTAGCTGTTTACTTATCAGATCATATAGACAGTCTCATCTTGTGACCCCTGCTAGGTTGTTAGCTGCTTACTTATCAGATCATGTAGACAGTCTCATCTTGTGACGCCTGCTAGGTTGCTAGCTGTTTACTTACTTGGGTTGGGTATATGAATCCAGGCATCGTAATTTTCCCCTTCATAAGTCATTGAAAACCTAAAATGTTAAATATACTCATTATGTTTTGGATATTTGGTTGTTTTCTTATCATTACTTCTATAGTCATGAAAGCGTGGAATTAAACATGCTCCTGTGGTGCCAAAAAGGCGCTAAACTAAGAAAAAAACTGAGAACAGAAAAATGACTGATACATGTAAATGATCCACCTAATTCCCTGAATGATTACCCGTTATATTGTGCCATATTTTCCCTATTGCTGACATGATCTGAAGGGTGCAAGTTGTGCCAACTTCCTAGGCCAAGGCGCATTCGGGGACATGACGGTCCTGTAACTGTGGAACTTACCAGTTACGAACGGACTTGGTGTAAGAGACAGTGCTGGCTCTCTGGCCAGCTGCCTTGAACTGCTGCCGTCTCATCTGGGCTTGTTCCTTTAGCAGCAACCGTCTCTGAAAACACAACGGAACACAAGTGACACTTTGACATCCAAGCATGATGTAGGACTAGTTTTTCTTTTTGTATTTCTGGGTCCGGTCATCTTAATAGTAGAACATCATTCAATGGTAAAACTATTACCAGGTGACCTAGTGGTGCAACTAGTGCGTGGAAAGCAACTAGTGCGTGGAAAGCAAGGAAATGGAATGTGTCAAGTTACCCTGCACATGGGCACTCGGATCTTAACCAGCCTTACCACTGTTCTCTTGTGATACATCCGTACTACGTCCATTACCAGTTTCCACACAAATTATCATCTTTAAGACAGCTATGAAGATTAGACTACGTAGCTTCGATCCGAATTAAGTTTAGCAGGAAACTTCCATCATGACAAGCCAGGTGTTCTTTTATGAACTCTTATAACAAGTTTGAAAGCAATCTAAGTTCATGGCAGATATATCATGACCATAGCCTGCCTTCGGACAGGCTCTATCGACAGTATCCCCCCACACTAGATAGGCAGGGGCATTCCTTAGTATCAAAGATGCTTACGTAAGAGATAATGAGTCTGGCTGCGGCCTGGAAGCGAGTCCGTCCTCGAAAATTTCTCTTCATCATGAACCGGAAACAGGCTTCTTGCATAGTAATCCTGTAGAAAACATCCAGCGAAATTCATGATGTATGGAAAGCGGGACTCCAATTAAAATACATGTATTACCTTAGTTCTAAAGTGATCAGCCTGAAATAATTATACACATGATTTTGACAACTTTTCCGAAACACGGCTGGAGTATTTTCTATTCTCAAGTGTGCTATTATAGGACAATGGACATGACTGCGCAACATATCCCGCCCACAGAACGTTGGCTCCAGGGACACATCATTCTCTGCTGTTAAGCGACAGTGCTTCTGAACATCAGATTTGCCTTACGAGCACAATCCAGAAATTGTGACGTAATATAGAAAACAAGAAAAGAGTTCTCCCCTCAGGGCGACTTGTTTTAAGCGAGCAATGTTAACCTAGGTCAGTACACCAAACAAGAACCTATGTGCAGCAGTCAGCACAATCACTAAGATTGGCTTCATGATATGTCTCTTCCATGTCTTACTTTATCCGGTTGTTGGCGGCATATTCATCCACACGTGGTATAACTATAGGATGGGACTGGGGTTGGGGTTGTGGCGTGGCAAATACTTCATCATCGTCATCATTAAATACCTCTGCCAAAGAGAAATCGAAAGTAAAGCAACCACGGAGATTTCATGGTGTTAGAAATCAGGATTCTGGCTGGTAGTTTGACATAAAGATGCACCCTCGAAGAAACAGACATACAGAGAAAGACTTATGACTGCCTAACGTATGGCAGGTAAAAGCAATCCAAGGGCAATCAACGTTAAGTTACGCCGAGTAAAGACGCAAGAAACTCCTTTAGGAGCACAAAAGCCATAACTGAACAAAAGTATCACGAAATAAAGCAAAGTTATTCCTTACAATTATTATGAACATTACTATATAGCGTCTCTAGCTAACTGTTACATACTCTATCTCTCTTACCGTAGTCTCCTTGAAATCTTTTGACGCTAAAGTTTTGCATAATGGTCCCATTAATTTCCAGGAACTCGGCGGGATCTTTGAGTTTTTGAACTTTTGCCATGACCCAACAGCGGATACTCGGGTTGAACCTGTACAGACAGGTGCAGTCGTAGAAAGAGATACCAAGCTAATCAATATTACTAACAAACTATACGAACAGGTGCAGTTGTAGAAAGAAATACCAAGCTAATCAATATTACTAACAACCTCTACAAACAGGTGCAGTCGTAGAAAGAGATACCAAGCTAATCAATATTACTAACAACCTATACGAACAGGTGCAGTCGTAGAAAGAAGATACCAAGCTAATCAATATTACTAACAACCTGTACCAACACGTGCAGTCGTAGAAAGAGATACCAAGCTAATCAATATTACTAACAACCTCTACAAACAGGTGCAGTCGTAGAAAGAGATACCAAGCTAATCAATATTACTAACAACCTATACGAACAGGTGCAGTTGTAGAAAGAGATACCAAGCTAATCAATATTACTAACAACCTATACGAACAGGTGCAGTTGTAGAAAGAGATACCAAGCTAATCAATATTACTAACAACCTCTACAAACAGGTGCAGTCGTAGAAAGAGATACCAAGCTAATCAATACTACTAACAACCTCTACAAACAGGTGCAGTCGTAGAAAGAGATACCAAGCTAATCAATATTACTAACAACCTCTACAAACAGGTGCAGTTGTAGAAAGAAATACCAAGCTAATCAATATTACTAACAACCTCTACAAACAGGTGCAGTCGTAGAAAGAGATACCATGCTAATCAATACTACTAACAACCTGTACAAACAGGTGCAGTTGTAGAAAGAGATACCAAGCTAATCAATATTACTAACAACCTATACGAACAGGTGCAGTTGTAGAAAGAGATACCAAGCTAATCAATATTACTAACAACCTGTACAAACACGTGCAGTTGTAGAAAGAGATACCAAGCTAATCAATATTACTAACAACCTCTACAAACAGGTGCAGTCGTAGAAAGAAGATACCAAGCTAATCAATATTACTAACAACCTCTACAAACAGGTGCAGTCGTAGAAAGAGATACCAAGCTAATCAATATTACTAACAACCTGTACGAACAGGTGCAGTCGTAGAAAGAGATACCAAGCTAATCAATATTACTAACAACCTATACGAACAGGTGCAGTTGTAGAAAGAGATACCAAGCTAATCAATATTACTAACAACCTGTACAAACACGTGCAGTTGTAGAAAGAGATACCAAGCTAATCAATATTACTAACAACCTCTACAAACAGGTGCAGTCGTAGAAAGAAGATACCAAGCTAATCAATATTACTAACAACCTCTACAAACAGGTGCAGTCGTAGAAAGAAATACCAAGCTAATCAATATTACTAACAACCTCTACAAACAGGTGCAGTCGTAGAAAGAGATACCAAGCTAATCAATATTACTAACAACCTGTACGAACAGGTGCAGTCGTAGAAAGAGATACCAAGCTAATCAATATTACTAACAACCTGTACAAACAGGTGCAGTCGTAGAAAGAAGATACCAACCTAATCAATATTACTAACAACTAACAGTTATTGTATATCTGGAAATTTTTTACAGACTGTTGCAATTTAATTGTTATTTGAACACAACTGTTCGAGAAATTTTTCTTTTGCAAATAATGACGTGTAAGGTTACCATCAGTTATAGGCTCATAAGAGTTTTAATGTGGCTAACATTTATTTTCCCATCTAGCTGCCAAAATGTTTGATCTTAATTCTGCTATAGGCTTCATAGTCCACTCTGCTTGATTGCACATTGTGTAATGTGTTTAGAAAACTACAGTTTTGAAGGCCAACGACACGATACCGCATACTTCCGCCAGAGAATTTTCAATCAGTCATTGTTCGTCTTTTACAAGCATGTATTTCAGCTCTGTTTTGCACAGACATGCATTTAAAACAAATGTCTGTAGGTTCAGAGACCCTTCCTTGTCGTAACATCAGAAGACGGCAATAGGCAGCGCTGTGAACAGTGTGGATATGCTTTTGTTAACACGAACTTTCAGGGCAAAGTTATTGTGCTATTATGCAATACCGAAAGAGGTCTGTCAGCCAGTTTCTGTTGTTACTTCCTTTGTGATTTCTATCATTTCAATTAGTCCTCTGTATGATGTTTGTGTTTTAACATTTCTTCTACGTATACTATGACATGAATTTATTAAATACACCGCATTCACTTGTCACTACAGCATTTGCGTGTCACTACATTCAGACCGCCATGTTGCTTTAACAGTGTTTGTAATATGGGTGCCACTCGACCATTGTACATTGGAACCCGATTTAACTGTGGATCATACACATTTACGAAGGATAATTCGTCTTTAACATTGAGGAGTTAATATGGCTTGGTAAATGATGGTAGATGATCATAAATGAAGTCCAAAATAATGGGTTTTCCGTACATAACAAAATTCTAAATGATTAGCTAAAGACTAAAGTATCGATGGTTTTGGCCTGCGTTTTTATTTCTATTGTCGGGTATATATCATACTATACTTACCGCATTATGACAATGTAGAACGCATACAACATCAACATTGCCAAAGACTCGTACCACGTGACTATACTATCATAAACTACCTACAAAGTGAAGAAAGTAAGGCATCGTTATTTTCTGAATAAAAGTGACATAATTTGGTTTATGCAACTCGCAACTTTTTACGCCAGTTAGCCACTTGCAATCTATACTTCTATAAGTTAGATATTCGAGGGACTGTTATCACCACGAGTGATCAGTCATATGACTTTGGAGACTGGACATGAACTGTGAAGCTATTACAGTCTAATTTAATATTCGTTCAACATCAAACCATGTTCAGTCAGGAAAAAACTATCTCTCGAGTATAAGCTACACACACTTTAATATTGAGCTATCCTGAGGCAGATAACATTCGGTTTTATGTTGTAGATTTCCGTGTTGTAGATTTCCATGTTTAGTACAGATTCGATTCCAAACTGAAGAGTACAGTGCTTCCAGTCAACAGTATAATCTGTGATTCATACTACGTCACAACATCAGATGCACGTGTGGGTACTGCGCCACCACAGACGCATTTGTGTGTTCTACGTCATCCCCTTTGGTGGATGAAACAAACTGTCACAGGTATGGACAATGTAAAGTGGATGTTGCATCATATTGCTTAAGATGGGAAAGGATTTTCGTCATATGTTAAAGTGTTTCTTACCAGGATCAAGGTGACGACTGATAGGGAATAAAAAATGGAGTCTCGACAAAGTGGAAACCAAGAGAGCGGGATCGCCTGGAAAATGAAAACGGAAAATAAATCAGGTCTATCATGTTTGATGGCGTAGGACTTCTCTCAGTGGTATTTAGAAGTTGGAATGGGTGATAAACAGGAACAAGAGCAATTACTTATGCATAAAAACCTTGAGTAAAACTCTACAAATTAAAGCTGCATTTGGTTTATAACACAGCTAAATATCTGAATGGCATATTATGTAGCTCCTAAACATCCTATAATTAAGCTCAATTGGTTGCTTTCACAGTAAACTATGATATTAAGAAATTTAGAAAAGAGACTTAGGGGTTATAGAACTTCTAACTTTGACGAGTCTCCCGGTAATGTAGGTTTTCGGATCTACGTCATAAAACACTGTTTAGGCAAGTGTAAAAAGCCATTACTGAACACAACTCAGACTGCTTGTTTTCTTATCAATTCTTTCCACTGGGAGTTAATCTTTGCCCCTGGATTTATTATGCATGGCGTCTCTGCACAAATATGCACAACAGCCTAGTAAACCACACAGGGTAACGAGGGCAAACAACCACGGTTAATTGGGCTGTCTACCAGAAATCAGCTTAGGCGATTAGACAGACTAACCAGGGATTAGCACTATTTGGAAAAGCTCAATTTTTTCCCCGCGGGCTGGCCGTATACAGATTCGAAGAACGACTTCGCCACTGACAACGGTGTACATGATTAATCAGCCTTGGCCGACTTACTTTCTGATAAATAAGCCGCCAAGGAGACAAGGGAAGAGGGGATTCGCACACAGGTCTGTCTTTAATGTGGTATTGTAATACCTCCGAGATGGTGAGCATTGAGTTTGGAAGGGTTTAGATGCTTCTTTTGACTAAAACAAGATTAATAGTGAGAAGTAGGCGGTAGCAACCTAGCAACATATGGATTTGGACTGAAAATGTTGTACACGACTGAGTTCCGGGAGATGCGAGGTGTCCCGGGGGACACATACCACTGGCTTAACTATATCTCCCTTATCCCTAGGAGTCTGACCGGAGGGCCAACGCCAGCTAAGAACGAACCCCAGCAAATTGCCAGCGATCAGACATACGTCCTTTAAAAATCCACTTTTTTGTTAGACGATTAAGCCATCAGGTCAGCTGATCGACTGCATTTGCCAGAGAGGCTGACAAGAAATGGCTTCCTGAAATTCATCTCTGCGTACACCTGCGTACCAATGGCTGCCAAAACGCCACCAAATGTTTCTGATCAGCATTTCCCATTTGTCTGACATTTTACTCACGATGACAATGAGAAATAACCAAGGGAAATACCATACATCAAGGTTAATGCCTTGGTGTTGTTATTACGTCTAAATTGCCTAATGGTAAGTGTTAGTGATATTCAAAACGTGTACATTTGTGCCAGTATTAATCCAAACATTAATTTTCATATTTTAGTCACTGTTAATAAAATTGAGTAAAATGCCTCCTGGTGATACAGCAAAAAATTCAAAAGTTTCCAGCTATTTAACCTCTTTTTTATACTTTTTGAAATGAATTGCTTTATAAAATTCAAAAGTTAAAAACCGCACCTAAATCTCCATGCTCTTCAGAAAACGTTGTGTTTATTTCTTAGAGAAAATGTGTAGGGACCTGTTACATCATGCCGCCGGCGCAGTCTGTGAAGGCAGGAATAAGCGGTGTAATAGCCCACAGGCGCCAAGTGTCTTAGGCATATATGATAACTTGGCGTGAGGGGTAATAATCAGCACAAAAAGGGTTGTGTGCGGATCCATTTGGGAAGTTTCGGCGCTGTAATGAGTTGTAGGCTGAATCTGACAGAGATTTATCTCACAAGAGAGAAGAAGAACTGTCTTCGGATATCGCATTCCCCAGACTCTACAAAAGTTATTTTCTATAATGTGCTGGTAGCTGTGATTGTCTAAAACGGCTCAACACACATCCCCCTGGTCTGTACCCACCTTTCCCGCGAGAATCCCGCATATCCCTATGACAAAGAGAATGTTGAATACTGCCGAACCAACAATTGTCCCCACGCCAACGTCTCCCTTTGTTATGAAAACACCTGAAAAATATATATCCATGAAAGAATATCAGCCTTTCATCTTGCGAATCGCAGAGCGCAACGCTCTCATAGACACGAATTCTAAAAACTGACATAGTATAAGGGAATAAATTGTACGCGTTGAGGTTTGTCATCACATGAAAACAGCTACCTCAGTTTCTGATATCAACAAGTCATAATTCAATAGGGGTCATTGTGAACTGTTAACTGTAAACTGCGATCCAAGGTCACGTCATTTGCATTGATTTAAGTGATTTTGATTATTCACAAATGACAAGCTGTCTGTTTGATGTAAGCTATTTGACTACATGTATCTAGAGGAGCTGCTGTAGACGGCTAACCCCACCTGCCGTCTCTCCATTGGGGCATGACGACCCAAACACGGTAAGGAGGATTACCTATGATCGAGGTGAATAGCTCCGGGGCTGAACTTCCGGCGGCCATGAAGGTTGCCCCGGCAACGTCTTCGCTAAATCCTAGTTTCTGTGGGAAAACAATGTTCGATTCAGTTGCACGTAGTTTATACCCTGGAAAGGAGTGGTTCTATGTTACAATAGTGAAGTCGAAAGCGGATGAGATACTGGAGACTCCCAGGTTAGACATGGATGAGGGACGGTGGAGATGCTATCAGTGTTACACGGGTTATTTGTCAACATCACTGTATGTTAAATGAGACGAGAGCCGGAAATGCCACAACCACATTAAGTTATAAATCACCAATATTGCAGCACATCGTTCAAATATTTTGTCAAGAAAGGTATATCTAATAAATACAATTCTAAAAGAAAAAACTGTATTTGGATCATGGCAACTTCTGTTATATTACCTCACATATCTTATCTAGTGACGTCACAAAATAATCATCACACACTATGGCAAGGGCGACAAACATATAGACAACCATGACGAAGTGTAGTAGTATGGCGCCATGGGCTCTCTCCTCGGTGGTGAAAGCATCCGGTGGGAACTCGTGATAACCTGCAACCAAGCACAAAACAACGCGTGAACGGAAGGAAACAAGACTCAAAAATACATTGTCCACCACGTCAGCCAATGCTGGCTTCTGTCACGTTATTGCCCATGATTAAAAGCCTGGTTCGGAGAACTTTTCCCAGAATAAATGATTGCTATATAACGCCTGAAAACTTCAGTTTGTCATGGCGATGCGCTTTCCATCACATAAAAATTCAAGCACTATACAGTAGTATATGTACGTTCAACAAATAATTATCCAGCATGTACGCAGAATGTCAGGAAACGTGGTGTTTATATATGGTTTCTTGGTGTGTGTGTGGGGGGGACAGTTTGCTCAAATTATTCGTCAAAATAGGCATACAAAGCCACGATGTTAATAAAAACACACATGAATGGAAATAGGTCGGCTTATGCAGGTATGAACTGGACAGGAATTTGTTATCTAAGACGCTGTAAAATAACACGAGACACGAGAGAAGAATTAATTCCTGGTCATTGCTTTAGCCCTTTAAATGAGCATTTGAATAGCGAGTGTATGAAGATTGTCGTGTCCTGAACTGACGGATGTAAAGACACTGAAATACGGTAGGATATTATGGAATAAAGGAGCTCTTCATAGTATGGAATACTGCCGATATTTCCAGATGATTTGTGTTTTTGATTCAGGCGGGGAATGTGGCTGCGTTTCAAGGTGAAGGCATCAAGAAGAATCTGAAACCGTGTTCAACTGAGCATTACCATTCAGTGGCTATAATGGCGAATTGCCATGCAGGAAGCGGTCCTTGGTGGGGTGTTATGTTATGTGTCTAGTTTTTCTCGATGTTAAGAGATAACCAGTTGATGGTGATTATTGAACTAGTGTCATCAGAAAATAACAACAAGCTCAATGAGTTAAATGAATCTCGTTTATGTAAGTCAAATATAGTATGCTACCCAGGATTGAGCCATGAAAGACATTGTATTGTGATGTGGTGTGGAAATTGACCTCAAAAAGACATTCTGGACTCAAAAGCAGGTCAACACAGGATTTCAGAGGCTTAAGTCAAAAGGCTTCAGAAGAGGAATTCCAATGGCAGCAGTGCCGAAAGCTTTGGATAAGTCTAATATTATGCTTCTGTGATAAATATGTGCGCAATGGCAGACTCTATGTTAAGGGATGTAGCTGACGTTTTCAATGAGCCTTCATATTGGCGAAAAAAGATAACAGTTCTCATGTGGTATATCGGATCCTACTCTGCATTTGAACATTGGCTTTGATAGCAACAAACGCGAGTTATACTTCTTCCACTCCAGGGTTATATGTTATATATACCATATGCTGCGAGTAACGTGATGGAAGAGTACACACATATAGCACCAGGAGACTTGTCCAGTTGTTTATTTATTATTTATTGAACAGCTTCTCACAACTAGACCTGGAATACAGTCATTTGAAATTTCTCAGGAAAGTTTTATCTCATGTTCCACGATTATCACTGCTCTGATACAGTATAAGTCATACGCACGGTACACTAACGTCGTAGTACAAGATGTACACAAGTCCAGTGTACAGAGTTGTATACCTGAGAAAATAGTTCTCTGGTAATCTGTATAGTGATGGCGCATCAACATTACAGATGAATTATGAATGTTGACTTAACATGTACATACTCAAAAACCCGTCCTCCTGTCCATTGTGAGCAGCAAAACACGACTAGGGATGTCGCTCGGCTATTTTTAGTGTGGTAGAGATGAGCGTGTCATAGCTCCATCTTTAGACAGAAGACACCGTATGTCAAATATAATTTATTTTAAGTTAGCCAATGGAAGAGGTTATGTATCAGATCGGCTTACTTCGCCCAAATAGCCGTTCAGCCTTGCAACAGGCAGGTCAGCTGTAGTTTAGAGATGGCGATTTATGTGATTGCTCGTGAGCATACTCGTAAAATGCCTTGTAATATTCAATCCATTCATCCGTCAATTAATCCATCGATCGAGCTATCGTTCCTTCCATCGGACAACCAATATGTCAGTCAATAAATCAGTCAATCAGTCAATCAATGATAGAGTCATTCAGTCACTCAGTCACTATAGTCAGAACACACAGATGAAGATATACTTGAGTAAAGCCTTCCTTTTGTCTGTGGTGTTGTCGGTAATGCCCTTTAGTCCACTTTACATTATCTGAGAGGATAAAGTACGGGGCAGGAAGCTCGCCTGGTGCCGCAAGAATCCGCCGGAACTGTAACCCACGCTTGTGTCATCACGGAAACCGGCAATCCTCAAACAGGGATAAAAAAAAAACCCGGCGTCTTCATCAGTGAATGTTCTTACCCTTCGACACGCTTTTTAGACGTGAAGCTGTTAAGAAAGCTCTTTGATTATATTTGCTTCATGGATCCATGTGTTTGTGCACTTCTTTCAAATACTTTCCTTTCCTTCCGCAATACATTGTGTTATCCGCATAACAAAAAGAGATAACCATCTCTGTGAAAAAATCTTGGGGACCTCTAACCCAGAGGGTATGTTAATATCGAAGCCAGCGCGTTTTTCTCCTTTCGTAACAGCGGGTTTTGTTCAAGTGTCAAAGAGATCTAATGAAACATGGATGGTTTTTATTTCTTCCAACTTGAATGACCTTCATTTCTGCATCTGCTCCAACAGGGATCGCCTGGAAATGTGCAGAACACTGGCTTATTTTCAAACAGCCATTTGTGCGTGTAGACAAGGATCGATTGGACAGCCCAAGCAGAAATGCCACAGTGCGTTTGAGTAGACAGCGTCCGTAATCAAATTTCACTTTCCTCTATTGATGTAGTAGTTTATCAAGTATACAGCACAATACTCGACAGACGGCATGGCAGCGTGGGGTGGTAAACGGACGGTGGCAAGCCCCCATCACTGTAGAGGCTCATGGAGGGCCCGAAGACGTTCTTAAACAAACATGGTTTACTCGCACTGACAAAAGTCTTCAGGAAATGATGAACAATCTGCCTATCAATCGATCACAACCTAACGATATTGTCCTCACAAAATGCTTCAATATTGCCGAAATGGAGACAATCCATAATCATTCATTCATATTTTGCATGCCAAAATAACATTGTTACTGATTAAACAAGAAATTGATAATAGTTTCATCTTGAAACGAACTGGCGATGTGAATCAGGACAATGGTCAATCCAGCTGTATTCTGTATAAAACTAAACTGTATAAAACTAAAAGTACCACCACCATCGCACTGCCTCGGGGCTCGGATGTTTTTTTCTTTCACAGCACCTGTGTCGATTCAGGCTACTTTTGACAATTGCTGATAAGCTTATGTAGAGACCAGTAGTTCACCTACAGCCATCGTGCGCTAGGCCGGTCAATACACCAACCAACCATGCTGACATTAGCGTGATGGCTGGTGATTCATTTTTGTGACGTCATTCTATTCCCTAGAGTTGGACTATTTTACAGATAGCACAAAATATATTGCGCTGACAGTAATAGGAAAGCGTAAGGACGTGGGTAAAATAAAAGCACCCAGAAATAATGCAACCGCTAAGCTGTGCTGCCCGGTTACCTTTAATTTTTGAAAGCCTAAGGAACAAGAGCTGTGCTGTGCTCTGAGTAAGTGGATTGTAACATGACTCCTGTCGCCGCCAGTTGTTTATCGCCTACTTCGCAAACATGTTAATTTACAGGCTCAATGAGATATTGGTTTTTACCGACAGAGTTTGGAAACACTAGACAGGTGCCCCAATTCCCTCAGGCTGTTACCAAAGATATTCTCCCTACTGTGGTAACTGATCCTGGCCGCCTAAACAAATCGTGTCAACTCCATACCAAACTCATGGCCTTATCAAATGGATAAAGAATTTCCTTTAAAGGAAAGAGAATTAAAGAGAAGGCATTGATGTACCCTACTGAACAAAGTCGCGCGTGTTCTCAGTGAAAGATTTAATTTAAAACCAAATTCCTTTTAACAGTCCACAACTATTACTTTCAGTCATCAAGTGAATATGCTCCCTTAACAAAAAATATACTGTCTGGAAGATTGTCTCAAACTGTTTTCATAAATTCCTTCTACCTCGTTTTTAGCATTGGAGTACGTCAGTGATGTGTTATACTGCAGATATCTCACGGAATTTGTTCACTTTTACCTATTCAAACATCCCGGTTCGTTAGCTGATAGGCCTCATCCACCCTGCAGGAAGTTCCGTAGCTCTGGATTCAGCTTTTCAACTTCAGCTCATGTGCTTCGGTTGTGGCTTTCAGCCAGGGGAATTATCAGGTTTCATGATGGGGCGGTGAATTAAAAGAGTTCTACTCGTTTCTCTTCACCCAAGAAATCTGGCTGCCTTATATAAATGAAACAAAAGACTTGATCAATGAAATCAAATTAGTTAATACTATCTTTTTAGAACAAACTTAAGGTAGTAGTGGGTGTGGGGCCGGGGTTAGATGGCGGTGGATGGGCTGGAAGGGCTCAGAGAGGGAGACGGTGTGAGCATATAACGATGTGTGGTATGCACACAAATTGTATATGATACCAATGCAATACGTTGGACTGGGTATTGAGTGTTGTTATAGAGTAATACAAAACGGCAGACACTCCATTTCAAAGCAATTGGGGTTGCTAGGATCAATTTTGGGCAGAGCGAACGTAGGCGGAAGACAACATCTATTTGCTGCTTCCGAAATGCTCTCTATTATATGAGCGAAAAAGCCATGGGTATAGTACAATGAAATGATCCATAAAACCTGAGACAAAAATCCTGATGCAACCTGAGGTGAAGCGGACCTGGAATTGGCATCAGGAAACCGTTAAGGCTAATCAAGCAACCCATCAAGGAAAATGCCAAACCAAGTTAAAGTGTGCAGATGGCTGTGCGAACGTGTTCGTCAATTACATGTCGATCTGATGAGAACCAGTTGGCAGACACAGGTTGGCAACGTTGGCAAATAGCACACAGCAGTCTTCGTCTAGAAAAGCTTTTATAGTTATTATGTCGTCCTCTTGTCTCTGGAGCATCGCGTGACATTTTGGTTTTGAAGAAAACAACATAGACAGTAAGGCTGACAAGACGGCCTATAGTTTGCCTGTAACAGCTAGGAATGTATAATACAGAAGTACACCAGTATGGGCTGAATAATTAACCATGCCATTAGCCAGAACCTTTTCGCAAAGACGTGGGCAAAAGGCAAGACTATACTGTATCTTTGTGTGCGCAGTATTTACCTGTCCTCCACATACTAAACGGCTGAGTATAAGCCACCGGAAATCTACCCAGATTGTGTAAGCCGGACACTGATGGAATCTTCATCTCATTGTGCTCACCATACAAGAAGACTTTAAAACCCTCAGAAAAATCGTGCACATTCGTGAAGTGCATCAGTCCATAAACATTGCCGCAAGATTGCGTTGCACTTTGATTCAAGCAATAAATTTCTCCAAATCCCAACGACAGATCCTAAAGCTCTTAATACTGCAGATAATACATCGGATTAGGAAATGCACGCTGCTCTGTTTACATGTTAGGATATTAAATTAATAAACCCAATGACAGCCTTATTACGCTCGACTCATCTCCGTAAATATTCCAGGTGAACTGATGAGACAACTGGTAGGATTCAGTCTGTATTTGCCAGGGGAGAACTTGAAGCCTGGGGAAGATGAGCCTGTATCTGAAATGCCTGTTTCCATCCAATACATGGCAGGTAATTAAGTCATCGATGAATAGGCATCGGCTAGATTGTGACAAAAGAAAAGAAAACTCTCGTTCTCATCTCCAACTTTAAGCAATCCTGGAAAATGTCAAAGGTAACAAACGCCTTGAGGCACCCCAAACAGCACTCAACTGCAGTCGGCTGGTCCGCCTGTAGGTCAACCACTGTAATTGTAACGTCGGCAATCCGAGCGGAATCGTGAGACTGGGCTATCCTCAGATAACAGAGCCAACAATGACTCACCGATACTCTTAATTACTGACCCATGATAACTACATGACTTTTTGACACACAGTAATAATCATGCAAAACCAAACGGCTGTCAACAGGCCAAAACGTACAAAATGCGAAGCCAGTGTTCTTGGCTTCAAAACAGGGTGGAACTACACGTGTACGTGTAGTGACAGCATTAAGGGCTTGAGTAAGGCCAAGTACAAGTCCGATTATAAAATACTGAAAGAGCATCTGCAACACAGCAATGCAAATGACTTATGAACATTACATGGTAAAATATGAGGACACCGCCTCACGCACTACACGAACATGGCCGAAATCATTACACGAACATTGCCGAAATCAGTACACGTGCATTACCTAAAGGAACAGTAGAGCACTCCTCCAAACTATACAGAAACATGCATTGCAATATCAGGGCATTGAATACGTAACACAGTAATATTGTTCAAGTTTCACAAAGACTTTGCCTTAAGTCCAACAGTATGACGCCACTGCCTTAAATAATACCGAGGCATCGTCCACTCGGTAAGAGGACACTGCCTCAATCATTACAGGGAAACTTAAAACGCAGCAGAGAAAAAGTCGCCCTGGACAAGTAGTACCTACGTTTAAATTCTATATTTCACTCTTATACAAGCAAATAATGGTACAAACTGCCCCTGAACTTGAAATGACCAGAGGCTGCCTATATAGGAACGTCCTTCAGATATTTGGACGAGTAAAGGTTACCGATGAATGCCGACCGTACAAGGTCAATACACCCATTTCTAGACAAGCAAATGGTAAATTAAGTTCACAGAGTTGACGATGAATGAACAACCATTAACAAATGGGGCTTCTGGTGAAGACTACACGGCCATGAAAAGCCTACATACACATGCCTAGGCAAGCAAATAACAAATGAGGCTTCTCGTGATGACTGCACGGCCATGAAAAGCCTACATGTACATGCCTATGCAAGCAAATAACAAATGGGGCTTCTGGTGAAGACTACACGGCCATGAAAAGCCTACATACACATGCTTAGGCAAGCAAATAACAAATGGGGCTTCTGGTGATGACTACACGGCCATGAACAGCCAACAGTTTCAGTCCTAGACCAGCAAGTAGCTCACGATCCCCCTTGTGAAAGGGTGTGAATGGGTGAGAGGAGATTTCCGTTGAAGGAATAGCGGTAAAAACCGATATGCTTCTTCTTAGACCAACAAAAGCTGTTAAAACAGTTAGAGGGTATCAAAGAGCTGAAAAACATAATATCCTCATACATTTACAAGTAGGTAATTGTGTAAGATTGTTTTGTTTGGACGGTTTAAAAGCGTCTCTAAGATCAATATTTTCTGGCTGGGTAATAAAATGAAAAAGTGAAATTACACGACATTGAATATACTGCACTGTCCATATGTGACTTAAAAAAGTGTCGGTCTTAACACTGATGGTAATGTAGAGGACGTCCTCGCAGGCATGTTTGAAAGTACGAGAATATTCAAACGGGGCGAGTTAGTTAGCGTCACGTCAAATGCTTGCAGTTTGTCAACACCTAACTCTCGCTAGCCCGGCTATCCATTATCGCCTGTGGGCGACCTGATTACTGGGTAAATTGAATTCCCTGTCTTAAAGAGGTAATACAGCCAGAATGCGATTACTAAATGGTAAGTTATAAGCAATGCAGGCGTTGTTTTAATTACCTACGAGAAATCCAGGCGGCATTAACACCATTAATGCCCACCTTTATTAAGCGTCTCGGACAAATCCACTTATTTGCAGTCTAATATTGATAAATTCCTCTCCAGTATCTTGAAAAAGACCCCGACGCCTTCCAGGGTGAGCATTCATTAATTAGATATCAGATATCAGTAGAACGTGACTCACATAGCAGGCCTGTTTCATGTGCTTCAGTCATGCAATATTTAGATTACATCTCTTCTTTGATGTCCATGGAGAGCCTGTTAACAATAGCTGACGTATTAAAACTTTTAATTAGAAATCTAAATGACAATTTAACGATGGAATCCAATCCAAGTGTCAATAAATACATACTAGATTTACAAAGACTTATACCCGTGAAGTTTATTTCATCTCAGAACTGACAACTACAAAGGTAAAAAAAATAATTTGTTAATTATATACAATTTGTCTGAAAAGGAAATATGGTTCTCTCCATGAATTTGTCTTATCAGGTAATTACTTTCGGTAGTTTCAAATCAGATTCTAAAGAGGTTTTTCGTTTTGTCTTTTCTATAATTTTTTCAATATTTTAAAAAAGTTACAAACGCATCAAATATTTCTCATTTTACGTAACTTTCCTTATATCACAAGAAAGTATAGTTTCATTAAAACGACAAAGAAGAACAAAAAGCGACTTTGGGAGAACAATTGCTGAAGATGCACATCAAGATACCTGACGGCACCAGAAAAGCGGGTCTAATTTCTTATCGGCATTAACTGCCGATCAGCAAAGACTAAAATTCCTACGCCAGTGCTTCCACCGTTATTTGTACGAAAATGACATTCTCTTTTATTTCTTCAACTTGAAACACAATAAATTCAGTCACACAATATTTGACAAATGCAAGGAGGAAACACGTAACCACCTGTAAAATAACAATGTTTCCCTTTACACTGATTACAAACCATTAGAGAAATTGAAAAGCACTCGCCGAGATTGGCCAGTAGCTGTTTATTGCTGCTAGCAGGACGACGGATCGTGCATCGCATCATTGCTCTGGTGTAGAGCGGGTATACTGAGATTTTCCAAGCACGTACCAACTCCATCTGCACAACGTCTCCCTGGTCAAATGGAACTTTTCATTTGTCCAACTTTTTATGAAGGTGAAGTATTGATTCGTCGCTTGTTTCATAATCTAGCATATGTATTTCAGTTGACTACAACTTCATTCGACAAAAACGTATTGTAATATTGGCGCGGTCCCCCGTGGCCGAAGGAGTTAGTGCGCCAGCGCGGTATTATGACCCCGTGCCTCTCACCAATGCGGTCGCTATGAGTTCAAGTCCATCTCATTCTGGCTTCCTCTCCGGCCGTACGTGGGAAGGTCTACCAGCAACCTGCGGATGGTCGTGGGTTTCCCCATAATATTGGTCGCCGTCGTATAAGTGAAATATTCTTGAGTACGGCATAAACACCAGCCATTGCGACTCATGTAGCAATAACGGCTTAACAGTTTTCCCACAAAAACAGACCTGAATTACCATAGGCAGGAAAGCTTTCCCCAATACAACATTTTATCTTTTACGTTCATTTCTGCCCGAAACAGTAGTCCACCTCGTTGATGATGTTATCAAATTTCACATAAACATTTTTATATCCAGGAAGCTATCCTTACTTATTGGTAAGTGAACAGTTTGTAAGAAATGTATACTTTTTCGGCCATCACACAGAACTGGGGTCCGCAAAATACCCCAAATGATCCAAGTCCCAAATTGGGTGTAGCGACTGTGGAAACATGTAGCATCAACATCTGTAGTCATGGAAGCTATAAAAGGTGTATATATGGGTCCCTATAAAAGGTGTCCTAGGCCAAGTCGATTTTGGCAGGGTGTGACGTTGATATCAGTAGTGATAATAGTTACATTCGACTTTGGCTACGATCACTGTGTTACAACGATTCTCCAGAAAAGCCATCAGGTTGTGTCCATCGTGGCAACGTAGAACGTTAACAACGGTTATTATGGCAGCCACGGTCGACTTCGCCTACTACCGCTCTGAGATGCGAGATTTTGCAAAAGACATTTCAATCCCAGATCATGCGAGATGGCTATAATGTTCTAAATAATGATAGCATCAGTCTCTGGGAAATAGTTAATATTTTATAAGGGTCGGCTACTAAATGCGGGAAAAAGTCCACGGGTCCTCACGCCCCTTTCGAGCAACCGCCATAACAATTTCAAAAGAAGACATTTCATACACCAATGCATGCTTCTTTTCTGTTAAATGTCGTGACGATAAGATTTCTGGGAAACTTGTACTGTACGACGCATAACCAAAGAATTCCTTGTGATTCTGTATGGCACTTAGCCCCTGATCTCCTTGCCAACTGCATTTTTGTATAATTACAAGAAACATAAAATCTTATTATTTTTTCTCATGAGTCAGTCAATCGTGGCAGGATTCGTGAACTCTGGATGCTCTGCCTACCAGCTTGTCTCAGGCTTCCGTCTTCTCCTTGACTGTGGCGGAGTATGCCATGATCAATGGGCCATATACTTTGCACAACTTACACGTCAGCCAGCTGACATAATGACATCTGAAACAAATGTTGAATTTGTCTACACAAAGGCAAAATACTGGACATAATTTGACGAGGGTCCTGTGTTTTGCAGCAGCAAAGGACACTTGGGATTAATGTACAGGGAATCAAAAGAATACAGCTGACAGGTTTGTTTGACAAATGCTTGTAGCGTACCTTTGACAGATTGCGACAATATCCGTACTACAGATTGTTCATTTTATACACTCCATAACCAACCATGACTTTGCCATGACTATACTAGGCGTACCAGCCATGGCATGGCACAGTATTTCCAAGAATGACTCAGTTTTAACATTCTTCGAGCAACCTTCAAATAACATGACTCACAAATGACAGATGAAATTGTCTTCCCACAGCCGACCATTTATCGTTACACATGTATACATGTACTAGCTGTACGTAGCCAGGAAACATTACCATATTTAGGCCAGAGTTTGGATGTGGACCCAATAGAGCAGAAAGGTTTAAGCGGCGCCGGATTACGATGAACTGCGGGTGGGTACCAGGTCGATGTGGCCGTTCCCGACAGGATCTGTGTATCAGTCTGGCCCCCTGCGCTCCACTCTGATTGAAATTCCATTAACTAGACATTTTAAGCTGATTGTTCGGTGTGAGTTCTATCTAGTGAGAGGTGGAGGTGTATTCTCTGAAAGCAGTGCATGCTGACTGCCTTTAGAATCCATGTCGCACCACTAAAATGTGCTCAGTTGTTCAAAGAATGGTTCCAAATCAAAGAGGGTTTCTCTCTTCTCACAGAGAAAACCTATAGCTTCAGAGATCCTTTAGAAAATAAATGCGACAACAACTTAGTGACATATCTTCCCATGAAACTGCTTATGGTCAGTGAATTATGCAGGCGGTTTAGAACAACTCATCATTCGAATATCAGTGTTCTTTTTCTTGTGGCTAGGCAGGTTCTTAAAGAAGAATAAAACATAAAAACCATGCCTAAATCAGATGAAAGAGCGTGAAAATTTATTTGCAGATATATTCTTTAATATCTATTTTGATTTTCTCTTTCAGGAAAAAAGAGTAATAATAATAATAGTAAAAGAGAAAAGTAATTTGCATGGTACTAGTATTGATTTACGACCACCTCTGGTATGTATTGTTTTTGCGTAAAAGTGACGATGTTACACATGTTTAATAAATATATTTGCATTAGAATTTGGACTTTTCATCTAACAAATGTGTTCTTCCTGGAATTAGATCATATTTATATTTTTAATATATTCATAAATATTGTCATCATTCAGATTGAATGCATATATTTGAATGTAAGCAACATTCATGCATCACATCCTTATTTAGAGCATTACTATGCAAAAATTATATAAACCAGAACCGCCATACAAAATATTTTTCTTTTCTCTTGATTGAAAAAATCAAAATAAATATTAAAGACCATATCTGCAAATAAATTTTCACGCTATTTTATCAGATTTTGGCATCGTTTTATGTTTTCTTAATTTAATCTTAATTTTTCTTAAAATCAGGCCTCTGTACGTTTTAAATAATTTTGGGGAACAAAAGTGCGTTATGTTCCACATTTACCTCCATGTCAATAAAATGACGGACGTGAGAGCCTGTAAGGATATAAAAGGCTTCAAAATGAAATCGTCCTTACTCCATCAATCAAGTGTATTCTTGCCGAAGAAGATATTAAAACGTATCTTGTCTTATTTTCACTGCTGCAATATCATTCATAATAAGAACAAATCACTTTAATGTGAATAATATATGAAGTCGCTTAACCCTAAATATTCCGAATACAATAACTGCCAATGTTTTGTTACCGCGCACTTGCATTTAGGGATTGACAATGGCAATCAGCTACAGTCCCAAAAGCCTGTCCCGGGACTGCATACGACACAGATACTATATGACACAGAATAGCTGGTGATCTCTACAACATGGAACTGGTAATACCAAAGCAGTGATATAAAAGCAGCTAAATGTTTCAAACAGCTATAGGAAACTGCTGGTCGCTTAGTAACAGAGATTCACAATGAACAATCGGACACATATGTGCCTACTGAAATTAGTCTGTCACTGTGTCGTGCCCATAGCTTTTAAAGATAGCGTGACTGGTTCAAAAAAAAGACAATCGTTTTCACCAGAGGTCCTGCCAAGAAAACCCGGACCTGCAGGTTTTATGAAGAGAGTGTAATCCATGGTTGAGCCACTACTCAATCTCGTCCATGTTTCGATAGGTTATTGCAGAGGCTTGGCCAACCAGTACCGTGGGCAGCAGCTCACGACCTGACAATAGCTTGGCCAGCCAGTACCGTGGGCAGCAGTTCACGACCTGACAACAGTTTGACCAGCCACTACCGTGGGCAGCAGCTCACGACCTGACAACAGATTGACCAGCCAGAACAAGCTATTCTTCCTGGGTAGATTTGGTTGAGGGAAACAATGAAGCAGCTGAGGAGATGACATCAACCAGACCATTCTAGTAAAAATCTAGGCAGCTGCTTTGTATTTAAGAGTTAACAACATAGAATCCATGCCTACTTTTAACTTCATCACATTGCTAGCTTTATTTAAGCTTATACCAAGATTGATAATGAGATGGATCGAAGGACACAAACAAGCTAAACATGCATTAGAAGAGTATATCCAACCCTTAGATGGCTAATGTTGCGTTTGGACACGTCTTTCCGGGTGTACTACATAATAATCTGTTCTAACAAAACCTCAGGTAAACCAAACGTGAGTTCCAAACTGAAACGTCTTCTGTGGAATTATTTCTTGGTTTTCATTTGTTTCGCTGTGGTAGAAAGCTTGAACATAAACGAAATCTTAGTTGTGTATTTGATTTTGTTCCACCTGGCCTTGTTTGATTAGCCTTTAATTTGCTCAGTGACCTTGAAACATAAAGCATTAAGGTTTGGTAGGTGATTATTCCCACAGAAAGACTTTCGTTATTTCGTCTTATCGGTTCCTCTCATACGAAATTTGCGGTATTCTCTACCCATTTGTTCATGTCTATTTGTTATGCAGAACATTTTAAATGGTGCTTACAGAATTTTTCCTTCTGTAGAGTATGCCAACGCGTTCTAAACGTCCAGCCTCAACGTTCCATTAATATGTCAAGTGTTACACGATGAAACAAACCAACACATGGACACATTAGCACTGGTAAATAAAAGAGAAACGTCCGGTTATACAGTGATGTGGGCGTCTGGCATGTAGCAACGCATTCACCAACTCAGATTTGTCCATACCTTCCGGATAAATGGAAGTACTTTTATGCGAGGAGACGTTAGGTTATTGAAAATCAATAAACCCTTGAGATATCGCAAGTTAACCAATTACCAAATGATGACTGATAATACTTGGGTTCCGCCGCGGTTCACTTTAAGATTTCGCTGATTGAAGTGCTAAATATTGTGGCAAGACTGTTTGATTCAATCAGGCTTGGGTTGAGGTGGTACAGAATCGATTCCCGAACGACCAGTTCCCGGGGATACACTCTTGGCAAGCATGCCCTGAACCCTCGTCTGACCAGCAGCCCAGCGGTCCACTCGATATAGCCCCATTGTCAGATATTATTTGATTCTGGAATGATCAAAACCTATAGATGGCCACGAACCAGTTGTTTTGAGATTATTATTCCTTCAGGCTGGCTTGCCGTGAAAAGCTCGTTCTCTGACGCGAGCTCCTTTAGTTACGAGGTCCTGTCCAAATTCCCAAAGCAGACGCCTTGTAATTGGAAAGGCTCATCCCAGAGAAGTGAATTTACCTGTTCTTTCCTGACAGCTTCTGCCAGTTACTGCCTCATTCTGCCCTTATCAGCTGTCATTGGTGGTGAAATGGTGTGTCGAGAGCTTTACTGGGATGTAATAACCTGGTTGTCATTTTGGAAGAAACGGTTTGTCAACGGCTTCAGTGAAGGGTTGTAAGCTGATCAAGGACATCTCAGGCTGACTTCAACTTCCACCGACAAAAAACAACGGTTAGCAAAAACGTATACATGCCACATTGTATTGTATATGGAAGTGTACGGACACAGGTTTCACACCTTACTTCAGATGGCAATAATGCACACGGACAAAGGTTTCACCTCTTGCTTTAGATGGA
This sequence comes from Acanthopleura granulata, assembly GCA_016165875.1. Lineage (NCBI taxonomy): Eukaryota > Metazoa > Mollusca > Polyplacophora > Chitonida > Chitonidae > Acanthopleura > Acanthopleura granulata. The sequence continues at coordinate 1,775,093 of JABBOT010000010.1, forward strand.
AATAATGGGACAAAGATATAATAATATACTGGGACAAAGATTTCATATCGTGGTCAGGATGTGTACGGACAAAGGATTCATATCTTATCTGAGATAGTATAATAATGTGCACGGGTAACCATGTCACACTCTTTGCACAGGGAAACAAATGTGCATGTAGGCTCGGAAAGGCCGAGTTTCATGTTAGATTATGTAACAAGGCAGATCTCTGGATGGAAACAGATCCCAGATGTATGTCACACGCTACTATATGATACATATGTAAAGGGACAAGGATGTCAAGGTCTACTAAATGTGTACGGACAAATACTAGATCCCGAATTCTGGGTGATAAAACAGCCATCGAGACATACTCTGTGTAAAAATAATGATTACATACAAAGAACGTGCGAAGATGTCAAACCGTTGAAACAAAAATAGTCAATTTGGTTAGTAGAGGCTTTGAAACAAAAATAGTTAATTCATTCGTTGCATCCTTCGTTATCTCACCGTTAAGCTAATTTGGTTAATAATTTACTCCTCCAGCGACCAAGAAATGCCTTTTAATCAATTATTGTAAATTAAGTATCACATTGATCGTACAGATTGGTAATGAGTTTCTGGTAGACTATAGACCATGCATACACAAATCTCCCTAGGAGATACCGTCAGAGCTACCGTCGGAGGTACTGTCAAAGTTACCGCCAGCAGCATATATTCCCATCAAACTCTTTGTCTCTATGAAAACACACCGGTATTTCACAAGCTGCCGATTTCATCCGCGATCATTAAGGGCATTATCGGCATGTTTCTGCTGCAGGCCTGACATTCTCTGGATTTCCCCGATCGCAGAGTTACAGAGGTTGTTTATCGTTAAACCGTTAATGGTTTCAAAGAACATTTGACTTCCGTTGGAACTGCCATTCATGGGTTTTGCGTCAAGTTTGAATTTATACTCAGTATTTATGGGGATCGGCAAATGCATATCATGCCCAGTGCATATAAACTTGCTTAGGGCACGAAAAACACCAATAAATTAAGCACATAGGGTGATTTCGGCAATAACCAACCTGAGTTCTAATTATCAGTAATTGCGTTCTCAGTGATTGCGTCAGACCTTGCATGACAATTACCTCGTATCACTTGCTCAGGCTGCAGGTCGATTTCTTCCAAGGCGGCTCCCTGCACTATCCATTCTGCGTGTTACTTCCCAGCAGTTGTGAATTAGATGAGGTGTTCAAAAAAAACAAGGCCTTCTTCCAAAACACGGTGCAATCTTCGGCGTGCCAAGCCCAAAGTAACATAGAGACACCAAACTGAGGATATGTTACGAACCAAAGCATCCATAACGAAATGTCCAGTAACAAAACAGCAACTAAGGTAAATACAGTAACAAAAATTGTGTATCCAGCACTTTGATTGAGATCAGAGAGAAACTCACCAACTCTTATCCCTGGAGCCACACAAATAGTGAATGCTAAAGTTCCACACAAACCACGTCGATCGCATTCAGAGTGTAAAATTATCAACAAAACGCGCGTAGAACATAAAAGATACAGAACCCAAATGTTGCATTCAGAAAATAAATACAAGAACCATCTGGAGCCGGACGAATAATTAACGTGATTAAAGCATTCACAGAGTCAGACAGATGTCCAGTACGTTGATTACACTCTGCGGAGGGAAATACACAAACAAAAGCATACAGCAGTGATTGTAACAATTAACAGGAAACAAACAAAAAGTGCAAATCAAGCCTACCGAAAGAAATATGGCCTCACTGTGACGACGACAAGGGTGAAAACACCGAGTGGTTAAACACCGGAAATGATGATTAATGATTAAGACTAAATTACCAAGTGCTTTTCGTTAATTAGATGAAATGGGACTGAAGTGTGAGCTGTCAAAAATGCATTCTTGCCTAAATGTGGCATGCTGTAACAAACACGAGAAAATAAGACACTTTATCACTTCCCTGGCACGTAATTAAATTGCCTTTTTGTGAATTGCGAGTTGTTTACAGCTTGTTTGCCTCCCAGAAAAATGACAAATCCTCGAGGCGACTGATGTTGAATTTCAAGGTTAATTAAGGGCGTTGTAGATGGAGTCAAGTAGATGTAGCATGTTTATGAATATTCTGGAAGAAACATTATCGACAACGTCACACGAAATAGTTCCTGAAATAGTTCCTCGTATATTCATCACAGACAAATGTTGCTTGTTTTATCTGAAAATGCGCTGAGCCAGGACACCTGAATTACATGATGGTAGTGATGCGGAAATCTATACGGACAGAACTGTTCAACTAATCTCTCTCGGTTACTTTCGGCACCTGCAAGTGGTTTTCAATCGTAGCACACTAGTGTTCTCAAACAATTTGCTTCATGGGCAAATTTTAAGCCTTGATAGGCATCTTTACATACAAAACCTTGTTGTTGTTCTTGTCATGTGGGATAATGTTCTTCATTCTTGATCACGAGTGTATCTATCAAACGCTTGTAGCTGTATAGCGGTCATTTTTTTCGTGTTTCATTTTGTATGTCGATGCTTCTTGAGTGAATGACAGATATGGCGGCCTTTCTTAATTTCTCTGGTTTTGCTTAGAAACCTTCGACAGAGATTACAATGAACGCTTGGGCCGGAGCACGTTATACTGACTAGGCCATGCCAAGCAGCAGCCCAGCTTGCAGTAATATATTAAGAATCATCAGCCTGGTTATCATAAGAGAGTCAAGCTGCAGCGGCTGTGTTTCCCATATCCACCTTGTATTCTTCACCTACAAATGCACTAGAGCATTTCAGCGAGCTATTGTTCAGTAGACACGGGGTACATTTCACCACAGAAAACATCTCCCAGGGTACTTAACCTTTGTTTGTGTTAATACTATATAACAAAGCACCTTGGGTATGGAATACAAATATACATACAGGTAACGTGAGTCGTATGTGGATAATATATATAGCATTAAACGTCATCTTATATGTCCGTGGACAGCCTGTGATCGTCATGGCATTTCTCGTGTTGCGATATTACCGACGTGGCCGTTAAGCCTTTAAGGTTCATTCATTCGTTTTTCATTCGCAGAATACAGGGCAACAAAGACAAAACTAACATGTTTCGCCAGCTGAAAGCTTCCAGTTGAAGACATAAAAGTTGGCTGTCCAAAATTAACGGCGTTTTGTAGATGGTATCTAAACAGACATTGTCTTTAAAAGGTTTAGGGGACGATCCTGCATTGGTAAAGCACGTATAAAATAAGCTCTCTACGAAACATATACGGAATCAAACCTGAGACATGCTGTAATTTGACAATAAACATGTGATTATATAGTTCAAAACATTACGATGATATCAGACATTATTTGGGACGAAAATTGTTCGTGGTTAAACAAGCGCATATTAACAAGAGCTGCGACATTCACCGCCTCGGTGGTCTAGTGGTTAGAGCGTCCGCCTCGAGGCCGGGAGATCCAGGCTCAAGCGTGGGTCGAGTCATACCAAAGACTTTAAAAATGGTACTTGTTGCTGCCTCGCTTGGCGCTCAGCATTGAGCCGCCAGTATTCTTCTACTTTAGAGGACGCTTGGCGCCTAACTTTAACAGTAGGAATAATCTTAACAGTAGGTGTGTATCGTCATAGGTTAAATTACGATATAGCCGGCCAGTACCAGTCGATCAAAGGTATTCCTGTAATATTAACACAAACCATAATTTGTTTGCCTGTTTCCGTATAAAGCTTCACCTGTGTGCTCATGGAATTGGCTGAATCGCTCCTCACTCTCCCTCCCTGACTGACACAGCCAGATCAATAATGTACGAAGTGAATGATAAGGTATCTGTGTGCACACAAACACTATGATATGTACTGGAGACATGTTGACTAGGGACATATGATCCCTTTATTCCCGTGCAGCTGGAATGGAAGTGCGATCACACAGTTTCATTGTTTCCGTGTCGCTGTAAATGATGGCTATTATAAAATGCGGCGCGTGGGTGTCTCATTTGCTTGCACATCTGTTTCGTTTGTAAAAGCCTGTATGGGGTGGAGGTTTGCCTGTAGTTGAGGAAGGGTTGCTCTGCATTTGCCTCCTCGGTATGTTGACAAACGAATTGCCCACCCTGATGACCACGATGTAATCGATAGGCCAAAAGAATGAAGGCTGCTATCATCTTCTGGACACAGCAACAATGCCCAGCCTCCGAGCCCCATCATTATGCCTACTATCGGCTAATCAGCGATTGTGTGCCCGGTTAGCACGCCGTCTCCCTGGGCACACGAATCGCTAACGACCATGATCAGTCTGTACTTACAGCGGGGCCTCTCTAGTTCATCATAAAAACCCTGCCAAAAACACGACGAGCGTTCAAACGTTCAAAAGCGTTCACGACGCTTGTGGAAGAATTGCCAACGGTGTCTCATTGGCCTGCGCCTTTCGGGTATGACCTGTATAAAAGAGCTCTACATACGTGGAACACTGGAACTCAGTCCCCCGGGGTCATTATCACCAGAGGAAACAACTGCCCCAGCAACAGCTCCGCATCAGCTCTCACGTGCCACCAAATTCCTCACTAATCATCCAATACTTATCGACCAGAATCAATTATTCTGCACTCCTTCGGCTTAACATGGTATAAATTAATCCCGAAATATAGATAGACTGTAACGCATTACCCTTAAGGTTAGGCTTTCGATTAATGCAGTGTCCATGTGCAACGCTATAGGGTGGAAAATAATACTGATGCTATGTGTGTATGGAATCCCTGGTGCGTGTACTCTGCTTCCTTAAGCATGGTATATGACTCGACCCAGTAGAACGAAGCGAGAAATCCTATTAGAATCAGGAATCATACAGCATACAGATTTAGTATCCGGCGACAGAGGGCTGTGATGATAAGCACCGGAAATTACCGACGGCTATCCGTGACCGCCAATCCCGGATCAGCTGACAAACTGTGTTATCCAGTCAGGAAATGGACAAAGTTCAAAGAAACTAGAGCAAAAAAACACAAGTAACAATGTAATTATTCGTTTCGATCCCCCTATAGTTGGAGCAGCAGCGTTTTCAGCACGGATCCGTATGCGCCACACCCACAATTTAACACGCTACAATCATGGCATTTCAAACAAAAATGTATCCGCAGCAACAATCTTATGTCAGAACAATGCTCTGGTTCAGATTATTAAAATATTTCCCTCTTCCCTGCTAGTAATCCACATGGAACACTCCGTCATGTAGTCCACCATCAGGCAACCTGTGACGCCTTTTGTCAAAAAATAAATAAAAAAGTAAAACTGTATGTTGCAAGAGAGAACTCATACAAAATGCTCACTTACCTGGTACTGTGCAAATTTCTGTGGCATTAAAATGCCTAATAGATGTGAGAAGGTGGTGGTAGTTGCCCCATATGATGGAGTGAGCACTCGCGGTTGTTACAGACGTATTTATCTTGTTTATGGGGTAAGCTGTAGTTGATTCTGTCGTTGTGGTCAAATTGCCGGAGTATGGCTCCATGGTAGACAGAGTAACGTTCTCCCTGCTGTCACCCGTCAATGCTGTCAGCAGGTCGTCGGTCGCCAGTGCCATGGCCTCCTAAAGCTTGTCAGCTCTCAATTCCAGGACAGACGGCTTAGAGCATGAGAAATTCCTGCAGCGCTCCAGGAGACAGAAACCTAACCACAACGTGAAAGCTCGTCGTGAGTTTAACAGAAAGCCTTCCGGGTTTTAGTTACGTTGTTGAAGAGCTATTGATTTGGCTGCATGTCGTACTCAGTGCTCTGCGATACTGATTCCCTGCACGTGAACAGTATTCTAAAGCGATGTTCTAAAGCATAGAACCAGTCCGATTCCGCCTTTACTGACTAGTGGGTCCAGCGGTTGTCCCTCTACCTTCGCCTACATACCCGCTGTCCCCCACATTTGCCGATCCCACATCGGCAGCGCTCACCTTTATGCTCCGTCCAAACTGAAGAGGGTAGAATAGAGTAGATGGTTGTGAAGGCTGATCGATACGCGTGGACTGGATCAGATCCAAAGCCACCTGTGATGTAGCATAGCGCAGAAGCCGTGAAATCCTTGGAATTCAACTGAGAGTTTTATCGGCTGCCTCCCAGCTTACAGTGTATCATCTGCTCGGCTCAAAGCCACTCTCTGGCGGGACAAAACGTCAAGACGTGACCCGATGTTTGGCCTGTATAAATTACGTCCATTTAGTTACAGCAGGTTTGTTGGTTCCAACAGCCACCGGCCGCAGACAAGCGATTCCGAGAAACGAGACCTATACATGGATAAAATGACTAACCTTATTTAACCAGGCGTCATCGCAAATCCAACACTTTCGCCCACGAAATCAAATGCACTGCTCTTTCTTCCTTAAATGTAAAACTTGTGTAATCAATAAAACTGCAATTTATTACATACTTATCCAAACACGAATTTGTCAAAACATAACTGGTGGATGGTATGGTCCGTGAACTATTGATTACGTAACGCAAGCTGTGCGCGAAAGCGTTTGCCGATTCATGCCCCGAGCTCTTCCAAGTTAATCGCCTCATAGGCTTTTCCTCACCATTTTTAGTAATATTCTCAGGTACCATGGAAACCTTTCCTCCGCTTTTGCCTGAGGTTTGCCCCTATCTATCAGACTCGCCCACGCAGCGCGGATTGGTTGGCACCGAGCTGCCAACCATTGTTGTCTAAAACCGATCATATTTGTATGGTCTTGTCCGACTGGAACAACTCGCCTGCCGTGGGAATGTGCCAGGAATTAAGTAGCTGCCACACGTGATTTTATATACATGTTCTTTTGTCCAGAGAAAAAAGCTCTTGAATCCCGGCAGTTTTAACCAGTCAGAGTCTATAGTGAAGCATGTGTCACCTACCGCTATAATGAGCGCACCATAGCACACCTTGTAATATAAGGATGTGAAAATTAAATAATTGATGACTACTGCATTGTATTCCCCAGGACATATAGATAGGGTGACATTTCAATATCCTATATTAAAAGACGATGGCACTTTAGTAATTAATTTCATTACAATGGCACAATCTATATGGAAGATGAATGTCGCTGTATTTATTTATAGTGGAGTGTTACATCACAGAATGAATCATTACGGCTTGACGCCATGACGTCAATACTACATTCGGATATCGCAGACGATGGCCATATTACAATGTGATAAGACGAAGATTTTCAGAACTAAACATGACAGATGTTATTTTCAAGTAGAAAGCACGAAATGAGGGCTACAGATAATTTCTAACATGCAGACCTGGATGATTTTCAACCGAGATACAATACCTGATGATTTTCAACCAATGCATTTTGACATTCAGACACTGGCGGGTGCGTTTAATATACAGTACCATACGAGAGATACCTTCGAACATCCAACAGGAAACGACAACAAGCGACACACTGAAATGCCCAGCAGCACACCACCGTGACATGCATTTAAACACCCAACATTATGTGACTGTCACTGATACCTTCAAAACTCCAAGGACATACCGCAATTACTGGTACATTCAAGCAACAATAACAGATCACAGAGACTTGTACAAGCATCCAACAACATATTTGTGAGGCGGAAAACAGCAATCAAATAAAGAATAAAATAAAGAATGTCAAACACTTAACACACAAAAACGTTTTGACCAAAACAGAAAACACACACACATCCAGACATAAGAGTGATAGAGGTCGAGGGTAATTAAACTGGAGCATTGGAGAGCTAAGCGCTCGAATCAAGCAAGTGGACTTTTCAAAAGATGGCATGCCGGAGGGCTTAGAGTGACAATTATCACGTGGAAATGCGATTTCACGTATCCTGTGGGAAAAATGGAGTTCGATTTTCCAGATTTACATGTGTCCAGATGTGCGTGCTTCCAGGAAAGGTCAAATAAACCACTTACTGTACAGACGTATAGGAATGAATATTAATAGCTGCCATAAAACCTAACATTGCTGAAGCTTTTATTTGATGATCCCCCTTGGCACTGGTCTTGGAATAGTGTGGGAAAACGCAGTGTGCAGTATCAGTAGACGGTTTAATCGATGCCTCGGTACACACTCAACAAGGTATAATAGTAAAGAAAAGACCTGGCTTGTAAAGCAAGGCATATACCGCGATATAAAATAATTAATAGAACAAGGAGCAATTGTGCACCTTTTCACTCTAACACGCCAGTATGACTTTTATGATGAAAAGCCCATATCTTTCTGGACTAAACAGAAAATAGTTAAGGCTGCAAAATCTTGATAATGTGAGAAACTACGACATGGAGAGTAAAACCAGAGCAATGACGACAGTGTGGTAGTTTTCAAAAAGTCACTCGTTATCGTGAAACCCGGCTACTAGTCAGTTTACCTCAGTTAGGGTTTTATTCCAGTGTTCATATAAGTGTTTAAGAAGGAATAACTTACACACCGCCTAGCATCATGGCTGTATTGATGTTAAATGCACTATACTAGGCGCCACTCATCTAGAATTTCTCAAAAAACTATGCTGTCATCACATTTAATACACATTCACAATAACATGAAAACAAAGAAAAAGGACCAGGCCTTGGGAAGGCTTAGTCTCCCAAAGCACAGATAGAAATCAGTTATCTTTTTTACATTTGCTGCTGTTAAGGAAGTAAATGTCAAGAACGTATCTGGTGTATGTGTGATGAAATGGTTTGACCGCTTACTTCTGCGCAATCTATTGTCTTAAGGGCAATTTCTTGAGGTGTGAATACTGATTAATTAAGGTTCCATTTCTTGGACTATTTTGCAATTATAAGTAACTGACCTCTTTGGTTTCGGCACATAGCCGTGAAAAATGACGTGGCAGGGCAAAGAATGAGCTCTTGGATTTATAAGCCATGATCGTGTCCAGCATTCTTGGTTTAGTCAAGTAATTTTGAAAAACATTGCCTCTGATTAAAGTCTCAAATCTTTTAAGTATTCCATTCTAACGTATAACACCGCAAAGTCTATTTTTAAGTACCGGTATTACATTTACAGAATGTCACGCGGGGAAAATATTTATAACTAACAGTATTATCGTTATTAGAGATTACACTTTCTTAATATATAGCAAAGGTTCTAGTGCTGAAATTGGTTGAGACCTGTCCGGGTTTCGAACCAAGGACCTCAGAGTCAGGCACCGAATCGCTAACAATTCATGTCAACCATCTAGATCATTCGACCAACCAGCCTTCTACAAAAATAGAAGGTAGTTAACCCGTAGACTTTACAGCGAACATGCACTGCCCAACACATCTCAGACGGGGAGGATAAGTAAAATATGGTTACAACGTGGCCAGTCAAGGCGAGGGGAAGCCACTAATCGTATTTCAGGGTTGTGAGCCTTCTTTATTGCGTTGACAAAACTACGCGTGAACGGGAAATTCTTTCGATGGACGTGGGGAGTAGGTCATAGTGAAAACTAGGGCCGGTAACCTAAAGCATGACTGGAGGCCATTTCCCTCGGAAGTTTCCTTAATATTGTCTGGAGATAATCAAATTGTGTTTTATAGCTGTACTTCTTTATGTCCACATGCCACAGGGTAATGTGTATGATACGAGTTCATGCGCCAAAATGCTGCCGTCCACTGGAACATCATGCGGAAGACACTAAACATGACACACCACCTAGTCACATTATACCCAGTCATATTGTTCTAATCCTTCAGTGTTGAACGCCAAGCGAGGAAGCATCAAATACCATTTTTAGAGCCTTTGGAATTTCTCGCAACTGGATGAATCCCGGATCAAGGCGGACGTTCTAACCACTAAGCGCTAATCGTGAACCTGAATGACTTTCTCCCGTCTTTGCATTTACCAAGATTGTCCTTCTTTTTCACAATGACACTAGCAATCATCAGGAATATTAAGACTGCAATTTGTGAACTATCAATTTCTGTCAACCTGCCGTGAAAAATGCCGTAAGAGATCACTGCGTTCCAGTGGTGTTCTGCTCGCGATAATGCTAGAAAGCACATTGCTTGTCGCTGTAGAGTCTTGTCCATTCACTAATGAACAGCTGATCTGGGCAGGTTCATTATTAGGCTTACGGCCGATGTAGGCCGCGGCTGCAGAAGTAATCAATCGAGCTGGCTCGCTGGCCTGCCATTCCTTACGATGACCACTCTTGTCACAGTCGGCAATTTCCAGAAGCATTATCACTGCCTAACCTGTCATCAATCAACCAATCGCCAATTTTACAGCGTGAATTCAAATTGTCACAGAAAGCCGTATATCAGCAAATCTGATCAAGGCGTCAAATCTTCCGCAAGAAACTGTCCCATTGTGCGTAATTCAGGAGTGAATTCCCAGATCACGGTATCGTGGCGCTTAGCGTAGGACCCAGCGCCCGCTTTCAATAAGCGCCGCATTAGTTAGCATGCATCTCCATGGTCTTCTGAGACATTCCAGCGGCTGTATCTGAGCATTTCACTTTGGACATTGTTTTACTCAGGTTGACAGCCGTAATTTTGATCCCGGACTTGGCGCCTTTGTACTGCATGCTTAGAAATATATGGCCACTGAAGGTAATTTGGCTTAAACTGGTTCTCCAGATGCATGCATACCTTAAATTTCAAGACAAAATGTGAACTTTTCATTCACTTGTTTGTTTATTGCGATTCAATGAATGCTGGTTTAATCGGGTAAAATGGAACTTGCTCTTAGTCATGGTTAAAAATTGATTGTAACTACAAGTAACGACTAATGGAAACATTTGGCGCTTCTAAATGTCAGAAACTCGGTAAGTAGTATAGACCGACCATTAAAAGAATACGTAACCAAGTTCACATTTCATTCCGAATACGGGGAGCAACGAATTAAACCTGTCAGTTTCGAAAACAATATATAAGCAAGATCATATTTTCTAGAGTTTTAAACTACATTGCCAGTGTAGAATATAGAATGATTGATTTTGTCCAACCAACCTGACAAACAGATTATGAACTTTGATCATCCTATGTGGCGAATGGTTACAAACTGGAATGCCCTCTTAACGGCCAAGAATAAGGTTTACTGCTATCACATTTTTTTCTGTATGACACAAAAAACTTAAAAAACTATGGCTTTAGTTGGCTTATTTTTACCATTTTACATTATACTTTAATTGGTGTTTAAAACATAACAGCTTCGGATATCAATACCATAATTTGTATTGGTGAGTACGTATTTAGACCACAACAGTTGTATAATCTGGATGGTAAATGTACATTTATGACACAGAATTTTCGTGATAACAGTTGTATTTTCTGGATGGGTGAGTACGTACTTAGAACATAACAGATGTGGTAAATTCTGGATGGGTGAGTTTGCATTTGAGACACAACACACGTGGTATAACAGTGGCATAATCTGCACTGGTATGTATATAAGGCACCAACACTTTTCCGTTTCGAGATTTTATGTCTATTTTATGCAAAGAGTAGTATCTCTATTCCCTGTTCATTCATTACCTCGGAATCTCTGAAGAAGGGAAAAATTATTCTCCTTTATAGTCGTAAATAAGCGGTTTGGAAAGAAAATATCACTTCTTCTATAACCAATAACTTGAAATTGACGGGTCGCTCCAATGATGTGTTACTAAGCATTATGCGCTATTTAATTAGCTCCACGCTGCACCACATGATTTGTTATGTTGATGGGAGATTCTGCAAAGCATTTTCCCCAAGCCTAGTAATATCAGAAAGCATTGCTTTACTGTGAGCTGCGCGAGCGGGCTATGGATAACTTCATTAATTTCCACCAGGTCTCTCCGTGCGACGGACGGTAAATAGCAATTACATAAACTCGTCTACCAATGAAACCGGAGGCGATGAGGTTTGTTAGATATCAGGAAGCCGTTGAGTTGACTTGAATACGGGAACAAGCCGAGTGTATTGATTCACATCTACATGTGCCTTCAGCCTTGGTCCTAAGATCTCAAAGCTACAGACCGATGCTGAGCTGGTCATTAAAATCAGCGCACGTTTCTCCGAACTGAGTGCAACTGGGGTTATTTGATAAACCTAAGATTTCTAAAGAGTCAGTGTTAGATAATATCGAATTTCACTCCAAAGTTTATGTTTACCCTAACTGTAAAACGGGGCTCTAGACTGGCATCGATTTGTTACCATAGTGACAAGAATGTCAGCTTGACAGTCATGGAATTTCTACTTTATTAAACTTGCCGAACGCCGTCTGCTTATTTCAACCAGTGTTTGCACGTTACTGATTGGTCGCTGTCAGAGCGCGAGACTGATGATGACGTGTTTGGCGGCTCGTGCTCTACAGTTGGCTGGTGCTTGGCCTGGCGAGCACTTGACCATTCTCTTTACATTCGAAGAGTTTATGTCCCGCTAAGGACCACTTAGGAAGCTCTACCGCTGCAGCCTGGTGACCAGAACTGTTTAACTACCCATGCTGAGAAAATGTTTCCATGGCGCATCCAAACCATATCGTCACCCATTGTAACTAGAAAAATACATCTCGTTCTTTTAAATTTTTGGTGCGTGCCGATTCTACATGATTTCAATACAGCGTATCCCAAGTACAGTTTGGGACCATCAAATGTCTGCTGCAGTATATAAAGGGCAATATTCTTGCATGACTTGTGCCGGCATCAGTGTTCGGCATATTCAACCTGGCTTTCATCCGCAATGTTCATTATAATGACCTGATGACTTCCAAAGAACATTTTGAGAGTCATTATTGTTGTCCCTTTGAGCTATTGAGTGATGGCGTGAGTGTTTCTTACAAGAAGGACGTGTGAATATGGAGTTGTGGATTTGAACTTAAAAATTACTTTATGTAGGTACAATCGCTTATGCTTTAGAGTCGTCCAGGACAGCCCAAGAAGGAATAGTATATGTATTGCGAGAGATTTTCGGAAAACTAGCTCCGAAGAGCTGACTTATGAAAGCCAAGAATAGACCAATATCCGACATGTAAGGCCTCGCCAAGATCCGTTATCTCTGTGAGGAGAGTCGGGTACAGTGATCCAACGGCTCGGCGGGTTACCGCACGAATTCCATCCTCCACTAAACGTCTTCACCAGACCAAACCGTCTGGCCAGGACCGCATGTAGAATTCTGTATGCAGTGGTAGATATCGATTTTGGAGAAGGTTTTCAGTGACTGGGGAAATTCTCTCCAGTTTCCCGGAATTACTTAACAGTTCAGTCACATTTCTTACAGATAAGATTTATTCTTCGCGACAAGGAATAAATTGGCGGAACATGGTTGGAAGGCTGGCCAAACTGCACATAGTGTCAGTCGTTTCCCGGTCTTGTCAACTATATGGACAGGTGACCGAAGGCCGGGCTCTGTAGAGTGCCTGAGTTCATACTACCTCCATAAGCATTAACAGTGGTCGTGAATGTCTGAATGCCGCTCATACAGAGTCTTGTGTCAGAATAATTGTCAGACATCTGACCAGGAGGTCCAGTTTCCGACACCTGTTTTAACCCACCGATAAACCAGTGCTGCAAGTGAAATATATTCCTTCCACTTCAACTAATGCGTGTAAGTGGACTTTATAATCAGATGCTGTGTACATTTCTATGGCAATGTAATCGTTCTCTACAAATAAATGAAGATGAATAAAGAAGACAAATTTGAACGTTGCTTAAACAAAACAATTCTGAAGGCTTAAGGTTCGAATACCCTGTCAACTCTGCAGACAATTCATGTTTACTTCCCCTGACGTTCTTAGCTTGATCTGTCCATATTGCAGTCGTAAAAGGTACCAATATCAGAGAGGGAAAATGATAAACAAACGGCTTGTTCAACTCTCAGACAGCGATAGGCCTTTAACAAGACCAAACAAAGAAACACGAAGACGCTTGAATAACTCCAATACATCATCTCCAACACAAATAGACAAATAATACATCTGACAATAATATACAAAAGAATACAGATATTTACAAAATATATGTATACAGTTTCTTACTGATGACAGCGTCCAAATCCGGATGGAATATTTCGGCGTCCAAAGGCAAGTCTGTCCAGGTAAATATAGCATCCACAGTCCTTGGAATTCTCGAATCGAAGGATGACAGTCCTATAGTGACGAACAGCAGAGGGCACGGAACGCCGAATATGGTATATATCAAACTTCCCGGCAAAACTTCCTGGGAAGCAGAGTTGACAATAGCGCCCATAATGTCGAGCTGGAGATGTATATTTCAGTCCTCGGAAATATACACAAAGTCGCTTTCAGGGTAAACTGGGATGAAATGATACGTAATCGCACAAAGAGATAATGAGCGATGAGCTCCACAAGAACGTCTCAAACAAAATAGCAAGAGGCGAAACACAAGCTCACATACACAAATAGACGTATCTCGAATGGCACGAAAGCTGATATCTCCAAATCCCACAAAATCTTTCTAAGTGGATGAGAGTAAATGTGTTTTCAAGTGGACATGAGTAAAATGATTGCTCTCAAAATGGACATGAGTAAATAACTGCAAGCTTTACAGCTTCGTCGTTCATATTTACAAAGTAACGTGAACAATATTCTGGTGAGTTTGATCGTAAACATGTTTACAATATGGGTACATCTCTAGAATGTACGCTTTATGTACAATGACACGAAACTGATAAACACAGAAGTCTCGAGAACACGCGACTGAATCCCAGTGCAGGCTATAACGAACACAGAGGGAAAATGTAGGCCAGGCACTGACCCGATTAGTGCAAAAAGCAAATAAAAAACATATAATACAATATCTTAAAGACGGGGTTCGTAACACTGTATAGATGTTCATGATCCAAGAAGAATACTATATCCTGCAACGACGAGCTGATTTGATAAGTAAAAGCAGGTGTCGGTGAAAGAAAAACTTGAGCAGAGTTACAAAACTTTGTTATGTTAGCCATGTTTGTCATTTAACGCTGTTGAAATTTGACGCTTTCGTCCTTAAGGTCTTCAGATTAGTGGGTGCTTCTGTGAGAGAAACGCACACGCACACATCAAACATGGAAACCTTAAAACTACCGTCCCTGGCTGGCTTCTGTTATCGTCACTGATGAAAGTGGCTGTCCGTTAATTGCAGAGGCGTGCCAGTACTATAGATTGTGACAAGATTGGGTTGCGTAAAGGCACCGGAAGTCCATGATCACGGAAACCCGAGAATATTCTTAACTTTTGACTGGAGTAACTGGATTAATGGTTTTAAATAATCCACTTATCTCTCCCCATTGTCCCCACTCTGGCATTCTAATAAAACCTACACTAAGTTTCCAGGGTAAAAATACAGTTTTTCTAAAAATATTGGTAACTACATTCAGCCAGTATAATGCATGATGAGATACGAGATAGGCCTAGTCATTAATGTTCTCTCTTCGGAGATTCTTAGGTGTCACCCTAAGCGAATAAACATAGTTTAATCCTGTTCAAGCCATGGCACGAAGGGTGTGGCGAGGAGTTCAAGGCTGTTTACAATTTCTGCATTGCCATTAACACTTTTAATGACCCCCTGGCAAAGTTATCGTACTGTTTGTGCCACTTGTTGCCATTATCCAACTAATTGTTTTCTGTACGATGTGTTTGAAGTATTGGGTGATTCATGTATATGAAAAAAAAGATGAAAAATATATAACGTCTTGCCAAATAAGTCCACTCAGTTCAACGACCCTTGTGATATAATTGATCTCATGTAACGAATAACAGGCCAAATATGGTTTCTTTGGTATTTTACCTCAGTCCGGGCATTATTTTGTAGCAGTTCATTTTCAAATTTATATTGTTGCATTACGCTTACATTGTATGTAAACTGCATCAGTTGCGTACACCGCAGGAGTGCAACATAGGCCAACCATGGAACCTATTCCCTGCAAGAAGCCCAGTGTATTGATCAGAAAACACTCTCTAGAGTACACATTTAGCACGGCAATAAAATCAAACGCCATCAGCGTTTCTCTTGAGTGTGCCTGTAAACAAGTAAGGCAACTGAGAGCATTGATAAATCCATCATACACTGAGGCCAAAGATCTACATCTACCAATTAATTTACACGGTTGGATTTGCTGGAGCAGCCAGTGGCCGATTTAATAAAGCCAGTTTTAGCTTTTAAGCCCAACTTAAACTTGAGATTTTCATTGTGTTTTACCATATCAGTTAAAGGTGAAAACACTTGTAACATGTTGGTTCAAAAGAAATATATCCAAATTAGAATCTCTGCCGACATAACGTACGTATTTTATAGAAGTTTTAAGTTTGGACCAATGTCAAAACTTGCTTTGGGAAACCTGTCCCGAAACACACTAACTTGACGGGCAAAGTGGTACCCACACGGCATCATAAAGAAATCCTCAGCCTCACATGTGGTTAAGTTACCAGCCCTGGGCTGCTGGTCTACGATCCGGTTTCCTTCAACATGAAAACGTTCGACTCTGTAACTGAAATAGCCTCGAGTAGACTGTTAGACTTAAATCAAGCAGTGAATCTTCTGAAAGATATGTATATACTGCTGCTGATGTTTTGTCGAAGAGGAACCTTTGAACACCGACTAGAATAGATGAGCTTAACCCTGTCAAATAACTGTTCCGTAGCTCACCGAGGCTCTGCCAGGCCTGGCTCTTCCCGTCTGCCTAGGTCTATGTATCGAGTACATATTTAATACAAAGCAGGATGACGAATGATGTGCTCTATATGTGATTCATCTTCATGTTTTAATAATCATGAACGGGCTGTCAGTTGGCAGACCGGAAACCCAACAGCTGACCGACGTTACATGTCAACTCCTCCCAGATAACGGCGCATATTGTGACTTATTTTGAACTTAGTGTAGCCGAGTATTTAAGAGTAGGATGTGCAATTATTCATTGAACGGAACGGAATATATATAACTACAGCTCACCTTTTTATATGCTGACAGACGGAGTGCTACAGAGCGAAATCTGCACACATTGGGCACAATCCAAAACGATATAATGTGAAAGACTACGGGGGTAGAGAGCTAAACCGGAGCAGAGACGACAGCCGCACAGTTGGCAGATTAGCACTCGTAACCGATGAAACTTGGCCTTCCGTCATCTTTCCTCAAATAGGGTTTCATTCTAACTGTTCGCTTAAACATATCATCACAGACCCATAGCACCATGGCTTGAACATAATTAGATAAAAAATCTGCTTACATCAGAATATTAAAAAAATGCGTTTAACACAATTGGGAGCATTTCGAGTAGAACAGCGCACCACATAAGAGAACTAAACGGTTGTCACTTAAGTGTCTGATTTCTAAAAAGATAGCACAGATTTGCCGCTTCAATTTGATTGTCTTCGTAAACATATTTAACAACTGAACCTCTTCTATGTGCTTGACTTGAAATATGGTACATCCGTAACTTTAGCACTAGACCTTCCCACAATGTGTCTTTTTTCTGTAAATTTGTAAGAGCAGATCCACAGATGGGATCTTAGTACTTGAACAAATATGGTCTATTTGAAGAAATATGTTGTTTGTTTTTCTTCAGGTTTTCTCACACCGCTTCACCAAGGACATCGTGGCTACAAACAGCTTACAATAGTTTCGAAGATCAGGTTGCCTGCCAAATCTTCTGACCCTACCGTCCACAAAGTAGCGTTTGAATCAAAACCTGGTTTTGGCCATAGCCCCCAGTAGTCTGATCTGAGGTAACGTAACGTGAGATTCACCATACTGAGCACATGGCACATGGCCATCATAGAGACATCTCCACGGCAAGGATGTGAGTACGTTATGCAACATACATAACCACACACAACATCGCGAACACTGCGATCGGCTGAGCCCAAGCTCAAAGCAGAATATTGGATTTGTCTGGACGTTTGGAATGTACAGAATCCAGCTTAGTATTTTTATTTCGTAGGCTGGCTTGCTTTTATCCATATATGCATAGAATAAATGAACGCTTGATCGGAGACGCCATCTTGATTTGTCTGTTGATTTTGGTGCAAAAATCCATGCGAATTACTTCTCATTTTGATAATATTTTATCGATGTGTAGTGATGACGGATTTAATGTAGCGGAAACAGCAGATAGAAATTTGACCCGTATTTTAAGCACATATGCTTAGCACCCAGCACTGTATAGATACCATGAGAACGCCTTCACGCTTTGCTAGCTTTTGTTAAATCTATTTACAATTAGCCGGGCCATTAGTGGAATTTACGACTGGCGGAATTTACCAGAGGCTGAAAATAATTTGAAATCAGCTAGCGCGGTTTACCAGCTTCTGATGTCTGTATCATTGCCGTGAATCAAAGAACACTTTAGCTAGAATTATTTCGGAAATTGTTTATTGCCTCTTAGTGCCCAATGTACAAGTAACCATGACAACGATCGACACCCGGCGGACCTATAGCTGATTCTGCAGTAAGAATTGCCCATATTCATCGGCAGTCGGAGTTTCTTGTGTGGACGTACTCTAGCTACCGCCACTGTGGCAGCTATGAACAACGGCGTGAATAATAAACAATAAGCTCAAGGTTATGTGTGAATGGTAGATCTGATTGCTTGACCGAAATATGTCTCGATTAATTTTTATGTAAATCATCTATCGTTCAGCCTGGTCTTTCTCTTTCATTCTTTCTTGCAATTATTAATCGAACCCCCGATTGGTAGATTGACAGGAAAAATAAATATATTATTTGATTCATTTACGCCTTTCAGCCTTTCGTTTATCCTTCTTTTTTATTCTAATATTATTTGCTTTTGTCCACCAACTGACCGGATAATTGATCGCTTCATCCTCTCGACCAGGCCCAAATGAAAGGACTCCGTTAGTAACAAACCTCTGGTCATTAAGTTTCTGCAGAGTTGTAGTCGGTTCCATACTATCTATTTGGCGTAATCTATCTCCATGCGATCCGCAAATTTGAGAAACAACTGCTGCAAGTGATCATTATCTTGATATAACGGATCACCTGGCGCCCGAGAATCGGAACAAGTCCTGCTTCATTAGATTTCTAAGAGACAGAAAGACTGGATAAAGAATAACTAGTGTGTAATGTTGACAGATAAAATCCACAGACTTGGGGAGACTTAGGCTGTGGTTATTGTCTCCAGCTCTGATAACCTCTACCTCAATGGGTATGGAGTACATCTGGCCCTTCATTGTGGATCGCCCAGATACGTTTCCTCAATGCGAACTGCCTCCTGGTCGTAGTACATTAGCTCCAATGCTGATAGCGCCCTGGCCGTGCTATATATATTCGCTTAATGTAAATCGCGCCTGGGCCTTACTACATCAGTGCCCTTAATGCAGACCATAACCTGGTCGTAGTACATTTTTCCTCTTAATGCAAATCGCGTCCTGACCTTAGTATATCTGTTCCATGAATGTGTACATTTGTTGGCTTCATGCAGATCGCGCCTTGGTCGTTGTACATCTGGTCCCTGAATGTGGATGGCGTCCAGGCTGAAGTACATCTGCTCCCTCAACCACGTCCAGGGTAAAGTACATCTGCTCCCTCAATGTGGATCACGTCCCAGGCTGAAGTACATCTGCTCCCTCAACCACGTCCAGGGTAAAGTACATCTGCTCCCTCAATGTGGATCACGTCCCAGGCTGAAGCACAGCTCTTCCCTCAATCACGTCCAGGCTGAAGCACAGCTCTTCCCTCAATGTGGCACATCCAGGCTGTAGTGCATCTCCTCCATCACTATGGACCCCGGTGTACACGTAAACGTGTATACTAACGTGAATTTACACAAAGGGTCCACTTTCCTTAAGGAAAAACAATTTCACGGCTTAAATCTGCCACAGGCAACAATTTAATTGATCATTTAATATGGAAAGTTGTAATGAAATTAGCCATTTAAAGTAACCAGACGTTAAATTGTTCCATTTTGGCAATTCAAGACGATAAAATTAGGGCAAGTGCCACTTTATGACAACGGGTTTAGGTTAGTGTTACAAAGATCGACCGCACTAACTTGGCTTGCTTACAGACCGACCGTCATCCGGATATTCCAACCTTCTGTCATTCCGCAGCAGTATTTTATCAACATATCCTATTTGAGGTTTTCCATTTATGGTCATTTCTCATTTTTCAGAGGTTGAACCCAGGTCTGCCTTTACTTGAGTGATCCAATATGGCGTTGTGGTACAACTGATAATTAGACAAAAGCAGCGTGCAGTCCAAATTTCCAAGGTTTAAAGGAGAAGAAAACATAAAAACGACTCCAAATCAGATGAAAGAGCATGAAAATTTATTTGCAGACAGACCGTTTAATATTTATTTTGATTTTCTCGTCAGGAAAAAAGAGTATTTGAAAATATTTTTGTATGGTGGGATCACCTCCGGTGAATATTGTCTTTGCGTAATAATATTATAAATAAGGATGTGCTGCATGTCCATAAATGCATCTGAATGTGAATAACAAACACATGCATTTAATCTGAATTATGATTTAGGAATATATTAATAATAGAAATATGCCCATTGAACACATTTTATAGATGAAAAAAACCAAATATATTTATTAACCATGTGTAATATCGTCATTAGATAAATAAATAAATGTTAAATGTTATATCTACAAATAAATAAATGTTAAATGCTATACCTGCAAATAAATAAATGTTAAATGTTAAATGCTATATCTACAAATAAATAAATGTTAAATGCTATACCTGCAAGTAAATAAATGTTAAATGTTAAATGCTATACCTGCAAATAAATAAATGTTAAATGTTATACCTACAAATAAATTTTCACGCCACTGCATCTGACTTTGGCATCGATTTCATGTCCTATATATACCCTTGGTCCTCGAGGTTCCGTTGTCCAGAAATGTAGCACTATTAACGGTCAGACTCAAATCTTCATACGACTCTTATCATGGTTCTACCAGACTGAATCGTATACAACGCTCAACTATTTTTACACTTTGAACAACAAAGCCACGAAGGGTAGTGTTATCTCTGCCTGAAATTAGATCGATGACCATGCCATGGGTTTGAGGGTTAATGAGATAATCTGTTTAAATGGTACGGGACTTCTAAGACAACATCAACGCACGCAAAAATGTACATGTTTCTTTGACTGGGGGGATTATTAAACGTTTCTTCACTCTCAGTATTGGGTAAATCGATAGGCACTGACGGTTGAAACACGCATCGCTCTACTGGTTTCTGAAACTTCTAAAGGGTTATAACACCTGGTATCCATGCCCCTTGTTTCTTGGTGTTGTTTTGCAGTTTGATATGAAGGGCCTTTTCCAGACTGACAGAGGCTAATACTGAGATTCACCCAAACGTCTAGTTATCCCAGTAGCCATTAAAGATGTGCTCAGAATGATTGTTGACTGAGTAAATCGTGTCAGGTATACAGCAAAGTGCAACACAGTTGGGAAGACAGTGCTGAAGTTTCATAAGCAGAGTTCACACAATATTTTCGTCTACTTTCTCATTTTACTGGCATCTCTTTGTCCGCTGACTGTCTCTGTTCCTGTGGTGAACGAACGCAAAGGTTAAACTGCGAAGCTTTTCTAAGCGTTACAATGGCTTATTGCCTCTTGTCCAGCATACATTTTACAGTACTGTGTCTTGAAGAGCTTTGCAAGTAAATCAGTGTTCTCTCAAATGCGTGTACTGTGGCGTACACGTGTTGTAAATAGATATGTAATACAGCCTGATTTGAGCTGACTTCTCCCGGCCGCCTTGAACAGCAATAAAGTCCTATCCTTAACAACTGTGCTAATTGAGTGAGTGACTGAGTGAGTGAGTGGTTGGGGTTTAACGTTGTTCTTAGCAACGTTTCAGTCATATGATGACGAGGAGTCCTTCTGGTGCAAGCATATAGCATGTCTTCTTGTAGCAGGGAGAGTCCATCCCGCCCAAGTGTTGCCGCCACTGGGACATCATGCCGAAGACATCAGACATGACGCCCCACCCAGTCACATGATACTGACACCGGGCCGATCAGTCCTGTTTCCTTGCTCTAGCCTCTCAGTGAATGCTTAACGCTAAGCCATGTAGCAAGAAGTACCGTATTTCAAAGCCTTTGGTATGATCCAACCCAAATTAGAACCTGGATCTCCCGACCTCGAGGCGGACGCTCTAACCACCGAGGCGGACCCTGCGCAAAATGATCAGCGACGGGAAATCAGAGGCTGTCGAAATCCCCTTCAGGTATATGTACTGTCACGAAGACACCACGGTTCTTGTAGGGATGAGAGGGCGTGATGCTAAGGTCGAGAACTCACCTACCAGAAAGACGAACAGCTCCCAGTAGACAGCACGTGATCGACAAAAGGCTCACATAAAGTCTACACATGCGCAAATCGAGCAAATGATTCCAAGATTTGGCTCCGAATTGAAGAGTGTTAGAGCACTGATTGGATAATACTGCCACACAGACAGTTTAGATTGTAACTATAAACCCCTTTCTAGTCAAGAAGTGATTGGATAACCGCCTGGTGGCCAGTAGAAACCATACAGACAATCCTACCTGATAATCCTCGTCAGAATCTCACCCGCTGTTATACGAAAACTCGGGTTAAGAGAGTGTGACGACAGCAAAGCCAGAGGTGAGCTTTACTATGACCACCGATACCCTGTCAAGCGTACTTTCGTGGGAGCTTACTGGCTTTCAGTGAGCTACCATCATCCGGATATTCCAGTTTCCCGTCTTTGTACACGCTGCACTCAATTCATCTCCACATTATTTGTTAATTATTAGTGCATCTTGTAGACATATTATATTTGTAGTTTGCAACCACTGCTATGTCTCACTTTTGACGACCCAGGGGGCCATCACTTATTCAGTTTATACAGGCAGTACGATAAAGTGGATTGCTAGACAAAAGCAGCATATACTCTAAGGCTTCAAGGTCGCATTACCTTTGATGATCATTCGTCGGTATTCAAAATGTATAAGCACTTAGGTCAGACTTCAGTCTGTCGTAATACCGACTTAATGGACTAAATCGTAGACCGTGCTCACTTGCGTGTACAGTTTTGAGCAACACAGCCACGAAGGCCTGAGATATCACCGGCTGAAATTAGATCGATGGCCATGCTATAGGTTTGAGGACTACACAGGTAATCTCTTTACGAGGCACAAGACTTCTAGGGCAACATCAACGCACGCAAAAACCTACATGTTTCTTTGACTGGGAGGATTATTAAACGTTTCTTCAGTTCCATTCTGGGTAAAATCGATAGCCATTAAGGTTTGAAACACGCCTCACTCTGTGGGAGTCTAAAACTTCCAAAGGCTAATAACACCTGGTCGACGTACATCTTGTTTTTTACATTTGTTTTTCTGTTTCATGGTAAGCAGTTTTTCCAGATAAACAACTTGACAGAGGCTAATATTGGGTTTCACCTCACCTCTAGTTATCCCTGTTACATGCAGTACTGAAATTTCATAACCAGAACTCCAGCGATGAACTCCTCTCATTTGCTGCCATCTCTTTGTCTGCTGGCTGCCTCTGTTCTCGTAAACGCACAGTTTAAATCATTAGTCGTTCCTTTTTTTTTTCTTTTTTTTTGGGAGATTTGCAACTTTACATAATACGCATATTGCCAGTTACCCAGTATTCTCTGTAAATACTGCGACATACCTCATGAATAGCTTTGCAGGCTGTCCAGTGTTCTCTCAAAGCCGTGTCCTCTAGCGTACATTCGGCAGTAGCTAGTCGTACAAGCTTAGTTTACTGGGATGTCTAGGTTATTCCTTTGATTACAAACATTTTCTCTTGTCCTTTCACAGTCGGGAGACCCCAGAATGCACAGCATATGGCCTAGTGTTGTATACAGTAGACATACCCCTAACTTTGATCATCCAGCCGACTCGGACTGGGTTCCATGCCGCTAGACATTTCTCGAAAACTTGACGTTAATAACGCGGGATTTCCCGTCGACCGTATCATTGCGTGTTGTAAATAGGTCTGTAATACAGCGAGATATGAGCTGACCGGCTTTGCGCTCCCGGCCGTCATGAACAGCAAGTTGTAACTAAATAACTGTGATAATTGACCAGCGACAGGAAATCAGAGACTGTTGAGATCCACTTCATATATGTGTACTGTCAAAAGGACACGGTTCTTATAGTGATGCAAAAACATGATGTTAAGGTCGCCAACTCACCGACCAGAAAGACAAAATGCCCCTGGTAGACAGCACGTGGCCCAGAGACTGCTCACGTCTGCCCCTTCCTTTAAAGCTGGAATTTTCGGTTAACCAATCCTCGCTTAGGAATATACCTTCCACCTTGAGCCGAAGAAGTGAAATCTCGTCAGAGAAGCCATGTAGACAGATTTACATGGACCAAACGATTCTCGTGAAAATCCCACCCGTTGAACGGAGTACATACGGAAAACTAGGTTAAGAGCGTACTGATGAGGTGCAATTGTACCATGCAGTAATATCCATGGAAAAATGTGACTATGGCTCCCTGGCCCTATCCTCTATATAGCGTAACTGTGGATCACAGAACTTACCCATGATGTAGCGTAACAACGGATCACTGGCCCTGTTCATGATGTAGCGTAACCATATGGATCACTGTCCCTGTTCATGATTTAGCGTAACCATGGACCACTCAACCTATCCATGATGTAACATAACCAGAGCTTTCTGGCCCTGCAGTGGTGATCCTGTCAGCACAAAAAGAGCTTCACTGCATCGATGGTAATAACTTAATGTTGGGATGGGTACAAAATGCAGCTCTGTAAAAAGTATACCCGTACTGGATGACATGTGACAAGGAAGGACAAGAATTTTTTAGCAACGCTCAGATATGTACACATGAAGAAAGTATCACACATAATCATATAGGTTTCAAAATTATTCTTTTATGAATATATATAACCTACATATATATATATATATATATATATATATATATTGTGACTAACACATTTATAGGGTTTCCAGCACTACATACTATAGCAGAACATCACCGTAGTCGAATTTAATTGTTTGAAAGGTGTTTTGTCGTACAGATCCATATGTTTTACTTTACTACAATTATATTGATGAGTAGGGGATTTCGGGGAAATACAACATGGAACACAGAAGCCACAAAAAATACTATTTCCAAACGGAAAAACAACGATGACCATTCTTAGTATGGGATTAGCATTTTGTCTTTCATGGAGTATCTCGAGACAGCATTGCAGCTCGCCTTACTCGTCACACAAGAACCAGGCCAGTGAGAAGTTAGATCCCATTACGTGACTTTATACTGGTCAGTATCTTATGGCCGGACCCACCACTCACATACACCAATCGGCTGTGAGGGTAGAGCTCGTAGAAACAGAATAAATGTCTCTCACTTTTTTTTTTACATAATAACTTTCTGAAAATGGGGTAAAGTAAGTTAAAAGTTGCACACCACTATAAAGGAGTCTTACTTTGCACTGTAGCAGTGCCGCCGTGTTCATTAAGGCATCCGGGAAGCCACACCACTATAAAGGAGTCTTACTTTGCACTGTAGCAGTGCCGCCGTGTTCATTAAGGCATCCGGGAAGCCACACCACTATAAAGGAGTCTTACTTTGCACTGTAGCAGTGCCGCCGTGTTCATTAAGGCATCCGGGAAGCCACACCACTATAAAGGAGTCTTACTTTGCACTGTAGCAGTGCCGCCGTGTTCATTAAGGCATCCGGGAAGCCACACCACTATAAAGGAGTCTTACTTTGCACTGTAGCAGTGCCGCCGTGTTCATTAAGGCAAGCTGTTGTCATCCACAGTGTTAACCAAACACGATAACCAAATTTAACATGTTTGCCATTGACTCTAATTGACACTTGCTGGTGAAATTATCTCATGAGAAACTATACGATGTTATTCTTTGAATTTCAACCGAATGTTCAGAAATACATATTTCAGGGCGAGGTGGTTCATTGAGAAGATATGTGACTCTTTGTACTGGTTTACGAGGCTCAGTCCGGGTTCAGTCCCGGTCATGGGGGGCAGGAGATTTGTAGATTCCACGCTCTCATTTGTCTTTGAGAATTGGCGAGCAGTCTGTGTTTCTTTGAAAATCACTTGCCTTCCACCTTTATGATGAAGTCCATCCCTCATGCACGAGGAGGTTCGTTAGTAAGAATTTTTGAACAGCAACCAAATTATTTTGAAAATGACTCCAGGGACCGGGTTCATGAGTAGCACTTAGTAATAAGTAGCCCTTAGTTGGGTGATCGTCATATCATAACAACATACGGCTCATGAAACCCGCCTTTGTCCTCGGTAGTTTGGCTGTGTACGTTACATGTACATTAGCCAGGTTCTTGTTCAGGTACAGGACTGATGTGTACGTTATGGGTACATTACCCAAGTTCACGTCGCGGTACAGTGCTGATATGAGGGACATACGACCGATTTGTTTCTATGATGTGTGAACAGGTTTAAAATTGGTACTATAGATTGGATTAAACTCAAACAAGCTGTGCATTAGCCGTGTCTCAATTCGCATTGCATGCCTGGTTCACATGTGGTTGTTTTCTAGAGTCAGGGCAAGTCTAGAGCATAATTAATGAGGAAGCGTAATTGTTGTTAGACACGTTTTAGTGAATTATGGAAGTGATCTCTGTCCGTGACACAGAGTGCAATAGACAGCATCAAAGATCAGTATGAAACATTAATCGCTGATTGCTTCTCAGTGTTCGTCTGAACCAACGCACATGGAATTAACTTTGTTAGCCCTTCATAGACTCGTGGTGAGCATAGATTCGGTTGGTGTGTATACCTGAGTAATAACAGAACAAGAGAGTCACGGTTCATACCCGAAAATGACCAAACAAATAGATAATATTAAATCATTCCAAAGCAATAAGGTTGAGGTAGCGAGGTAGTGATATGGGACATCGAGGTAGTGGGCTTGGCATAACCTCGGTATCTCGCTGCCCTGCTACCTCAACACGATGAACATATGACCCCTTCTCCCCGGTTATGCGAAAATAGACACAATTATGAAGTAAAGGCCCGAAAATTCTGAAGTAGAGTCCCAGAAATTCTGGACACTACGTTCGTATTTACTACCAAAGAGACGGGTGTAATCATTGTAAAATTTTAGGTACTTAGAGTGAAGGTGTTTGATGGAATATCCTTGACACACTAGTTTTTAGAGTAATAACTTGTGACGCTTATTGAAATCATCAGACAGCACATAGGCTCTAATAAATGCTGCAAGGCGATATTATGCAGGGCCATTCGGTATATTGTTATCCAAAGGTCGAGGTGTGTGGGGGGAGTGCGAGTTGGCGGGATGTTCTCTAGTGGCTTAACCCTGCTAGACTTTCGTTACATATTTGTCATTCCGTCGAGACTTGCTGTACGGTGTTGTGAGATATGTCATCGTATTCAAAACCTGTTTAGTTACCAAGAGGTAAGCTTCAAGATACCATACATAACACGCGATAGGAACTTCTCTACGAAGCTAGGCATTCTCTTTATAAAACATTTGCCCCTTGGTAAGAGAATATTGTAACGTACACGTACTGCCTGCTGAACATACTGGAACTGAACACATACATGGATATGTCGCCTGCGTATACAGCGACGCACACAACGGGTGAAGTCGGAAGATGAAGTGATTTCGAGCTTGCGCAGTGGAGTGACGGTTCACTCCTTCCGCCCAGCATGCCGACAGGTGATTGGGTGATGTCGGGCACATCGCTGGGCAAGTATTATAGCACACTGGGCTATATAAGCAGCAGCATTCGGCGATAACAACATGTAATTCTTCAATAATTCTTCGTCTCATTTAACTGAACCCTCCTTTTATGATAGACTTTATCATTTACAAGATAACTCTGGTCTACCATGTAGTCTGAGATCATATAAGGTTTCTTCAGGTTCAGAATGTGGTGAATTTGATTTGCAGTCTTCACGCGTCCCTTCTTTCCGCCTCCCCCTACTATATTTACACTGAGAAGCATGAGAGTGTGAGCAGATGTAAGCAGATGTCAGCAGATCTGATAATATAAATGTGTCTTTAGAATGTACTAAAGAGTATTTAAACTCGTATCTACCTCAGTACCTGCATGTTTATGCCGATGCTTCCTCGTGTCCTGACTGCCAAAGAGTGGGTGTTGCTTTTTGTGTACAAGAAATGAAATATGCCAAATCTCTTAGGTTATCTAATTTTGTTTCTGTTTTCATGGGGGAACTTACAGCTATTATTTGTGCTCTTCATTTTCTCCTGGAACTGAAACCTTCCAGGGCCGTTATCCTCACCGATTCTCTGTCGTCTTTACAAGCTATGTCAAATTATGACTGGCATAAATCTTCATCTCTTTGTTTTTGAAATCCTACATTTATGTGCTACTTTCAGTTACCAGGGTGTTTCTATCTGTTTCGATTGGGTTCCAGCTCATGTCGTTGTAGTGGGGAATAAGTGGGCAGACTCCTTGGCAAAGAAAGCTTTATCCTTTGATGACATATCCGTTCATGTATTACTAAGTACTAGTGAAGTTATGAATTACGCTAGGTCTAAGTTTGTTGGTATTTGGCAGCGGGAATGGAATCAGCCTGATCAAGTCGGTGGGGGAGGGGGGTGGTCTAAGGATATGATAATTCTGTTTCGTCTAATTGGTCTTTTTCCTAGGTTCTCGGCGAGACAAGGTGCTGGTTTTCCGACGTATTTCTGGGCATATACCTTATAATACCTTATATTTAGCATATAAATACTTACTTACATAGAATTAAATTGCACCCATCTGGTTTGTGTGACATATGTTTAGTTATTGATGATATTGCCCACGTCTTGTTTACATTTACTCGACACTCTGTCCCTTGAAGCCTTTTATACCCAGATTTACGTTCCATTGGCCTATGGTATTTTACCGTCGCTTCCATTTTACAGCCGCCCATTAATTGTAATAAACCTATCAGACTTTATCCAATTTTCTTAAAAGATGTCAGCGCTTTTAATTCGTCAAAAAACTCTAGTCAGAAGTAACATAAATGCATTTTTAAACACGTGTGGAAATATTAATGAATATCTATATGTATGTATTTATAAAAATTCCTCGACTAGTCAATCTCTGTTTCTACGATTGAATTTGTGAATTACCCACAATGGAACCTATCTTAGCTAATGTATTTCATTCTGTCTTATCTTTGTCTTATCTGTGTATGTTCTTCAGCTCTGCTCAATACATTTATGTTCGACACATGTTGTAACACCCTGACATTGTAACGCTCTCCTTTCCTAATGATATAGATAGATAGATAGATAGATAGATAGATAGATAGATAGATAGATAGAGATATATATAGGCCTTATACATACCCCTTCTGTTTGAATATATTGCTGATAATATTATTCAGTAATGATCCCATATATGGATTTTTTTTCTGCCAAGCCCAAAATTCAAGCTGCTTGTAAATAAATCATTAAACTTATTTATTTACCATCTATTCACCTGTGTGATGTATTGTAGTCATGTGGTGACATACAACACACAGATGTATACAATTATTACAATATCAACGTCTAGTTCGCTTCAAAACAATAACATCTTGTTTTCTATATTATCTGCCAAGAGAAATCTCAGTATTGCGCAGATAAGGCGCACATCGGCCCTTTGGGCCGGATAAACGCCAATACAAATCAAGACATCCGCCCTATATCTGGGAGCTATCCGTCACCTACGCTACCACCAGGACTCTGCAGGTGACAATATTGTGGTGTCGTGAAGTCACACACGCATTCTGAACACATTTCCCGTGGCATTTATGTTATCTTTGTGGGGTTTCAATCCGACTGCGGCTGTTTGCGAGGCATAGGCTGGCGAAGGGCCATAATTTACACCGAGCCACCTGTGCACTTCTACCTTTAAATCTAACTTCCGGTATATTCTTGAAAGTAAAAACCTCTTTAAACAAAAATTTTCAGGAACGACGGTTGAACTTTGTCACATTTTTGTTAGAACACATTTGATTTGTCTGATGTTTATCACCGTAATCAAGAATTTTCACATTTAGGACGGCGGTCGAATTTTTGATTGGAGGAAACCGATGTTTGAAAGAAAGCAGATGTATGTGTTGCGCCATTAACCCTACAAATGTATTTGATTTTCGTGAAAAAAATTTGTAGAGGCCAAAGATTTAGGTTGCAGTGTTTTCGCTGCGTAGACGGTTGATCGCTGCAGCGCAGTTGCCGCGCTTAATTTCGAGTCACCGTGCCGTGAATGGATGCTTGGGTTAAATCCGAGCTTGGGAGAGGGCGTTTTCTTCGAATCAGTGTGCCGTGAAAGGATGTTTTTGTTAAATCCCAGCTTTGGACAGGACGTTTCCAACATTCTCGATCCTGTCCACGCTCGAAGTCTCTCCGAACGCTTTTGCACTCAATATGTTTACAGCATCGACACGTAATGAGTGCAGGAGGTTCGGAGCTACCTGGAGCTAATCCTGTACAACTGTTCTTGAGGCCTTAGTGGCTATGACTGATCAGAAGGTCTGGTAGGACCGATTATGCGGTTGTACATGACAGGCATTATTTAGGTCAGGCAGTAATATGACTTGCAAAAATGTGTCATGCACGAATGTGTCAAACTTACTACGCTTAGCAGGTGAAAATCTGAGCGCCACCTGTGGCCAGTTGCTCGATAGATTACCTTGTCCTGGAACGATGTATTACGCAGGATACTCAGGTTTCGTCGACCGATGAAGATGACAATAATGGTGTGAATGAAATATTCTCGTGTGCAGGTTCAACCACTTAATCAATACAGATTACTGTTATAGCTTGTGTCTGTATATGAGGCAATACATTTACTTGGCATTCCTGTGCTTTTCCGGTTACACTGTGCCATGGTTGAGTAAAAAGCATTCACATCTATCACACAGTTTCCCTGCATGTTCGTTTGTATAACTAGCATGAAGATAGAAGTAGGCTGCCTGTGTGTGTGTGCATGTCGAAAACAGTTCCGAGACTCCACACTTTACAGTTAAGGGGAAATAACCGCAGAACGAAAGCGCACAGTTGGAGGTAATATTGACCAATCAATAAGTAACTCACGATCAACGCCGCTAATGTTTGAAGAGTTTATGAAGGAGATTTTTGGCACAAGTCCATGTTCTCTAATGAAATCAAATTTTCTTTGTACCATTTATAGTGTTAAAATAATTCTTAAGTCTGAAAAAGTTGTAAAACGACCCGCACTATGACTGATGACTTATGACTTACTTTATTAGCCATTTTGAACGGTAACACGTGCACAGATTCGGTTGATATTATGTGAAAGCTACTTAATTTTGCTCTTCTAAAATGATTTTACACGAAAATTCGATTGAATTTTCTCTCACAGATTTTTGGCCATAAATCTCTGTTATGGTCTCGATTTCATGTTCCATTTTATTCTAGAATGAATTTACAAAAAAACTCGATTGAATTTTGTTTGACAGATTTTGGGCCATGAATCCCTATTATGGTCTGTTTCATGTACCATTTCACTGTACCCTGGTATCTTTTACATAAGGCATGCTAAAAACAAATGTACTGCAAACATGACGTCAAATCTGTGTGTTGACAGGAATGGAGTTTGGAAATATGACCTTACAGTGGTCATGTTGTATTTTATTTATTTGATTGGTGTTTTACGCCGTACTGAAGAATATTTCACTTATACGACGGCGCCCAGCATTATAGTTGGAGGAAACAGGGCAGCGCTCGGGGGAAACCCACGACCATCCGCAGGTTGCTGGCAGACCTTCCCACGTGCGGTCGGAGAGGAAGCCAGCATTAGCTTGAACTCACAGCGGACGCATTAGTGGGAGGCTTCTAGGTCATTGCGCTGCGCTAGCGCGCTAACCGACTGAGCGACCGTCATCCTGTAAATGTTAACAGCCACAATTACCTTCAACGTCCGTAACACTAACCTTCAGACCTCTGCCACTCTATCAAAGGTGGTACATCTTCAGCTTCTTTGCATAACCTTCCACTTTATTACTATATTTGGATTGAATTCACGTAACTGTCTGCTAAAGTATCTAAGGTAACGTCTTAAAAACGTTGGCACCACTGCGGTCGCTGTGAGTTCAAGTCCAACTCATGCTGGCTTCCTCTCCGGTCGTACGTGGGAAGGTTTGTCAGCAATTTGGGGATGGTCGTGGGTTTCCCCCAAGCTCTGCCCGGTTTTCTCCCACCATAATGCTGGCCCCCCGTCGTATAAATGAAATATTCTTGAGTATGGCGTAAAACACTTATCAAATAAATAAATAAATAGATAAATAAATAAATCAAAAGTTATCAAAATTGCATCTGTAAGTTTGAGGTCAGGAGATTTAAACTGTATCACCTTGTCTTTGAGTTATTGATTAAAACGACGGACGAGTGATGCTACTTTACAGTACCTGGGTTTGTATACAAAGGTGTTAAAACTTCACTGCTGATATTCCATCAGTTATATTTTAGTGACTGATGTAAAAGAATATATTTCTGGAAAACTTTTTTCTTTGGATCTTTTTGTGTTTTTTTTTCTTATGAAGTAAAATGTCACTTTCCAATTTCGGACGTTGATGCCACCTGACATGTTGACACATGTATATGCAGATTACTGTTCTCTTGTCACTCAATGTCACTGGACAACAGCTGACAGCTGTGGCCGATCTGTCACGTCAATAACAGACAAACTGTATGTCGCATTGATTTCACCCTGTATTCCGGTTACAGGCGTAATCTTTTTGACAAATACCAAAGAGGTTCGTGTACATATGTGATCGATGATACTCTAATAAAAGAAGAATATACCAGTTAAAATGTAAACTATTTCACATGAATTCGACTTATATATACGCGGGGTTATATAGAAGTGATCGAATGTGGAGAATTCAAGTCCAAGCTGTTTGCACTATTCTTTCGTGCATGATTACGCAAGTATACTAAGTATGAAAATCGACCTACCGGTAAAACGCCCTTTATGACGAACTCTTTCTAACAGATGAACAGAGGTTGCAAGAGGCTAGCCCGAAACAAACAGGAAAACCTTCCCAATGGCAGACTGATGAGCGATATACACAAAAACAAATCCCAGTATAAGATTTGTGTATATAGTTTTCTACTGTAACACTGTTGCGCTTATGCGCCGTTCTTCAAGAACATACATACAGGAAAAAAGTGCGACGTCATACAGGAGAGAACGAAGGGGCACATACCATTCTGGCTGGAGGGAGTTTTACGAGTTCACCAAGAACATGCCACCCATTACCATGATTTCGCGCAATGGTTTGGACGGAGTACAGGGATATATGGATTGGGCCGTCAGAAAATGGTTCGCGGCATTCGAACACCTTGGACTTTCCCTAATTCCTTCATTTAAACAAATTAAAAATAGGTTTTTAAATTCCAGGAACTAAAATGGATTTGACGTAAAACTTTGTTTCCTTCTCGTTGTAAGATACGTATATTTGTAGTAGGCTATATATATGCATGAGATTTTTTTATGTAGTACATCTCTGTTATATATTTTGTCGTTGTATATATGTGTAATGTTCTGGGTTTGGGGCTGCCTCACGTTAACTCCACCAGCAACGAGGATCGAGATCTTTCTCTGGTTGCAGGTGGGAGATCCAGGCACTAAATTTCCAGGCTGGGTGTTTTTGACGTACATATCGTGGCACCTTTCTTATCTCTGCGCTATAAGGGTTAAAACGGCGGAAATTTATAGGTTAAGTATTTAAGGCCTCTTGTCATCACGGCGCAGATGGCATTTATGACCGAGTCAATCTCAGTAATGACTGAAGGGAATAAATTAACGGGGTCAAAAACATATTTAAAATTGACCAACTCCTACCTTTTAGCTGGTGCTAAGAGAAACGGGCTAGTTGTGAACTATTCCAGAGGCCCCTTTATGGGCCGGTCGGGTTTGTGAATCGAGTTGACTAGGGGTGGATTTATGTGACGGTCTGATCCTAGCCCACACCACAACACGTGTTACAACCCGGATTGGGCCGGGAATTACTTGTGGATTGAAAAATACAAAGAGGCCAAGTTCTTTTAAAAGGCTGGATGCGTTCAATACGCCTCCAAATTGACTGCAGATCTGTTGTTATATAGAGCGTCTACTGACACAGGTAGCTGAACATTTCCCCTGAGAAGATCACGGAGGTCACATTACACGCGCCCGTATACACTGTATGCTGGCCCGCTGCTCTCTGATACGCTCCCACCTTCATTGATTATGAATCTTAAGGTAAGTACACGCCATATATTGACTCCAGTCTATAAGTCTGTTTGGTGAACGTGTGACAATATACAATACCTGAAGGTACATGATATAATGCCCCTAATACCCACTAGGATATAGACTAGGCCATTGTCAACAAACTAATGGGTCATTAATCCAAATGTGTGGCTGACACTGTGTTAGTGCCAGGCCTTTATATTACTGCACAGGGAGCTTCAGACAAACTGGGCTCAGAATAGTGGAGACTTCTGCTGCAATATAAGATCTTCCAAGCTGCCTTGCAGATTACATAATAAACTTAACTTAATGCAACTTAGCGAGTCTTTAGTATCGCCACGAAATAATTTTAGAACAGTTTGTTACGATACAAGATCTGCTCAGCTCTGTTGCTTGTTCCTATATCCACTGCTAACTTCACTGTAAGACTCCTATATTAGAGCCGACAGGGAAGGGTGGTACTATTGTGCACAGTTCTCCTCATCGATCTTTACATCTGCTGTTACGCTACTTAGACGATCCATGAACAGAGTAGGGATATATGAATGTCGTAAGAGGCCAACAACACATGTTGGGACCAGGTACATTAACAGGCCTATAGCAGTTCAGTACAGCCGTCACGCGCCAGCTTTCAAGTTAGCAGCCATTTTTGGTTTGGGGTTTGTAGAAAAAAAAAAAACAGGTATTCACTTCATTTTCAATATATTTACAATAAATAATCAGACTCACATAACACAGGCTTGGAATTCTGTGTAGATAAAAAGTAAAAAAAAAATACAAATATTTAGGCATAGTTATGTTTGTGAAAATTAACTCTGGTATAGATTGGATTTCATAAAGTTAGGTCTTAACTTTAAAAAGTGAATATCCCGATTGTTTGGGTCTATAGCAGACTAGCACATATTATTCCGCCATGTTCTCTGCCCCGTTTTATTTTTCAAAACTGTGGCAGTTCAGAATGTATACATCTACTGTTAGAATCTTTTGTGAAGAGCGACATATAAAGTAGATCTTGGATAGAAGAGAGACGGGGATAAAAGATGTCTGACTCGGGACCCTTTATCTTTAATGGATTACTCACTGGGGATAAAAGATGTCTGACTCGGGTCCCTTTAACTTGAATGGATTACTCACTGGGGATAAAAGATGTCTGACTCGGGACCCTTTAACTTTAATGGATTACTCACTGGGGATAAAAGATGTCTGACTCGGGACCCTTTAACTTTAATGGACTACTCATTGACAGCTGCCACCAATGAAAGAGTAGCGAATGATTTTTATACAAGGATAAATAAAATGTAAGCTTTAATCGGAATATTTAACTACGGTTAAAATAATCTCAGCTTTGAAGAGGTATTGGATTATTGGGTTAATTTATATTGATATGTTATAAAGTCCGTAATTGCAAAGAAGATATGTCCTGTGGGAGTTGCTTATTGGTCGCAATGTCCTGTGTTGTTTATCGGTCGTACTTAGCTCTCGCGAGAGGTGAGCATACTTGTGGCATTGCCCTGGTGGCTTCCATGATGGTCCCTATACCTTCCATGATGGTCCCTATACCTTCCATGATGGTCCCTATACCTTCCATGATGGTCCCTATACCGTCCATGATGGTCCTAAAGCCTTCCATGATGGTCCCTATACCTTCCATGATGGTCCCCATACCTTCCATGATGGTCTCTATACCTTCCATGATGGTCCTCATGCCTTCCATGATGGTCTCCATGCCTTACATGATGGCCGTCATGCCTTCCATGACCTGGGCATATTGTTTCCAGGGCTGTGGACCCGGGCCTCCACTGCCCTGTAAATAAACTGTCTCTTACAACTGCCTGGGATTATGGCTGAGGATATTTAATACATTGCGCGCTATTTTTTCTTTTCTCTTGGGAGAACAAAATCATTGTCCTTATTTTTACGATGACCTTTTCTGTTTTACTTATTCTGTTCTCGGAGTTGTTTGGATGTTCTGGCCACTGATATGTCCGGTTTGACTGACCCAAACCAGTTCAGGTCACAGGTGCCATCACTCCAGTGACACGCACGCATGCGTAGACATGCATAAAGGGCATTTAATCATGAAATATTTCTACACGTATTGATTACACAGGTAAACAGATCATGTCTGATTGATATCACCGTATGCTTTTATGATGTATGTGAGGGCCATTTAGGGCAAACATATCACAGTCATTCGTGTCACCAGTGGTCTGTGCTCGGTTGATATTAAACTTAATACTAGACTGTATTAAGTAAAAACAGAGGTAGGAAAAACATATCTGTCTTATTCCAGCCTTGCTCATGTTAAGTCAGTACACGTGTCACTCAATATGATAATGTGCACACGCCAGCTTGGATAATGTCACAGGCTAATTATCAAGCTAGTATTTCTCATTTCTGACCTCCAAGATTGACCGAGGATTTTTGTTTCTGTACTTTTTCCATTGTTGGTTTATGCTCTAAGCGTGACTGTTTCACTTATATGGCATGGAACAAAGGTCTACGGTTACCTGCCGATTTTCATTATTAACTCTTTTCATGAAAAAATTGCATCTTTTACTTGGCCTTTTCAGACACTAAACTTGCAATTTCCTCTAATTCTGCTCACTGCCATTGCACTGTGTTAACTAGTCATGACATTTGTTCACGTAAACGTTTTTGTATCTTATTGCTAAACAGTTTATCAACAAACACGTGGGGTCACGTCATGTTGCCCTAATGTTTCAACTTTCTGTTCACATGTACTTCATAGCAACCGGGAAGACAAAATATTAAAAGGAAAGAAATGAGCTGTAAGTCGAGAGACCGTCAAAATCTGTATTTGAAAATGCCATGTAAGGTGAGCTTTATGGACCATATTGTTAATGTTTATAATGTACGTCATCAATGACGTCACACCGATTATTCTCTATCCATAAAGTACAAATTCAATGTCAGATTCTATTTTTCGTATACATGCAGATACATATTACAGTACAGGTTACAGGAATTGTATTCAAACCTGGACATAAGGGTGGAAAGTTTTGTGACATAACTGAGGAAACACAGTATAAGCTTATGAGTGCGGTTCATAAAGCACTGTTTCTACATTCCAAGCATTTAACTGTATAAAAACGTACAAAAATGAGTAAAAGTGTTTTTAGATGCAATTTTTAATGTTTTTTCTACTGGTGCTTACTTCACTTTCAGTGTTTCTTGAGCTTTAATTGTAAATAGTTGGAGAGCAATCTGACGTTGTATTTAAATAATGTGTACAGACATTATATACTGACAAGAGACAGAAACTGTATACATGTTAAATTGGAGCATATTTTATGCGTTGGTCATATTATTCGTGCTGAATGATCTGATAAGGTTTCTCTGAACACATAGATCTTTTCTCTGGGAATAATAATTCTTTTTGTTAGCTAATTATTTTTTATTGTAAAAATTTCAACTTTTTTGAAGGGTTATGCCTAACTGATTAAATTTAACTTGTGTGTAGTTTATTTTGCCCATCCAATTGGTTATTTGTGACAAACAGCATTAGCTTAATATCATGTTTATGAATTTTATATTAAAATAACCTACGGTTACATAATGAATGACTTTTATGAAAGCGTTCTAAAGACGTGGAAAAATTTTAAGACCTACAAATCGTTCCGGAATACGTCACACTCTTAACAAGCCTATCAGTGTATAGGCCAACGCGTCTGGGAGTATTTTTATGATCTCTGTACGCTCTGCGCAATCTCTGTATAGCTAGGTTCAATAAAAACAAGCCACTGACAACATCTGCATATGTCTGCTCACTATTGATTGGTGACAGTGTGAGCACGTGTACACAGGTGAGAAATTGTATATCATTGCCTTTACAACATTTTCAATATTTTTAAAAAAATCCATTACATACTTTTAGATTTTATACTTTTTTTAGAATATACAAACTAATCAAGGTAGATGTCTTATGTCATCGATGGCAAACTAAAATTAATTATCTGCATGCTGAAAACGATAAAACTGTGTGATTGTATTTGACGATGATTTTGTATCCTAATCATATAATTCACTGACGCAAGGTTAACATTTAGTCATTTAATTTATGACACGGATTTCACAAAAGTTTTCATTAACCCACATTACAAGGCGATTGTTCATAATTTACCGCATTTTACTGAAAACAGTTTCATTAAATTGCACCATTATGTATATAAAACAGACAAGACGAAACATAAGGGTGAAGTACATATATGGTTGTAACTGCCTATGTTTTATGCTTAACGTTATTTATATACTTCATTCTTGCTTAACGCAAGATCATTCCACACACATTAAGCAAATCTCGCACTCTAAATCTTACAAGATATTTGCAACACATTGATCTCGATTATCGTCACAAGATCACTCCAAACGCATTACGCAAATCTCGCACGATAATCGTCACAAGACAACTCCATACACATTAAACAAATCGCGCACGGTAATCGTCACAAGATATTTACAACGCCTTGAACTCGATTATCGTTACAAGATCACTCCAAAGACATTAAACCTCACACGCTAATCTCACATGATGAGAACATTCCAACCATTTGTTAGATAGTGTGCAGTGAGGCGATTTCAGTCAACCTCACAAGTTATTACTACAAAAACTAGTGTCAAGGATATTCCATCAAACGCCTTTACCATAAATTTCTTAAAGTTTACAATAAGTACGCCTCTCTTTTTAGTAAGTATGGACTGAGTTTCCAGAATCTCTGGGCTTCTGCTTCATAATAGTTTCTGTTTCCGCTTAACCCGTATCTAGGGGCCGCATGTTCACCGTGTTGAGGGTGATCGCCACGTCTGACATGTGAACAGTTTCAGTCCTAGCGCAACTGACCGTCGACACCATAAATACTAAAATGATACAAGATTTGAAAACTGATTTTATTCATCTACCTAGAACATTCACCGCCTCTTTTCGTCATTATTGAAAACTGCTTCTCTTTGCATGAATCCGTCAAGATTTTTATATTTTTTATATCTTCTTTGGTGGTTTGTGCGGGAACTAGTCTTGGGAATTATTGACCCGGAAAGCCTATTTTGGTTGACGGCTGGTATCTGAATGTCGGTTTCGGCGTCTAGGTACATATAAATGCCATAAATTTCACCCTGAACAGTAAAATGTTGTGGCCGGTGTCATATATTTTAGTTGTATTCAATCGCGCACTTTGACTGTGTATCCATGTAAATATAAGCTAAAGCATCTATCAAGTGTCTTTTTATAGTGATACTGCGTTATATAAATGGTGAAGAGAAAACTGTCCACATGATATAGCATGATATACACACACATTAACCCTCTGCACTTAGAAAAGAAGAAACACAACGCCCACTTGGCGTAGTGATCGAAGTGCACTTGCTGTAATTTACGTGCTTCATATACCGTGGATTTCGCAAAGAAAAACGCGGTGTATTCGATAAAGGGAAGTTGAAAGGTCGAAAAAAGGTAATCTATATTAGGGATTCGAGCTCTATAGATACAGATTAGTGCATACGTCGGAGAGCGCTGGTCCTGGAGAATAGAACCTTGAATATAGCGCTTCTAAGAAGTTTTATCGTATACGAGCTATGTGTTACCTTAATTTTAAAACCCCTATAAAAAGACATAAAAGTGTTGATTCATTCGACCCCTTTTGAGTTGGGGATCCTGTCGCAGATCATTGCTGTTTATGAACGTGTTAAGAACAGCTAACTTTAGTTGTCAATACGACATGGATACGTTCAATTTACTTGCCTGAATAACAACTGAATCATTTCCACGCTCATATGCGTCCAATTCCCGTCTACGATCTCAACACATACAAACATAACGAGGGGATTACAGTTCCACTGTTCCCTGCTTCATGAAAGCATAGTTAGTGTAAGTGTTTAACCTTATTGATAATCCCCCCCCCCCGACCCCACCTTTTGTCTGCCTACCCATGTATTCACCTTTAAAGTCGTAAACACACCTGTTTACACCTGATGAAATGTGAAACCAACCAACGTTTTATGGACAGGCCCTGTATAGGCATATCTGACCTATGAATGCATGCCAGTCAGATGTCATAGCCGGGGATTAAATTCAAACGTTTTGAAAATTCTTTCGCGTTCTCCGCCTCTCTATTCTCACTCATCAATCCTAGCTGGGATGAACGCATTAACATTAGCCCCCTTGGTATTAACATATTACACGAGATTCCATTATGATCTAGCCAACATCATAAACTTATACACTGACTGCATCTACGGCTTTGTTTTATGAATAGATTTTACACTTGTTATATATACATGGGGAACCAGTTGTATTGTTGACATTACTGAATATGAATAATCTCATTTTTTGTTTTTATTTATAGTTTTACCCGAAATTGATGTAAACTACATTTTCGAAAATACGTCTTGAAATCCTAAATACGAAAGCTCCTTATATGGCTGGCTAATGTAAGGACAGTGTCAAACATTACGCTTCCATTCGGACTCTAGACTCCGCCTCATTTACTGAGTAAACTTTCTTTATTGTTTTCCTACAAATCAATGTACGCTGTATTTTAGAAAATGTTTCTTGCTATCTTGGACACGAAAGCCCATGAAGGGCTAACGGAAATACCATTAATTATCTTGGTATACTGTACCACTCAGAACAAAAAATACAAACATCGTCTTTCCATTTTCCATGTGATAATAAGCGATGAACCATATCCATACGATCCTTAGTCCCAAGTTAAGTGGAATTAGATTAAATAGCATTATAGATCATCCACGCTGTGAATGTAAGCTATAATTAATGGCTGGTGTGTTTGGTGAAATTTAAGAAACTTTGAATCGATTCGCTTAATGGCAAAACGTTAACTTATCAGTATCAGCAAATACATAAAAATCCAGATATGATGTGTCATGTTGGGAAATCAGAAGTTTCCATTATTCCATTGAAGTGGAATGTATTTCCTTTATTGCGTAGGCCCATTCGTTTCTGAATTAACAATTCTTCACTTATCTTTGGATAGTA
This sequence comes from Acanthopleura granulata, assembly GCA_016165875.1. NCBI lineage: Eukaryota > Metazoa > Mollusca > Polyplacophora > Chitonida > Chitonidae > Acanthopleura > Acanthopleura granulata. The sequence goes on from JABBOT010000010.1 coordinate 1,816,211, forward strand.
CCAAAGAGATAGGTTTGTTTTGCTAATATATGGCGCTGTCGAATCTCACGTACATGTTATTTGTCAGAAATTCGAGACATTCTGCTAACCATACAGTATCTCATGGATTCTAACCTGAATGAGGATTCGAACTAAAAATGCCCCGTGAACTCTGACACCTGTGATGTGGTGCATAACCTGTCTTTTCAAACAACAAAACAACCAGCTTAGTGAAGCGTGGTGATAAATCTTGGGTGAGGGATTCTAGTGCAGTGTCGAGAAATCCCATGTGGATACACATTTACTTTGCAATGGACCTTTCAAATCGAATTCTTCAGTCAGTGTCTATGAATTGTTTAGTATCCAAATGCATTGTACATCAGAGTACTTTTTGGATACAAGAACAATATCTTTCCCAGACAAGTTTTAACATCCTGTAGAGATTTGTTGTTAACAACTTGGACAGAAGCTTGTTTGTACATTGGCTGCATGTAGCTATAAAACTGGAATTTTATGTGTCCAGTATATTTCTGGTGAATCTTCGTTATCTTAGTATCTTTCCAAAGTTTATAAACATGTGCCAATCATTAATAGGCTATAATGTGATCGAATGCGTTAGCAGCTGCAGACCACGTGGAATTTGGGGCCAGTGCATGGACTGTGTACGCTTAACTCTTTCACAAGTCATAATATTTTTGCAGATAAAAATTAAACAATTTGGTGCTTGGTAAGCTGGGATAAAAATTACAGCACTGTATCATTTACTTATATGTGCCACCTGCATGTTTACACATTTCCTCACTGGTGATCACACACTTAAAAATCGCAGGTGCTTGAGAAGATGTTTTCTTTCAGCTGAGACCTTTCGCTAACAATAGGCCATGTTGACCATAAAGCCCTCTTTTACCTCAAGGGCTCTTAATTTCGGATTTCTGTAAGTTGAGACTTCACAGATCACTGTGACATTGCAGATAAGTCTGTGTGTTCAGAGTATGCGGTACAACCTGACCTCTGTCATAGCCTCTTCCACAAAAATTTACCACCTTTCTATAAACCTGCCAGTTTTTTGTACTGCTCTTATCCAGTCAATGTTTTACATTGTTTCAGATGTGTGCATGTACCTAAGTTAGACATTTTCATACATTTTTCTTGAAAAAAAACCCTGCTAAACTAAAATAGAAATCTTACTGAAACAAGAAATAGGCGTAGATCCGTTTTCGAGGAGTAAACCGATCTCTGCAAACAACTTAGATAATCTGGAATATATACATTCTCTCCTCGCATGTAGATCATGCCAAACAGTTATGTCAGCGGACCGATAACGTAATCTGTGTGGCTGTTTTTCGGTGTGCCAGATACGACTATGTTGTCAAACCCCTTATAGGAGAAAAAACTGAAAAGACCGCAAACTCCAGCAGCTCAAGGCCAGCAAAATCGCCTTTAATACCCGCCAAACTTAACGAATGACGTTGTAATCTTGGTATAACTTAAACCTGACCAACATTGTTCGTTCACATCCACGGTTTGCCATGGTAACAAAGGGAATCTTAACTTTGGCTGAATTTTGCATTTCAGCAAATGCATGCAAGATGGTGCAAGATAGCCTCTCAAAAATTTGTTCGATGTGTAGACAAAAAGATTAACCCTATTTACATTTTTAAAAAATTAATTTAGTGAAGAGATTTAGGAATCTTTTGGGAAATGAGGTTTTAAAATTTTTATAATTATTATCTTTATTGTCTTTATTATTTTGGTGATCAACTGATTAAGTAATGAAGTTCAAAAGTTTCCCTACTAGTGTGCAAAAGTTTAAGGCGCAGTTATTTTGGCTTCACCTCGGCAAAATTGAAAGAAAGGGGACGCGCAATATCATTAGAATGATATTCACTGCGTTGAACGGCTGGTAAAATGTATGAAATCACTCTGTTCTATCCACTTAGAAGTGATTTAGAGCTGCCTTTTAATCCGATAGCCTGCATATAGGTAGCTGTAGAATATGTTCCGTTAACCTTTGGTTGTTGTTGACAGGAAGATCGCGATAAATGAGCCAGGTAGGCCTACGCGCTATTCCCGATACTAATGTGGCAAACTGACGGTAATTTGGGCTAACTGAGAAGTCCGATCAAAGAACAATACATGTTTACTTACAACTTGACGATGAACATGTTGATTCTTTGATTGAATGTTTCTTGATTTTGGTATCATGCTCGAATTTTGCGGTGTCATAGCAACGACGGGGATTCTCCGACCCTATGGACAAAAGCGACATCTGGTGAGAGGACCTGGCTACTCCTGCCTTGAGTTACTGGAGAAGGAGATCATGTTGTCAACCCAGTTATAGGAACAAAACTGGAAGCAACCAAAAAGAGACCATGTTGTCAACTCCTTTGGGGACAAAACTGAAAAGAACACAAAGGAGACCATGTTGTCAACCCTCTTATAGGGAGAAAACTGAAAAAAAAACATAAAGGACACTATGTTGTCAAATCCTTGAGATCATGTTCTCAACTCCTTTAGGGACAAAACTAGAAAGAGCACACAAAGGAGACCAAGTTGTCAACCCCCTTAGAAGGACAAAACTGCAAAGAACACAAAGGAGACCAAGTTGCCATCCTCCTTATAGGGAGAAAATTGGAAAAAAACATTAAGGACACCCTGTTGTCAAATCCTTTAGGGACAAAACTGGACAGAACAAAAAGGGGACGATGTTATCAACTCCTCCAGGGACAAAATTGTAAAGAACACAACGGAGACCATGTTGTCAACCCCTTTATAGGGAAAGAACTCGAAAGAACACAAAATATGTTGTCCACCCCCTTATAGGGACAAAACTTCAAAGAGCACAAAGAACACCATGTTATTAACATCCTTATAGGGACAAAACTGGAACGAACACAACCGAGGCCATATTGTCAACCCCCTTATAATGACAAAACCGGAAAAACTCCAAGGAGACCATCATGTCAATCCCTTTTGCCGAGCAAATCTGCAAAAAACACAAAGAATTAATTAATTCCACATCATTGCTATCTTTACAAAAAATCTCTAAGCTGACTATATAACAGGAAGACTTTGAAATAAAATTCTGAAAGAAATATGTCTGAAGGGGTAATGTATTAGGATTTAGTCATGAGATTTCATTAATACATCAGAGAAAACAAGAACAAGAAAAACTCACCAAATAGTATTAGTCCATAAATGATATAGCTCACACATTAAAGCAACTTGCAAATCTACATCTGAAAATCTTGTATTTGGCGGTAATAAAATTTACTGTATTTAAATTACAATGAAAATAACTGTGCAATAATATTTTTAAATGCAACTGAACAAATAAATTGCGTGGATTTATTGTTCTGTGTAAATTAACACTCTTTTTTGCATCACTCTTTGTGAAGAGTTTTTTACAATGTTACGCAGCTCTACAGTTTTTGTGAGTTAGCCAATGTTTTAGCCTATCTGTAGTTACTAAGAGAACATGTATCAGTATTTACAGCTGATAACGCTGCAGTATTATCACACACATGTAGGGAGCATGTAATAGTAACATGCAGTCATCATTTGTGACTGCATCTAATAGATATAATTTCCGACACTGATAAATCGAAACCAGAGAAAATACTGGTTCGAGAAAGACTCGAACTCTCGACTGAGGGTATCTAGTCCACCAGTATACCAGCTGAGTTATGTATTCCCTGATGATGACTACAAATTCCTTTCGAAACACTGAGTTGTCAATTTGTACGTAGTACTTTATGCACATGCACGTGTGGATGGACAATCCACTCCATATAGCTAGACTCTAACAAGGAAGTCTTTCTCATCTGGCTAGTTAGTTCAGTCGGCACAGCGGTAGGTCTAGGCAATCTAGCAGGAGATGTTAAAAGGCTACATACACACGGGTTCAGTAACGGAAGAAAATATGCTATAGTTTCTTTCCTAATACTCATCTCTCTTGGTCGGTAAATATACCGCGAATGATGGTGCTGTAAAAATACAACAAAGGCTATGGTTACCAAAAGGTCTGTTAATTTTGGTGTAAAAACACCATTTCTTTATTCTGACCTTGTATAAATAACACCTTTCTGTGGTAGATTTTGTTGTAAATTTTGACGTAAGCGACTCCTTGTGTGTGGGTAAAATTATATGAGAAACTACAGTTTCTTTACGGTACTGTTCTCAGTTGGTCGGTACATTCACCGAAATGGTGTCGATATAAAAGTACATCAAAAATCGTTGGTACCCAAATGTTGATTTTACTCTAAGAATACTGCACCTGTTTTTACAGTGTAGCTATGCCTAAGTCGCATAGTACTTGCGACATTTTCGCATAACTTTATATTTATATGTACCGGCCTACGGACTGTTGAGACTTACTACAAGCCGCCTTTGTATATCTAGGCCCAGAGAAATTCAACTTGGAGACATACATAAGCTCCCTTTAGCTCTAAAGTCAGTATATAAACTACAGTTCGACTTTAAAAATATGTACTTTGATACATTCTTTTGTACAAATGACAAATGCTTGTGAAATAAGTGAAGCGAAATCATGTAGAACCTAGCTATGGGTGTGTCATGCTTTAACAGCCGATAGAAAAGCCATAAAACAGGACTATATTTACTTAGTATAGTGTTATATAATAATAGCAGCAGGTGCACATCAAATGCGCAAAAAATGAAGGTGTAGCCGGAGAGTGTACAATGCAAGATAAACGAAAATAAGATATAGGTAACAACGCCCTCCATGGATTAGATCAAAGACACGAAAATTGTGTGAGGGCTCAGGTGACAAGTGATACATGCTCAAGCTGGTTCTGTCTGAAGTCCTGCTTCGTTGTTGATGCTACATGCATGTCTTGTCCTTTACAGGATACTAAGTATTTTACTTCTTCATTTATTTACTTCATTGGTGTTGTACTCTGTAACCAAGAATATTTCACTTATACCAGGGCGATCATGACGAGGAACCGAGGGGAGCACGAGAAGAATAGTGTTATACGGAGGAAGCATGTTCACAATTGAATTCTTTGCATGTTGGGGGATTTTGTGTATTGTCATTCAGACCAGTTTGTTCTGCGTTTTCACGGTTCATAGCTACTTGGGTAACTTTAATGGGAACCACCATTTATTTAGAAAGTCAGGAACTTTGCATGCGCCGAAGAGTTCATTTCTGTAAACTTAATTTAGACGTTTCTGTAACAGTATGTGGCTAAGATTGAAGTTGCCTGTACACTGAGAGAAGCTCTAGCCTATGGGACTACAGGCGAATAATGTATTCACTGTATGCAGGGCTCTCTATGAAAGGATACTTAACAATACTGAAGTTAAGTTCACCTCTCTTGTCGTAAGAGAAAACCAAGGTCATTCCAATAAAAATGCATATCCAGACAGAAAGTGCCATCTGGGGTATTTGTCGCCTCTTTTTATTCTTGTGAGGCAGATTTCCTTCACGATGTCAAGGTTAATCCATCTTGTAAACATTGCAATGATGGTATCAGTCAGTTAGAGCATCGTCGTCTTGATTGTATACAAATGCTTAACATTCAGAATATAACAGAATTGCAGTTGGCATGCTAAGATTTAAACCTTGCAATAGAGTCTCCTAGTGAGATAGTTCTAGGCGATAATGCGGTGTTGCTAAGTATGCGTATAGCTCTTCTTGTTTCACATTACTGGCTGATGCTAAGGGTTTCTCTTTAATTTCTGGACAAGTTTTCAGCTAGGAGCATTTTTGAATGTTGACAGTTTGTCTTGTACACGTAATTGCTGTGTCAAGTTGATACTATCTCTGGAACATTTACAGGCCATCAGCTCTTTCTTGGTGTACTTAACAGTTTATCTTGAAAATATATTTGCGGGTCAACATGTCGTCTGTTGTGTCGGTGAATTTTGTCAAGTATAAAAGTAGTTAGCCATAAGTCAGGAGTGCTTATGTTGTGTGGATGTGGACATTTTGTCTTGTGTATGCCTTTGCAGGTTATCAGCTTATCTGTTCTGTCCACATTTTCTCTTGTATATGTGTTTGCATGTCACAAGCTCGTCGCCCATGTGGACGTTCAGATTTTGTTTTTTATAGCCTGGTATGTATTTACAGACCACTTGTTCGTCTGTCGTGTAGATATTGATCTCGTATGTGTATTTTCGGGTCACCAGCTAGGCCGTTGTGTGAATGTCGGTATTTTGCCTCTTACATGTATTTGTAGGTTATTAGCTCTTTTGTTGTGTCGATGTTGACATTTTGTCTCATATATGTATTTGCAAGGTCGTCTGCCGTGTGGGTGTTGACATGTTGTCCTCTATATGAATGCACCGGTCACCAGCTTGTCTGTCGTGTGGATGTTGACATTTTGTCTTGTATATGTATTTACAGGTCATCAATTCGTCTGCTGTGTGGATATTGACATTTTTGTTCTTCATGTATTTGCAGGTCCTCACTCTGGCTCTGGCGGTGACCATGTTACCCATTGTCGCGGGTACGTGTATCAACGTATGTGATATGCAGAACCCAATCAGCCTTCAGTATTGTGAGTCACAATACGCCGGTAACCCACAGATGATCCGGGCCTGTTGTTTGAAAGGTACGGTGTACTGCCCGCAAAGCAGCTGTACCGACTATGTGGATGTCTCCCAGCTGACGTCCACCTACGATGTAGACGCCATCGTTACCGACGACGTCAACCAGACTTGCGACTGCGTAGTCGTTACCTGCGTGCAGTCGAACTTCGTGACCTGCTCATCATGCTCGCCATGACATCGCGGCTAAGACTGTCGACACGAAAACCAACTGTACTGTTTATCTCGGGCAGTAAATCATTTGATATAGCTCCAGGCCAAAATGAATTGTTTGCAGGAAGGCTGTGTCCGTGACATCGGATAAAATGCACAGCTTTGAATGTACATATATATACATGCTTTACTCAGCGGACCATGTTGCTCGAATCTTCATCGTTGTATCCAGTATCAGTGTCGGGTATTGATAAAATTTACAAGCATTAAATATCAAATGATCAGTGGAAAAATCAGTTGCCGATCATCAATCGGCCTGACAGACAAACGTAATCCGAGAATTGTTAAAAATGCTATTATACATGTATATATACCTATTTACCAATGCACAAACTTCCACTTATATGTTAAAGAAAACATATTAAAAAATCGCTCTGCGTTCAAAAATAAATTTTAAAAACATTCCTCAATGTATTTATTTCTATTTTTTGTATCAAGAATATAAGAACTTATAATTCAAAACTTAAACGTCGTTGGAGTTATGGATGGCGGTAATTCCATTGCTCTTTGGCATGCACCAGACAAGCATCTAGACAGCAGGAGGGCCAGGGCGCGGCTGCACTGTTGAGAGTTTATATTCTTGAAATCGTTTGAACACCCGAGATCGCGGTTTAATTCTGGACTTGGATGGAAAATTTGCGAGAATCCCTTGTCTCCACTTCTTGTTCGCTTGGTAGCAATCAGCGATCGACAATGCTCTATAGCCGTTTTATAGGAGGATCCCGACTTCCATAAGTACGACATTTACACAATGAACTCGCTCCGCAGATGAAAATTTTTGTCTCACGCACGAGAAAGGTGGCTAGTCACATGTCAAAGGCCATGGGTTTACACTCCAGATCATTTAATTTACTTCACGTGACTATGCCCACTGTTGTCGTATAAGTGATATTCTCTGGCCCTGAACTTACGAGTAGGTGAATCTCTGCCTACCGTTCACCAGAGAGCCGTCTTTCCTCATTCATAGATTGACTTGTGTAACCCTGCGCTGGCACTTTTTTTTTCTTTGACGGTGTACTTTATACACAAAGGGTAAGAGTCGACCCGTCCGTTTTCATCTGCGAGTTTGCACAGCGTGACATACATACGCCATACTACATGTACAACTTGAGGGCCGATACCAAGGGAACGTCTCATAAAACGATTTCGAGTTTCAACCAAAAATTGTAATCCAAATTAAACTCTAAAATGCATACTTCATAATGAAGTTTGAATGCTGTTTCTGTACTGTGAATTTCAGCCGACATTGTTGCACCCAGCAGGAAATATTTGGTTTTGTAGAGAACATTAGAGTTTGGGATTTCAATGGCTTTGTGAAACAAGCGTGATTTAATCGAACTTTTTGCGCCGTATCTAATTTAAATAGTTATTTATAATCTGTTTTTAAGCAATGATTGCTTCGGTTCCTCCATAACACAGTGGTAAAATTCATCAACGTTGTAATTAACATGAACCGACATATATAAACAAAATGATTACCGGCTAGCAGATTTGAAAGCAGTCACTTGCGCCGTATCTTCTGTTTAAGGTTAAGGTTTTAATGCCGTATGAAAATTATATCACACATGTACATCAAGACTAAACGTAGTCAAACAAAGTGTTCAAGTACTGTTTTCAACCTCCGAAAACATTTCATTGCGTAGAAACCTTAAAATATGGCTTATAACGCAGTCATGTAAGCCTTGATTCATGTACATAGTGTCTACCCACCTGGTGTCACGTGCACAAATGTTGGAGTCGTCCATGATAGAGTGGTCCATGACAGAGCAGTCCATGATACAGTACCGAACTGTATAGTTAACATGTTAAGAGTATCTATACTCTCAAAGTTATAACGAGTACATTTTATAGGTGCATATTTGAAAATCTGAATTGATTTATATATGATCCGTGTATTTGGATGTGATATTAAGCATTACTGACAGCAGGGCCACAGTCACATAGCAGTGTTACCGGTAAAATTGTGTCAGTGATAGAGCAATTATAATTCACTGATACGTAAAACGAATATGTGATGTACAGGGTCTTAGAAGCCATTACCATTTAGGTTGATCATGGAATTTCCAAATTTAACTCACAAGAACAGACTTAGGTGAATGGCCGGTTAATAGACAAACACTGACACAGCCTGCTTCGCTAACAGTGTTCATCGTTGCAATAGAGATGGGTCGGGTCTCTCGCTGCGAAACTGTACAGTTTTACTCATGGCATCCTCATGACACATCCCTTGTCTGTAGCATTACGGATCAGAATCTGGACAGCGCAACAAACTTTCGTATGACAGTCGTCTACCTTAAATGAGGTGCAGACGTCAAGGATCACAGGATCAGTTTCCAACAGAACGTTCAACACAAATCACTCACACACCGGCACACACAAATTAATAGGAAAGTATATAAGTAAGAAATTAGGGCCTATTCGTGACAAGAGTTTTCAAGGATGCTGGGCTGACGCAAGAAATGTTCTATGAGCATCTTTCAGCTGTAGCCTGTTTCTTTAACTTTTTGTCTGTATATTCAGCTGTCTATGAATCACTCCTAGTCATTACCAAAATTGCCTTTGTTCAGTGACATCTGACACCACACCCACTACACATGGTGGACATGGTGAATCAAGTTTTCGTTATAGTTTGTCACTGCCGTTCAACCGTAACGCCACCCACATAACACTACGTATACTAGAATATAAGCCAACCCAGGATCGAGGGTGCCAAACACAGCATTCCTACCGAGCAAGTCATGGATGTCTCTCAAGAAAAAACAACCGCGAGCCCTTCGCAGAAAATGTAATTACCATGGAACACTTTCACGAAATTGTATAAATCAATTTGTTCGCGAGTAAACGCTTCCTTGTAAACCAAGACACACGCTATCATACCAGTAAATTTTAAATTTTCACAGAATGACATGAGCATTGGGTATGTATCTATGTGTATCAAAATTCAAAATTATCCGAGTCGAGTAGCCAATATCAACTGCTCCCGAGCGCCTGCAGATAGAACGGGTTGTTTCGGTTGAATACTTATGAGGCAAATTGGCCCGCCCTCTCTGTGTTGAATTCGAATAACCACCACTTCTCCGGCCTCGTACAAGCTGCATACTCAGTGCATATTTTCAATTTCAACATGACTGATTTAGTTTATGAATGAACTTCAAATGTTCGCTAAGACGTCGCAATCAGAATTTGTTTAAAACCCGAACTTTGGACGACCATGTATCTTTAAAGCTTTTTAGGCCCAAGACGCACTACTTAAGGCATAGACACCTTAGGAGTTATGTCCAACGTATTCTAATTCCAAGGAAAATTGGCATGAGACCACAATATGTACACTTGATTACCCATTGAAAGCTAGACGATTTGCAAAAGGACTATATATGGACAGACTATCACTTCAAAGTCGCAATAGTTTTAAGTCCGCAGCATCATAAACACAAACGAGACATTTTAGAAAACAACCTACTGGTATTTATAAAACCGTACTCAAGAATATTTCACTTTAACGGTGGCGGCCAGCCATATCTTAGGGGGAAACGAAGAGACAATTCGTTCTTTACCCTGTTTCGAGCCGTGTCCCAAACGGATACTCAAAAGCTTACAAGTGCGACTGGCTGAATTTCTTTGGAGAAAAGTTAACATCCAAACGGAGTAGTTAAATTATTCACATACAGGATTAAACAATCAAGCGAGAAAAATCCAGCAAAAATAAGTTTCAAGATTTATATTTTAGAAAATGGCATATTTATTTGGCAAAATTGTACAATTGTTGGCCAAGACTATCAAAACAATGGCATTAGCTGGTGCGAATGTATCCAGGAAATTGTCAGTCAGAGACAGACTTCATTGATAGTCTGGGGCCTATGAACAATAAAGAACAGCCCTCTGGAGAGAGCCATACGACGTGGCTCAAGTCTGAGGTTCATTTTACAATGGGTTTTCCCCCTGGGCCTGAATTGAACAGCACATTATTCCCTCTATAACATTTTTTAAAACAAATTGCCAGTACACTCTCCGACCGCCCAACAGGAACACTGTGGACCCTGAAATTCTCACTGGATCCAATCTGATGAAAGGACTTTCACGATCAACACACCTTCCTCAACGAAAAATGCAATGTAACATATCTGCATGATCAGAACAAAACACTGATAAAAAGATGGAGGATTTACTCTTTAGCCCTGGACGAAAAAAGCTCACAGCTCCAAAGTTACAGGTTCAATTCACAGCCCACAGGAAATCCACTTTCCAGTGTAGAGACATACCACAGTTAAGCCAAGCCCCTGCCATAGTACTACATGTAGTACTCAACAAAACATCTCCTACACATATTACAAAGACTGGAACAAGTTCAAATATTACAAATCAAAATCAACAAATACATCAAATCACAATACTCTCATCACTGAAATTAAGGCTTTTGAAACTCACAGACATATAATCTGCACTTCATCTAGTTTTCTGCCTTGAGCAAGACCCTACATGTTGATGCTATTCATTACATGTGGACCTTCCAGCATTAAGCCACAGACAGAAACTCAGAAATTAGTCTACTCTAGACAACCAAAAATCTCAAAATAATAAGGCAATAAATAAATTCTGCCATATAGTGACAATGATAATGAAATATGTACAGACCAATGGAAACTGAAATAAATACATTAGGACTAAATGAATTATTTCCAAGTAGTAAATATTGTAGGTGGGGGTGGGTAGGGGTAAATATAGAATAAAATGTAAATCTGGAAAGACAAGAAGAAGATACACTTATTCTAAAAGAGAAGGCAGAAACAATAGTGTTACAAAAAGTCAGACAACACATTAAGATAAGAACAAGATTAGCGAACATAAATGTGTGCCCAGTAAATTAGTCTGACAGGAATAGTGGCAATATAACAGCTGTCCACTAGAAAAAGGAAACTAACAGCTCATTGTATACTTAACAAAGGATCAACCAAATATGACTAACCATAACTATGAGGTGAGACTAAGGAAAGCAACACTGGTTGTCCTGGCTAGAAAAGACAAGACAATAACTATATATACAATTAGGTGTGAAAAAAAAAAATCACACACAAAAATTTCTAGAGAGCAACTTACAAACCTAGACAGCAGGGATATATCAAGATCTCTTATGAAATGTTTTGTAACATACAGTGGATGTCCAGGCTGGTTTCTTTTCAAACATTTCCATTTAAATGATTTTTCAATTTTTTTTCATACCTTCATTAAGCCAGGTAAACTGAAGATATCATTATTATAATTTAAATAAAAAATCTCATTTTGACATGCAAGTGAAAAAATTATCCCACACAGATAACACTTAAAATAAACTTTTTTAATCAAACAGTACTCAATAGCTCTTAATTTTCAAACAACTCACTGCCACTTCTATCTGCCAGTTGAAGAGTAATTTATTCCACAAGCCTTCAACCCAGCCACCTGCAAATCAACTGCAATTCTTCAACATTTTCATATCAACTGACTGCTGCACATTTGAGAATGGCCTTCACTTGTACAACTCACAGTAACCACTGGGCTAGCTTTGGAAATCTGTAATAATTACACAATGGGTTTTGTTGATCAACCTGAAGTTCCTATTTATCATTGTTATTATTAATAATAATTATACTATGTAATAATATTTGCTGATAAACAGTCAATGTCCAAAAACAACAGAACAGCTTAACAAGGTAGACGATGTGTGAGAAGTTGCAGGATAACAGCTGAATGTATACATGTTTGTACTGATTGTTGAGTTTTCTGATATGAGTTGACAGCAAGCCAGCCACAGTACAGAGCAGTACTGAGGACGAGCTGCCAGTCAACAGTAGGTAGCACCACTTGTCAGTCTCCTAGGCTACATATATAACTGAATGTACGTGCAGGTGGGTGGGGTCAATTCCCACACACATATAAATACCCACACACATAAAAACCAATACCAGTTCATAAAATAGTCAAACACCAAGTTGGCTGTATTAAAAATACAATATGGGATAACAGCACAAGTATTGTAAAGTCATAGCTACATGTACAAGATATGACAAGTGTTGACTAGTCAGGCAGCTTGTATACCCTCACCTGAGAAGACTAGGTATGTTTGCTGTGTTCTGTAAATGCCGATACATCTGAGTTCACCGAATCTGAGCCACAAATACAAAGAAATCCAGTAACACTTCATTACATAACAAATTAACTTTGACTATTAAAGAAAGGCTGCAGTAGAGTGGTAAAAAACATTACAGCAGAATAAAGATTTAATAGAAAATGACAGGCTATAAATAAAATAACCTTCAAAGCCAGGAAATGATACAGTTTGCCATGCATTAGTTTTAGATGCATATAGTTTTGGAAATTAACTTTTATTTTCATAAATTTCAATAAACTGTTACTAGAATAATATGAGTAAATACAAAAAACTGCCTTCCATTTGGCATATGTATAATATTCCCCCAAATCATCCATTATCCACACCATTCTGAAAACTTGGGTAAAGACACTTCATGATTCATCAAAAGAAAAAAAAATTAGCCACTTTCTTTCATTTTATGCTTGAAACTTCAATACAAAATTTCTTCAATAAAATCCTAAAAAATACTGGGTTGCTTCCAGTACACATGTAGCACACTTGACCTTTTGTTACCCTCCTTCAAAAAGCAGATCTTTATAAAAATACATCGTCAGCTCAAAAAACAGCAGTGCAAAAATAATCGAACAGTCCTATTCAATATAAAGCTCTGTAAAATCACCTACATAGAGGCCACCTGTCAGGAAGATGTGATGTAATAAGTGCAACTGCGAGCTGCATCCATAGGCATTTACAGGCCCCCCCCACTCAAAAGGGTGAATGCAAATCAGTTTGAAAATGTCAAAACCAAACACGCTGGTTAAGTACTTGTACAAGTTTAACAGTTCTGTTACACAATGTACAGCAGCTTTTATCAAGTTTCACACAGCAGTCAAGTACAAAACATGTCAACAACTGAGAACATGTAGGTCCAAAAAACAGAATTTGAAACAGGTTCAATTGTCCTATACTCAGAGGGTGTTGTTAAGTGTTCTGGGATTGACACCAGTTGTCCTGAAGTCTGGTACATGAAGCTAATCACACAGGTATATCATTACTATAGAATAATAACAATAATACTATTATGTGAAGAATCAAGCTCACTCAGACTGGAGTAAAACTCTTCAACATTTTATAATCATCATTACAATTTTTTCGAAAGTTTCCCATGGTGTCCCACACATGTTCAGGAAAGGTTCCTAATCCTGAAAACAAACAGAAGATGACTTCATTTTTCTCTTTTTTTGTCAATATGAAAAGTATTTTATTGCAAAGCTGGATATAAATACGGGTTCTCTTTTACAGGAAATAGAGACATGTACATTTCCTAGGTTTACACAAGATTAAGTCATTCACAGGAGAGTGTTAAGCTTTATAGGCAAGGAAAACATTGTGATGCAAATCTTCACTGCTGCCTTAAAGTGAAAGACAACACGTCGTAAGTTAAGTTTGCCAAAAAGGTTATATAATATTGTGTTTATTTCGGCAAAGTATTTTTTCTAATAGCTACTATGACAGCAGAAATTGACATTTGACGGTGCTACGTGGCCTGGCATAAACGTAGCCATTCTGTATGGGCTGCGACGTACATGTTCCAAGTGTAGAACACTTGTGACCTGAGACTGTAGTAAGCTGCTGGGGTTGTGGTTGTAACTTAAGTAAATATGTAAATTTATAACGTGAAATGATCAAGAAACTTACTCCTGCCACAACACAATGGCCTGGAAACACTTTAAAGTGTTGTTCTTAAAATGTACTTAAAATTATAAATAAAACAAATAACATTAAAACAGTTTGCTGTCCCTACATTATTACATGTTACATTGACAGACAACTCAGAAAATTCACATCACAGCTTCTAAACAGCTGATAAGTCCCAGCTCTCTGGTTTGTCAATCCCTAATAAGCTTAAAAGCATGGGCGCCTTCAGTCAGCAGCACAATACTCCACACTTTAAATGAAGATAATTCAGCAACGAATTCATACAATTTCAAACAGGTTTTTACATTCAAGAGAAAATTTTATAATCTTTATAATGATTATATACAATTACCTGGCATCCACAGGGCAGTGCAGTGAGTAAAGTGCTTAAACAGTAACACCAACAACAACTACAACCAGAAATAGCACTATTACTCTGTTTCTGAATTTCTCAAAAGGTAAGCTCGTGTCTTCCTTCTCCATAAGTCGCCACGATATGGCTGAGATATTGCCAATGTGGCGTTAAGCCATAATCATTCATTCATTCCTTCTCCATAAGCTCAAGTGTGGTAAATAATAAGCTAATTAGCTGAGACATTCCCTTAAAAACATCACTGTTTGGATTGCTGTGTTGCTGTTTTTAATATTTTATAATTTTTTTTTTAACTTACCACTGAGGCACCATCAGACAACACGTGATCTTTAACTTGCTGTAAAGATGCACTCCTCATGCCTGTAACACCACCAATATTCTAATATTAAAGCATTTGCAACAACAACAATTCATTTGCACAGAATGACAATAATAATGAAATTAATCATTCAGCTACAGACTTTTTCATTACCTTTCAGTCACTGAAAGTCTCTGATTGACTCACGAATATTAGATTTATGAATTTTTACCCCAGAGTTTTTACATCATTTTTCATTTTAGTGTGATTACATATCTCAATAGTTTATACCAGTACACAAAGTAATTCTGATCACAAGAAGGAAATACTCACCTTGTTTCACACAGTCATGTAATTCTTCCTGAAAGGATTTCTCATTGACAGCCCCTTCATCAGCAGAAGGGGTTGTCTCCCCTTGTGACTCTTCTGTTTGAGAGCTCCCTGCTATAGCTGGTTGGCCATCTTCTGCACCACTGACAGAGCTACAGCCATCAGAATGTTTGTCCATCTGTGTTTTGGACTCAGTGCTATCTGGTTCAATATTTGTGTTGTCAGCACACTTATCGTCCACGTCAGTGTTTTCAGCGTTATCAGCATTACCTGTACACTTATCTTCAGACTGAGTGGCTGTGTTGTCAGAAGTGTCAGCGTTACCTGCACACTGATCATCAGGGGAAATGTTAACATCTTGGGGCTGGGTGGTGTCCTTGGATGCTACTGAGTCTACAGTAGTGGGTGTACTGTCTCCACCAGCCAGAGAGCTCTCTACAGTTTTTGCTGACTCAGCGTTTTCTGTTGTTGTTTCCTCACCAATTTTAAGTGGACTCTTTTTTGGGCTCTGTTTAGGGCTGAAGGTGGGGCTTCCACCCTTTTCCATCTCGGCTGCCCAGTCCAGGATTTTGACATGGTCTGTGGGTGTCTTCAGAGGGGTTAATGGGGACAGAGTCTGAGACGCCAGATCAGATTTCTCTGAAATGTTTAAATCCACGTTAATCTTGAGGGTTTCTCTCTCAGAAGAGGACCGTGGTGTGCCAACAGGTGTGTTTTCTAAGGACTTCTCTCCTGTATCAAGTTCTGCTCCCGTCATGGCGACCCCTGGTGCAGGACTCTCGGCAGCTTCTGTCTGGGGCTGATTCCGCCTCACACCCCGTGCCTGAGGTGGACTCTGGGGGTCCTCTGCCTCTTCCCCAAAACTATCATCCAGGCCATAAAACTCCTCATCTTCTGGGATATCCTCCCACTCATCTGAGGCACCAGTACTCACACTGTGGCTAGATTTGTTTAAGGAGCCACCCTCAAGCTGTGAGCCATCCTCCTCTTGATGAGGACTGTTCTGCTCCTCCTCTGGCAGTCCTCCTACAGCCTCCTTCTCCTCTTTCTGCATCACTCCCACATCCTCCACACTGTCCTCTACATAGTTTCTATCATAGTCCTCACCCAGGTAGCTAGGGGTGTAGTCTACAGAAGACAGCTCAGGGACAGGTGTAGCTTCCTTAGACCGTATCACAGGCAGGAAATCATCCGGGGAGGTCTGTTCTGCAATCAGTTCGGCATCCGCAAATATGTCATCCTCCCAATACTCTTCCCCAGATTCGTGTTTTGGAGGAGCCAAGGTTTTGGCTGGGCTTTTCCTTTTTGATTTGGACTTGCCATTGCGCTGCCCGTTTTTCTCCTGGGAGCCTGCCCGGCTGTTGTTGTGGTTCTTGGCCCTGTGGTTATTGTTGTCTGCATATTCCACCTCCACGCTGTGGTCCCCAGGAGAGTTGTCAAACTTGACCACCAGGAGGTCCTCCTGCTGCTCCACCTTCCTGGACTGGTCGTCGCTGCCTGAAGAGGTGCTGCGCACACGCGGCGCGCCTCGCCCACGCCCTCTGCCCCTGCCACGCCCCCTTCCACGAGCACCCTGTGGTTTGCCACGATCAGACGACATACCTACAGCAGCAAAGCGAAGAGGTTAAATAGAACATCAACTAACAGTTATTGGATGCACTAGCCAACAGCTGTTGCTTAATATTTCAGGCTGTAGTTTATCTTTGTTCAAATATGTCACAATCAATGCCCTAGTACCAAATGCAAATGGAAACCATTTTATTTATCTAATACATGGAATATTTGGTTAGGTGGGCATTATGGGCAATATTTCCGCATAATGATTTTTCACATTATATCATGATTTCCCTTTTCCACTATAATCTCTGTACTTTTTTTTCTTAGGTAATAGGTAATCTATTTTATAGGTTTAGTTACATATTAATACTACATAAACACACTTCACAAAAATACTGTATGGGGTGAAAAAAATGCCTTCACACCATTATATCAAAATAAGGCCTGATAAAAAATTACACCACACGCTTTTGTGTACATTTCCCATGGTGCTATGGACAGTGATACAATGGTATGACCATCACAAAGTGCTGAGCAGCTGGCAACTCTAAATATCTTGACGTTGTATCTACAAATGATGTGCCATCTTCCCATGTTCATACGACATGTACATGTATGGTTATCCATGCTATTGATGCCATTGTCAAGATAATGTCAGCGATACAACACAAACTGCACAAACACACAAACACACCTATTACGGCTAACAATACAGCATGATAACTGAACAAAATAGCCTCTCACATCAAGAGTCAGAGGTCAAAGCAATACTACAGCTTCTACAAACTAGGACAAATACACCAACAAAATGACAAATCTCCTGACTTGGTACAAAAGCTTATAGTACACTGATTTAGAGCAGCAATGCTAATACTGAAGCTAGTAGATCTGACACCATGGTGAAGATATTAATGTTATAGAAACTGACATTGCTAATGTCTCCAATGGGAATGCTGTTGTGCATGGTAAGCAATGTTACAGCTGAAATGCTCAATCATAATGCAATAACTGACAACTGTTGCTGCTGGCACTGCTGATGATGCCACTGTGGCTTAATGATCTACACTGTTGTCAAAGCAGCAATAAATTATGAAATGACCCTGGATGGTGGAAAAGAGTTTAAGTACAGTTGTGGGTGCAACACATCAACCACGATGAATGAGGGTTGAAGAATTGATCAGGCAGGAGTGGAGAATGAAACTGCTGATGGTAAGAGAGCGATGAGGGGTGAACAGCTGGGGGGATCGCAAACTGATACAGGTATGAGTGCAGTATGTCATCCATGATGGTAGGAGAGTATGAGAAGTGAATAGCTGGAGGTGATCACACACTCATACAGATAGGGGTGGAGTATGTCATCCATGATAGTAGGAGAGCAATGAGAAGTGAATAGCTGGAGATGATCACACACTCATACAGACAGGGGTGGAGTATGTCATCCATGATGGTAGGAGAGCAATGAGAAGTGAATAGCTGGAGGTGATCACACACTCATACAGGTAGGGGTGGAGTATATCACCCATGATAGTAGGAGAGCAATGAGAAGTGAATAGCTGGAGGTGATCACACACTCATACAGACAGGGGTGGAGTATGTCGCCCATGATGGTAGGAGAGCAATGAGAAGTGAATAGCTGGAGGTGATCACACACTCATACAGGTAGGGGTGGAGTATGTCATCCATGATGGTAGGAGAGCAATGAGAAGTGAATAGCTGGAGGTGATCACATACTCATACAGGTAGGGGTGGAGTATGTCGCCCATGATAGTAGGAGAGCAATGAGAAGTGAATAGCTGGAGGTGATCACACACTCATACAGGTAGGGGTGGAGTATGTCACCCATGATGATATTAGAGCAATGAGAAGTGAATAGCTGGAGGTGATCACACACTATACAAACAGGGGAGGAGTACGTCACCCATGATGGCACACTGATGTAGACAGTGTTGGAGTGTGTGCATGCAGACAGGCTGGGGAGGAGTACGTCACCCATGATGGCACACTGATGTAGACAGTGTTGGAGTGCGTGCATGCAGACAGGCTGGGGAGGAGTACGTCACCCATGATGGCACACTGATGTAGACAGTGTTGGAGTGCGTGCATGCAGACAGGCTGGGGAGGAGTACGTCACCCATGATGGCACACTGATGTAGACAGTGTTGGAGTGCGTGCATGCAGACAGGCTGGGGAGGAGTACGTCACCCATGATGGCACACTGATGTAGACAGTGTTGGAGTGCGTGCATGCAGACAGGCTGGGGAGGTACGTCACCCATGATGGCACACTGATGTAGACAGTGTTGGAGTGCGTGCATGCAGACAGGCTGGGGAGGAGTACGTCACCCATGATGGCACACTGATGTAGACAGTGTTGGAGTGTGTGCATGCAGACAGGCTGGGGAGGAGTACGTCACCCATGATGGCACACTGATGTAGACAGTGTTGGAGTGCGTGCATGCAGAAAGGCTGGGGAGGAGTACGTCACCCATGATGGCACACTGATGTAGACAGTGTTGGAGTGCGTGCATGCAGAAAGGCTGGGGAGGAGTACGTCACCCATGATGGCACACTGATGTAGACAGTGTTGGAGTGTGTGCATGCAGACAGACAGGGACAGTGTACATGTATGTGCATTTGTACATCACTCAGGGTGACGAGGGAGAGGTTATCATCTGTAGAGGCTAAACCCTAGATCCTTCCTGCAGTTGTATTGTATCCATTTATCGTGCTGCTGTTCTCAGTTTGATGCTGGGACGTCCGTAGTCCCACATGTCTTAGCAGTCTGGTGCCCCATGTTGATGCTGGGACGTCCGTAGTCCCACATGTCTTAGCAGTCTGGTGCCCCATGTTGATGCTGGGACGTCCGTAGTCCCACATGTCTTAGCAGTCTGGTGCCCCATGTTGATGCTGGGACGTCCGTAGTCCCACATGTCTTAGCAGTCTGGTGCCCCATGTTGATGCTGGGACGTCCGTAGTCCCACATGTCTTAGCAGTCTGGTGCCCCATGTTGGTGCTGGGACGTCCGTAGTCCCACATGTCTTAGCAGTCTGGGGCCCCATATTTGATGCTGGAATCCGTAGTCCACATGTCTTAGCAGTCTGGTGCTTATGTTGTGCTGGGGCGTCCGTAGTCCCACATGTCTTAACAGTCTGGTGCCCCATGTTGATGCTGGGGCGTCCG